>JAHRHZ010000251.1:51253591-51287057 GCA_024137785.1 Ginglymostoma cirratum
AGGCCCGAAACGTCAAGTTTTCCTGGTCCTATGATGCTGCTTGACCTGCTGTGTTCATCCAGCCCCACGCTTGTTATCTCGGATTCTCCAGCATCTGCAGTACCTTTTATCTCTTAAGCAGAGATAATGCTGGCTTTCTTGTTCAAAACACACAATAGAGGTGGGAATTTGCACATAGTTTGAAAATCTAGTTTGTGATGGTGTAAGGGTGAGGCTAGAGGGTTCAGCTAGCTGAAGGTAGAGGCAACATTCTCCAGGAACACACTCAAGGTGGAAAATAGTATTGGGAAAGGGGGAATAAACACAGAAGTAAATCCTTGGGAGTTATGTTACATTTTGGATAGATTCAAGAGAATGATTGCCTACTTAAGAGGCTGACTAATATATCAATATTGGGAGTTTTGGTTGTCCTTAAAGTAGAAATGCAAATTCTTTTCAATTGTTTAAAGATAAATTATCTACAGAATGTTAAGTTGAATTAAGTATTCTATGTTTTTAGTCATTGATACAGTGAAAGTTTTCAATTATACAATTTCGCCATGTCATTCTTTCTGGTGATAACATGAAGTTTGGATTCTGTTTAAGCTGTTATAGGTTTTATGAAGATTGTAGTACCCTAGAAAAACAGAACTGCTTTCTCCTATGTTTATCCTCTTGGTGTTTTGCTCATTCTTCAAAATATTTTTCAAAATTAATGCCTGTCCCTTTCTATCTGCCTGAATGCCAGGTGCCTTGGGCTGTTTTCTTCCCTCTAAGAACCAGTATGTAAATGTAATGTGTTTCTAGAGCCTTATCTGTCTCTTTCAGTCACCTCATGGAGCTGTGGTGGAGGCTACGGCTTATTCGCTGTCTCAAATGCTGCAGGCGAAGGAAGCAGGAGAGAAGATTATCCCGTAAGTTAGCAACCAGCTGAAGTCTGTGAGTTCTGGATCCAGGATGAGTGCGTGTCTGTTTCACTCTAAAACTCTGGTAGGATTAATGTAACATTACAGCACAGAACCAAGCTATTCAACCTCACTGGTTTTTGCTGGATATTTTTCAACACGAGCCTTCTCCCACTTATTCATGATTTATCCTTGTATCAGTTATCAGAATAATTCTTTTTCCTCCCACTAGCCAGTTTCCCTTTAAATACATACTTTACCACAGGTCACCCCATTCCAAGCCTTTCTTCCGGTGCCATCACTGGGTGGCATTTAATTGGGATAATTCCATTCTTCTTGAAAACATGTTCGCAATTAGGTTGATTAAATCTATGCAAAGTCTCTATTTCAGAAAATCTACCAGTTCTTTAACCAGCTACATCACATTGTCCCACTGTTGTCTCCCGCAACAGTGGTTTCTTGTTTATAATTTGGACTTGTCGACACTCACTTTCTTTTCTAAGTCTTTTGTGTTGCTGCACTGATTTCTAATCTGTTCCCAATAACGTTGATCTTCACCATCCTAGCAATTTAGACACGATGATCAAATGCATTCTGGAATTATAACGCTTAACACACTTCAGATAGAGCCACAGAGACATAGAGCACGGAAACAGACCCTTGGGTCCAACCAGTCCAAGGTGGCACAAAGTTCCATTATAAAAGCAGACTACAACGGAAGTTGAATTTAGTAGGAGAAAACAGACGAGAGTGAATCATGTTGGAATAAAGCATTTCAAGCCGGGGGTACAGGCTTTAATTGCCCGTGGGCAGTCCCAAGCTTTTTGTGTGGTAATCCCAAGACAGGGGCCTGACTGGAGATGTTTACATTCTTCTGTTTGTTTATATGTTATCAACCACGTAGAATACAAAATCTAGGGGAGGTTAAGCAAGCACACAGAAGAGAAAGAAATAAAAGGATACACTCAAACTGGGGAGCAGAGGAGGTGGGGGAAAAGAAACTCATACAGAGCTTTCACATTGGCCATTTGGGCTGAATGACCTGATTCTGTGTTGGACATTCCATGTAAAAATAAATATCTGTGGACCATAATGAATACAGTGCTGTGGCTTCATATGGAGTCAAAGGGGCTGCTCACCAATACTGCTTCCTGTACAGAATTAGCTGCTTGCACATTGATGTGGGCTAAAGTCAAATTTGAGAGATGGTGGGTGTATAATGGTTCCCTAATGCTTTCCATCACTGGGGATTATTTGTCCTCTTGCAGGTTTACTGTAGTCTAATTGAGAGAAACTGGATGCCCCGATAATCAGTTCCATTGTTGCGTCATGCAAATATCAGGACGGTAGAAACCAAACTAGATGGTCATTCTTCTTCTAGTTATTCCCATTTCAAGCTCCAATCTCAAACTCCTTGAAACTCCCATTTAATACTGAGATCAGGAGAAGAAAAATCTCCGAAGATCATTAATCTGTGGAATTCTTTTCAGTAGGGAGCAGTAGAGACGACTATTGAATATTTGCAAGACCTGAGTTAGATTTTTGATCAATAAAGGAGTCAAAGAGTCATGGGGGCAGACAGGAAAATGGGAGCTGGAGCTACAGTTGGAACAGTCATGATCATATCAAGTAGGCTGGAGGGGCCGAATGGCCTGCTCTTCCTAATTTCTATTTTGCTTAACTGTCTCGTTCTGTACACCCAAACAATTTCTCGACTCATCTCATCCTCTTCGTTTCGAGTGTGAGATTAGACTTTGTGGTTACAGTGGCAGTGGTGTTGAGCAAAGGACATGTGTCACAAATTTGAATCTGCCATGGTACATGATGTAACACACCATGTATGAATATGTGGAATGCTGCTGCGAAATAGCAAGAACTGCAGATATTGGAGTCAGAGTCAACACAGTGTTGACTTAATACTGTGGCAAGTAACTTACCTCCTGACTCCCCAAAGCCTGTCTCCCATCTACAAAGCACAAGTCAGGACTGGGATGGAATACTCCCCACTTGCCTGGATGACTGTAGCTCCAACAATACTTGAGAAGCTTGACACCATCCAGCAAAGCAGCTCTCCTGATTGTCACCACATACTAAGCATCCACTTCCTCCATTACTGACGTGAAGTAGCAGCAGCATGCATTATCTACATGATGCACTGCAGAATTTCACCAAGGCTCCTTAGACAGCATCTTCCAAACCCACAACACTTCCATCCAGAAGGGCAAGGGCAGCAGGTACCTGGGAACACCACCCCCTGCAAGTTCCCCTCCAAAGCACTCAACATCCTGACTTAAAAGATGTATCACCATTGTTTCACTGCCATTGGGTCAAAAATCCCGAAATTCCCTCCTGAAGGACATTTTGGGTCAATCGACAGTAAGTGGAGTGCAGCGGTTCAAGAAGGCAGCTCACCATCACCTTCTTGAGGGGCAGCTAAGGACAGGCAATAAGTGCTGGGCCCAGCCAGTGATGCCCACATCCCACAATTTAAAAAAAAAGTAGCACTAGGGAATCAATGAAATGAAAACTCCCAGATTGGAAAAAGAAACCATACCAGCTCGTTCATGTCCTTCACATCCAATGGCACCTCGTGTACCTAGGAGTCCTGCTCACATGAGGCATCTGTTTTTGCAAAGAGCACAAGGGACATTGCAAGAC
The DNA here is from genome assembly GCA_024137785.1 of Ginglymostoma cirratum. Classification (NCBI taxonomy): domain Eukaryota; kingdom Metazoa; phylum Chordata; class Chondrichthyes; order Orectolobiformes; family Ginglymostomatidae; genus Ginglymostoma; species Ginglymostoma cirratum. The sequence goes on from JAHRHZ010000251.1 coordinate 51,257,134, forward strand.
AGAAAAGGCTTTGTGTAAAGATGGAAGACGCTTATTTGCAGAGAATCTAAGATTCCATCTTGTTATTTTGAAAAAAAGTGTCATTATTTATCCTCCTCAGAAGGTTATTAAGTCAGCTGAATTTGCACGGAATCTGTCTGTGGGATCTTGCTGTTCCCAAATTGGCTGCCATTTTTCTCACGTTACAATACCTCAGAAATTTACTTCTTTTGCTGTAATATCTTTGGGTCATGAAAGATGTGGGGCAGAAATGCAAATTTTTTTGATTATTATCTGTTAATTTTCAGTTCTGTTGAAGAGTGCATAGAAATTTTAATGAGTGTTCTCAGCTTGCAAGTACTGACTGACCTGCAGGTTTTGAGTATTTCCAGTTTCTTTTAAGTCGGTAGTTCTTGTCATTCAGTTGCTAAGATGATTTCACATCACTAGAGGGTGACAGTGCACTGTCTGAGTAACACCAAGGCCTGGAGAATTGTAAAGTGCTGATACAATGAGAAGCTTTTTTTTTAGTTAATAGTGTTTTAGGTTGAATTTAACAGGAATCACAACATTTTGGGTACGACCCATCGGTACAATAAAAGGGTTTCACAACAAACATTGTTTTTGTTCAGTACCTCTCCACCAATAGTAATGTTGTGCATTCAGTTACCACTTCAGACACTTGCACACAAAACCTAGACTATAAACTCAGCACAGTGCTGAGGGAGCGCTGCACTGTCGGAGGGTCAGTGCTGAGGAATTACCTGGAAAGCCACTGTTGCAAAGAAAATTTGGGTGTTTCTCTCCAGTGTCCTTACCCAATATTCACCCCTCAACAAACTCCATTAAAATGGATTTTCTGTAGTTATTAGATTGCTGTCTTTGGGATTTATCTGTGTGCAATTGGCATCTGCATTTCCTTTCAACAGTACACGACAGACTATAAATCATGTTGTGACTTTTCGAGGTGATGAAAGGAGCCATTCTAATACAAGTTATTCTCTCAGATGATCTCCTGGGAGCTGTGGGTTTCAACAAATTCATAGTTTTGTCATTCGCAGTCAGCTTTCTTGTTGTTGCTGACATACATATTTGTTTTCTCATCAGTGCGGTTCTGGAAGCCAATCTGACTGCAAGCTTGATTCATTTGTTGGATCTGGATTCTGAATTTGGGATGCAGATCGCTGTGGAATGTGCCTGGTGCCTGCATTACATCGTGAGTAGGTAAAAAGCCAGTGATAATTTAAACAGGGTTCCACACCCCTACCATTGAGTCCTTGTCTTGTCTCACTTTATATACTGTCGGCCTGAGGAAGAGCTATATTGCTCTTCAGCATTAACTCTGTTTTTCTCTTCACAAATGCTGCCTGTCCTGCTGAGTTTCTCCAGCAGATTGTTTTTATTCATGGTGTTCTTGCTGACTTAGATTCTCAATAGCAATATTGCTGCACCGATAACATCTCAAACATCCAACTATCACCTCACAGCTATCTGCACTAACCCCATTTCCCCAGCTTTTCAAATATTTACCTACATGTAATTTCCAAATAAACCATTCTTGCATTGTGGGTGTCACCAACAAGGCTCACTACTGTTGCCCAGACCTTGTTGCTCTGTCCATCTCAGTGACCTTTTAGACCACTTCAGAGGGCAACCATGTTGTTGTGGGACTGGAGTTAAATCTAGATCCAGACTGGGTAAGGATGTAAGATCTCCTTTCCAAAGGGGACATTACTGAATGAGATGCGGTTTGTAATGAGAACTGCACTTTGGGGGTCAGTTAGCTGGATGCCTGGTTTGCAATGCTGAGTGACACCAACATTCCGGGATCTTGGAATCAATAGGTTTGATTCCTATACTGGCTGAGGTTACAAGGAAGGACTCTCCTTCTCAACCTCTCCCCTTGCCTGTGGCGTGGGGACCCTCAGGTTAAACCAACATCAGTTGTCTCTCTCTAATGAGAGAGTAGTTGCGTGCTCCGGTGAGACTATGGCAACTTTACCTTTTGCATGGTCACTGGTACAGGGAGCAGTTTATTTATTTTTCAGACTTTTTCAAAGTGCATTAAATTCTCTGCAGGCTTTGAATTCTCAGGATGGATATTCTGGATTATTGTCCAGTAGACAAGACCCCCACAACAGAACCATTTGAAACAAATCCAACAGATGCTTATGTTGTTCTATGAATTATTTTGTGCTATAGAGTCAGAAACAGACCCTTTAATCCAACTCATCCATACTGACCAAGTTTCCCAAACTAAACTAATCCCACTTGCCTGCACTAGGCCTATATCCCTCTAAACCTTTCCTATTTCTGTCCCTGTCCAAATGTCATTTAAATATTGTAACTTTACCTGTGTCTACCACTTCCTCTGGCAGTTCATTCCGCATATGAATCACTCTGTGTGGAAAAGTTGCCCCTCAGGTCCCTTTTCTGGCTCCTCTCACCTTAAAAAAAAAAAAAAATGCCCCCTAGTTTTGAACTCACTCACCCTAGGGAAAAGACTTTTGCTGCTCACCTTATCTATGCCTCTCATGATTTTATAAACCCCTGTAAGGTCACCCCTCAACCTCCTGCACTCCAGTGGAAAACATCCAGGCTATCCAGCTTCTCCCTATAACTCAAACCCTCCAGTCCCAGCAACATCTTGGTAAATCTTTTCTGAACCCTTTCCAATTTATTAACATCCTTCCTGTAGCAGGGCAACCAGAACTGTACACAGTATCCAAAAAAGGCCTCACCAATATCTTGTACAACCGCACGATGACGTCTCAATTCCTATACTCGGTGGTCTGAACAATGAAGGCAGGCATGCTAAACGCCTTCTTAACTACCCTGTCTACCTGTGATGCACTTTCAAAGAACTATGTACCTGAACCTCTGGGTCTCTCTCTGCTTGATAACACTACCCACCGCCTTGCCATTAACTGTATAAGTCTTGTCCTTGTTCGCTTCACCAAACTATAATATCTAGCATTTATCTAAGTCAAACTCCATCTGCCACTCTTCAGCCCATTAGTCCAATTGATCAAGATCCCTATGTAATCTTAGATAACCTTCCTCCCTGTTGTCCGTACTTCATCCAAATCGTTTATATAAATGACAAACAACAGTGGACCCAGCACCAATTCCTGAAGAACACCACTGATCACAGGCCCCCCAGTCCAAAAAGCAATCCTCCACCAACACCTCCGTCTCCTACTGTCAAGCCAATGCTGTATCCAATGGCAAGCTCTCCCTGAATTCCATGTGATCTAACTTTATTAATCAGTCTCCTATGAGGAACCTTGTCAAAGGCTGTGTAGACTATGTCCAAGACTCTGCCCTCATCAGTCTTTTTGGTTACATCCTAAAAGAAACTCAATCAAGTTTGTGAGACATGATTTCCCACTCACAAAGCCATACTGACTATCCCTAACCAGTCCCTGTCTCCTTCAATGCATGTAAATCCTATCTCTCTGAATCCCTACCCACAACTTACTCAATATTAATGTCGGACTCTCAGGTCTGTAATTCCCAGGCTTCTCCTTATGGCCTTTCTTAAATAAAGACACAACATCAGCCTCCCTCCTGTCCTCCAGCACCTCACCTGTGGCTGTAGATGATACAAATATCTCTGCTAGGGGTCGTGCAGTTTCTTCCCTAACTCCCCACGATGTCCTGGGATACACTTGATCAGGTCCCAGAGATTTATCCACCATTACATTTTTTTGAGACCTCCAGCACCACCTCTTCTGTGATGTGGATTGTATTCAAGATATCAATATTTGTTTATCCGAGTTTCTCCCCATTAAAACTACCATAAAATATTCGTTTAATATCTCTTCCCATCTCCTGGGGTTCCATGCATAGATGACCTTGTTGATCTTTTATGGGCCCTATTCTCTCCCTAGCTGCTCTTTTGCTCTTAATGTACTTGTAGAATATCTTTGGATTCTCCTTAACCTTATCTGCCAAGGCCATCTAATATCCCTTTTTTGTCCTCCTGATTTCCCTCTTAAGAATGCCCCACACCCTTTATACTCAAGAGATGCACTTGCTTCCAGTTGTCTATACCTAACATATGTCTCCTCCTTATTCTTGACCAGAGCCTCAATATCTTTATTTATCCATTCTTCCTTACCCTTCACTCGAGCAGGAACGTAATGCCTCTGAACACTGGCTATCTCACTTTTGAAAGTCTCCTACTTGCCAGCCATCCCTCTACCTGCGAACATACTACACCACCCATCAACTTCTGAAAGCTACTGTCTCATACTGTCAAAAGCTGCCATACTCTAATTAAGAACTTTAACTTCTGTACAAGGCCTATCCTTCTCCGTAACTATTTTAAAGCTAATAGAATTACGATCACTGCCCCCAAAGTGTTCCTCCACTAACACTTCAGTTACTTGCCCTGCCTTATTTCCTAAGAGAAGGTCAAGTTTTGCTCCTTCTCTGTTACGTACATCTACATATTAATAAAGAAAATTTTCCTGAACAAATACTTCACCGTCCAAGCCCTTAGCCCTATGGCAGTCGCAGTCTATATTTGGAAAGTTAAAATCCCCTATCATTGCAACTCTATTACTCCTATATATATCCGAGATCTAACTACATATTTGCTCCTTGGTTTTCCACTGACTATTGGCAGAGGGGCCTATAGTACAATCCCAACAAGGTGACCATCGTCTTCCTATTTCTGAATTCCAGCCTTGTAGTTTCACTCAATGATCTCTCAGAAATATCCTCTCTAAATACAGCAGTAATGTTTTCCCAGGTGTGATTAACTTCTTAGACTGTTCCTATTGTCCTGGGCAATGTATCGTTGCTCATTCACTGAGCAGAACAGTATCCTGCAGTGCACTGAACCTTATTTGTAAATGATGATCTTTTATTAATTGATCATTTACGTATGCCCTTGTTTTGCAAGTTTGACCTTTAACTCTCACTAGTCATCTCTGCTAAAAGCAATCTGTGAGGTTGCATTTATCCTCCAAATTACATAATGGTAAAATCATTGAACTTTGGGTGCGATTACATTAAGTGGCTGCACAGTGAAATAGCAAGGCTCCTTGCCAAATGTGGCAACAGGGGAGAGGAGTAGACCATTCAGCCCCTCAAACGGCAATGTCATTCTAGATTTTAGCTGATCATCTACTTCCGTGCAATATTCCCATGTTATCCCCATATTCCTTGATGTCATTAACTGTAAGTCTGTTTGCTGCAAATTGAGTTGTTTCACCTTTGTTTGATTACAGTTAGGACCTGAATCTGGATTCACACTGAATTTGCATTCCAACCACCACATGAAGTAAACCCATGCAGCGTACACACTGAAGTTGTACTTTGGATGCTCAATTGCAGGGGATCCTCCAGCTCCACAAAACAGTTTTATTGAGAGGCCTCAGGAGAGATGTTAACCTGTGTTTCTCTGTGTCACTGAGTAGCCCCTTTTTGTATATGCTCGTCCTCTGTACTTCTTAAAGATAGGCTTCACTGTGCCTTGTCTTTAAAGAGAACCCAGGAGGATCAGTTAATGAAAACAGTCTGTTGTCTCTCTTGCAGTGGTGTAAGCTGTGAATGCATGATCTCCCAGGGCCTCATAAGCCAAGCTGTAAAAATGCTGATTGCACTGGGCAAAACTGTTGATTCAGGCACAACAGATGGTGTGGAATTGGTAAGTAGAGCTGGGAGATCATTAAATTTATCCCCTCGTGCCTGGTGTCAGTGGCTGCTCAGTGTGAGAGAAGCACCACTTATGATAAGAAAAGACTCATTCATATTGTGCATTGCCCAACCTCCAAAATAGTCAGTTACATGCCTTTTTTTCTCTCAAGTGTTAATTGTGGCTCAGTTGGGAGCATTTTCAGCTGTGAGTCAGGAGGTTGCAGGCTCCATTCCCACAGCAGGACTTAGAATGCAAAAAGTTTTGAAAGCAAAAATCAAGGCTGAGATTTTAGGCAAGTATGGAGGGAGTGAGAGGAGCCATCCCTCAGATAAGATGTTGAATCAATGTCCCATCTTCCCTCTGAGTTGGGCAAAAAAGATGCCAGAGGCATTACTTTGAAGAAGTTCTAATATTCTGTTACTGTTCTGCACTGCTTCCTACATTGTTTCCTACATTGCAACAATGACTTCATTTTAATGGTACCTCTCTGTCCCAAAGCATTTCACAGCCATCCAGCAGTCGTGGAAAGCTATATAAATGTAAGAGAAGTGCACACCTGCCTTTCAGTGTTGTAATTTGGAGAAACACAGCCCACACATTTGTTCACAGCAAACTCCCACCATCAACAGTGTGATAACGGCCATTTAATTTTGTTTTGAATGCTAAATATTTACCAAATGCAGCAAAACTCTCTTGCTGTCGTTTTGCATCATACCCACCTTTTCACATCTACCTGAGAAAGCAGACGGGCTTTTGTGTGAAAGTTGGCACCTGCAAGGAATGTCAACCTAGCTTTTGTGTTCAAATTTCTGGAGTGGAATTCAGGAACAGGAGAGCATACATAAGAATTAGAAGTAGGCCACTTGGCCCCTCAAGCCTGCTCAGCCATTCAGTAAGATGATGGCTGATCTGATTACTCCACATTCCAGCCCACTCTCAGTAATCTTTCATACCCTTGCTTATCGAGAATTTATCAAACTGTGCCTTAAATATATTTAGGCATTCTGCTTCCACTCCATTTTGAAGAAGAGAGTTCCAAAGATTCATGACCTTCTATGAGGAAAAAAATTCTCCTCATCTCGGTGTGTACTATCTACAAGATGCACTGCAGAAATTCAGCAAAGATCCTCAAAGAACATCTTCCAAACCCAATGACCGCTCCTGTCTAGAAGGACAAGGGCAGCAGATACATGGGAATACCACCACTTGCAAGTTCTCCTCCAAGCCACGCACCATCTTGAGTTGGAAATATATTGTCATTCCTTCAGTGTCACTGGATCAAAATCCTGAAATCCCTCCATAACTGCACTGTGAGTCTGTCTACAGCACATGGACTGCAGTGGTTCAAGAAGGTAGCTGACCATCACCATCTCAAGGACAACTAGGAACATGCAATACCTGCTGGCCCAGCCAGTGACAACCATGTCCACAAGAGCATAATGAAATAAAATTCATTAATTCTTGCCAAGCAGAAAATGACCCATTTATGCCTCCTCTCTGCTGTTGGCTAGCCGATCTTCTACCTATAGCAGGACCCAAACTTGCCCATTTCATCTGTCATGAAACATGATTTCTATTGTTGCCGGGAAAAAAGTGCTCAAACCTTTTTACCCAAGTGTTCTAGCCTCATGTGTTAGACAAAAGACGGGGAACCGACTCAGAACTTAATTAAACAAACCCTTCTTTATTTTAACTCTTTAAGTACCAATACCCAATATAAAACATACATTCATTGCAACATTTAATTCTCACGTAATCTAACTTCAGCTTTAACTACTTCATTCAACTTCACTTTACTTTTCTTAATCCACATTTAACCCAAACTCTTACTTTAACTGTAGATGTTTGGCTTGAATTAAATGTTACACCGATTTGAGTGCAGTGGCCAGCTTTGTTCTCCGTGAAGGTCAACCTCACGGTTCTTTGTTTTCTCTCTGAAACTGACTTCAGGGCACGTGTGTTCCCAACATGGTCAGGAGGCTTAGAGTCATAGAGGCATATAGCATGAAAATAGACCCTTCTGTCCAGCTCGTCTATGCTGACCAGATATCCTAAATAAATCTAGTCTCATTTGCCAGCATTTGGCTCATATCCCTCTAAATCCTTCCTGTTGATATACCTAACCAGATGCCTTTTAAATGTTATAATTCTACCAGCCTCCACCACTTCCTCTAGTAGCTCATTCCATACACGAACCACCCTCTGTGTGAAAAAGTTGCCCTTGGGTCCCTTTTAAATCTCTCCCCTCTCACCTCAAACCTATTCCTCTAGTTTTGGACCACCCCCTTCCGCCCCCCCCCCCATTCTGGGGAAAAGACCTTATCTATTCACCCTATCCATGCCCCTCATGATTTTATAAACCGCTATAAGGTCACCCCTCAGCCTCCAACTCTCCAGGGAAGATAGCCCCAGCCTATTAAGCCTTTCCTTATAGCTTAAACCCTTCACCCTGGCAACAGCCTTGTAAATCTTTTCTAAGCCCTTTCAAGTTTCACAACATCTTTCCTATAGCAGTGAGCCCAGAATTGTAGGCAATACTCCAAAAGTGGCCAAACCGATATCCTGTACAGCTGCAATATGACCTCCCAACTCATACACTCAATGCATTGACCAATAAAAGCAAGCACAGCAAATGCCTTTTTCACTATCCTGTCTACCCAGGACTCCACTTTCAAGCAACTATGAACCTGCACTCCAAGGTCTCTTTGTTCAGCAACACTCCCCAGGACCTTAGCATTAAGTATATAAGTCCTGCCCTGATTTGCCTTTCCAAAATGCAGCACTTCACATTTATCTGAATTAAACTCCCATCTGCCACTCCTTGGCCCATTGGCCCATCTGATCAAGATCCTGCTGTACTCTGAGGTAACCTTCTTCACTGTTCACTACACCTCCAACTTTGGTGACATCTGCAAACTCTTGGTGACATCTCTTCTAAGTTCGCATCCAAATCATTTATTCTTCTCCTCAGAAAAATTTCTTTGTTCTGTTAAGTAATCGCAAATGTGCTCTATTTCAGGAAGATCTCTGACACTCATCCATGAATTGATCAAAGCCTGATCACGTTGTTTGATTCCAGCCAATCAAGATTACTGGATGGCAGGGTGGCACGGTGCCTCGGTGGTTAGCACTGCTGCCTCAAAGTGCCATAGACCTGGGTTCAATTCCACCCTCGGGCAACTGTCTGTGTGGAGTTTGCACGTTCTCCCTGTGTCTACGTGGGTTTCCTCTGGTTGCTCCATATTCCTCCCACAGTCCAAAGATGCACAAGTTAGATGGATTGGCCATGGGAAATGCAGGGTTACAGGGATAGGGTCGCAGGGTGGTCTGAGTGGGACACTCTTGGGATGGTCTTTGTGGATCAGATGGGCCGAATGGCCTGCTTCCACACTGTAGAGATTCTATGAACAACCCCCAGATGTTTACACCGAGTCATAAACAGCAATGTTCTGTGCTCCAATAAGGTGGTGTGGTGCTAATATGCCTAGAGACCACCGTGACACTTGCCTTATTTGGTCAACACAGGAAACTCCATGTCACGGCAGGTCCTGGCTGCAGTTTTAACTGAGGTCAGAATTTAAACTGGCTTCATTAAAATTCCCAGCATGCTTGATTGTAGCTCTTATCCAGGCTCACAGCAATTTCTGTTGCTGGCCACCTGACCACACTATCTGCAGAGAAAAATATTTGGATACAGTGGAATCTGACTGTTCATTTCCATTGAAATTTTTAAATCATTCCCATGATTGGGAGATATTTATTCCTGTCCAATTTTAAATCCCGCATTTTCCTTCTTGCCACTTCAGCTGATTTACCCTGTGGCTCGGTGCTTGGGAAATCTAATCGCCAGTGATGGAGTACGGTGCAAAGCCCAGTTCCATGACGATGACTTGCTGCGGGCCCTGAGTGTGTTCCTGCGTGGGTTTCTGCAGTCACGGCCTTTTGTCACCCGCGAGTGCCTCTGGCTTCTCAACAACCTCACAGGTGAGTGTTGGCCTGTTTTGAAATAATTAACAGGGAATAGATATCTTTTTTGCAACTTGTTCAGAGAAGTTATTGCATGCCTCCTGGCTCAAAGGGACACTACCACTGCACTACTACAGCCCACTACCAGAGAGCAGATATTTTCAATCAACCCATTCAGACATGTTATTACACACCTCTGGAGCAGGTGGGACTTGAACCCAGAGCTTACCCCATAGGTCTTATCTATATCAATCCTTTTGAATCCAATATCAGGTCAACCCTTCATCTTCTCCAACTGAAGAAAATAACTCCTTTCCAGATAAGTGTAACCTCCTCAGCTCTAGTTTTGTTTTTTTTTAAAATTCTGTTGCTGGTGTAGTGCGAAAAGTCTATAGAATTGTGTGTGTGTATTTTTAATGACAACGTTGCTGTATTAATTATCCAATAATTGCTCACTACAGCTGGTGAAAGACAATTCTGCTCCGCTATCTTCTGTCATAACCTGGTGCCTGTGTTCCTTCAGCTAATCCCTTTCTCTGGTGGGATAAATACACTAGTAAGTTTGCACCTCTCTATTTAAATTTAAGACAAGATTGCGAATTACATACATCCTTGTTTTCCAATCACTCCATGACCTCACCTCTCCCCATATCCTTACAGTCCTCCAAAATATTTGCTGTCTTCCAGTTCTGGTCCCTTGCAAATGGCCAAGTCTCATTTCATAACCAGTAGCCTTTGTGCCTTCATCCGCCTGTGATGCTTAACTCTTCTCTCCTTTAAGAGTCTGCTTAACATCTCCCTGATCAGCCTTTGGCTCCTTACATGACACATTGTTTTGTCCTTTATCATACCTGGTTTGGAGGGTATTAGCTATGGGGAGAGATTGGACAAATTCAGATTTGTTTTTACTTGAACGTTGGAGGCTGAGAAGCGACCTGATGGAAGTTTACAAAATTATGAGGCGTGGATACAGTCATAGAGATATACAGAACAGAAACAGACTCGTCAGTCCAACTCGCCCATGCAGACCAGATATCATATCCTATTTAAATCTAGTCCCATTTGCCAGCATTTGGCCCATATCCACTTAAACCCTTCCTATTCATACACCCATCCAGATAGCCAACATGGCTTTGTGCATGGGAAGTCGTGTCTCACTAACTTGATTGAGTTTTTTGAAGAAGTAACAAAGAGTATTGATGAGGACAGGGCAGTAGATGTGATCTATACGGACTTCAATAAGGTGTTCGACAAGGTTCATCATGGAAGACTGGTTAGCAAGTTTAGATCACATGGAATAGAGGGAGAACTAGCTATTTGGATACAGAACTGGCTCAAAGGTAGTAGATAGAGGGTGGTGGTGGAGGGTTGCTTTTCAGACTGGAGGCCTGTGACAAGGTTCGGTGCTAGGTCTTCTGCTTTTCATCATTTCTATAAGTGATTTGGATGTAAGCATAGGAGGTGTGGTTAGTAAGTTTGCAGATGACACTACAATTGGAGGCGTAGTGTACAGCAAAGAAAGTTACGTCAGTACAACAGGATCTTGATTGGATGGGCCAAGGAGTGGCAGCTGGAGTTTAATTTAGCTAAATGTGAGGTGCTGCATTTTGGAAAGTCAAATCAGGGCAGGACTTATACACTTAATGCTAAAGCCTGGGGATTGTTGCTGAACAAAAAGACCTTGGAGTGCTGGTTCATATTTCACTGAAAGTGGAGTCGCACATAGACAGGATAATTATCGAAAAAGGCACTTGTTATGCTCGCCTTTATTGATCAGTGCATTGACTATAGGAGTTGGGAGGTCATATTGCAGCTGTACAGGACATTGGTTAGGCCACTTTTGAAGTATTGCCTGCAATGCTGGTCTCCCTCCTATAGGAAGGACGTTGTGAAACTTGAAAGGTTTCAGAAAAGATTTACAAGGATGTTGCTAGGGTTGGAAGGTTTGAGCGAGAGGGAAAGGTTGAATAGGCTGGGGCTATTTTCCCTGGAGCGTTGAAGGGTGAAGGGTAACCTTATAGAGGTTTATAAAATCATGAGGGGCATGGAGAGGGTAAATAGACAAGGTCTTTTCCCTGGGGGGGGCGGTGTCCTAAACTAGAGGGCATAGGTTTCAAGTGAAAGGGAAAAGAGTCAACCCCTTCACACACAGAATGGTGCATGTATGAAATGAGCTGCCAGAGGAAGTGGTGGAGGCTGGTACGATTACAACATTTCAGTATTACAAAGAACAAAGAAAACTTACAGCCCAGGAACAGGCCCTTCGGCCCTCCAAGCCTGTGCCGATCCAAATCCACTGTCTAAACCTATCGCCCAATTCCTAAGGATCTGTATCCCTCTGCTCCCCACCTACTCATGCATCTGTCCAGACGCACCTTAAATGAATCTACCGTGCCTGCCTCTACTACCTCTGCTGGCAACGCATTCCAGGCACCTACCACCCTCTGTGTAAAGTACTTTCCGCGTGTATCCCCAAATGTATTGAATGGAATGGATCGTCAGAGTCTTTTTCCCTGATTAGAAATGTCAATTATTAGGGGATTTATGTTTAAGGTAAAAGGGGGAAAGCTTAAAGAAGATGAGAGGCAATTTTTTTTATACAGTTTGGTATGTGCCTGGAATGTGCTGCTAGAGGAGGCGGTGGAAGCAGATTCAGCAACAACATTTTAAGAGGCATCTTGACAGATACATAATCTGTCAGGGAATAGAGGTATACGGACCATGTAAAGGCAAAAGGTTTTCAGTTTAGAAAGGTGTCATGTATCAGCACTGGCTTGGTGGGTCAAAGGGCTTGTTCCTGTGCTGTGCTGTTCTTTGACCTTTGTTCTATCTTGATGACCACGATGTGCACCATGTAAATAACAGCATTTTGCTATTATTAGAAAAGTAGAAAAATCTAAATTGAACACATCTGTGTTCATTTCTATATTATTCTAACTCTTCCAGTTTCTCGCCTAATTGCAATTTTAATATTTTTACCATCTTGGTGTATGAATTTACAATCCACTGATTGCCTCAACCTGTCAAAGTGGATGTTTAACCTCAACAAACTACAGTTCCCACACTATTTGCTGTAAATTCAGAAGAAACCTCTTTAGCCAGACAGGGTTGAGAATGTGTAACTTATTATCTGTGGATGCATTGATACGTTCAAAAGAGAGCTTTATATTTTATTCATTATTCCTTCGTGGGGTGTGAATGTCATTAACAAAGCTATTTTTCTTGCCCATCACTAACTGTCTTTGAACTGAATGCTTTATGTGGACACCTCTGAAGACAGTCACTCACATTGCTGCAGGTGTAGAGTCACCCATAGGCCAGATCAGGTAAGGACGGCAGATTTCCTTTCCTAACTAACATGAGTGAACCAGATGGGATTTTACAACAGTTGTGGCACCATTGCTGAGACAGGTTTTATTATCCCAGATATTATTGATTGAGTTTAAATTCCACCAGCTGCCATGATTTGATCCTATGTCCTTAGAGTAGTAGTCTAGGCCTCTGGATTACTAGCCCCATGACATTACCGTTACACCATCACATTTGAATGAGAAAGTAATAGGATATTCTGACGAGGAGGAGATGAACTTGGGATGGGAGGAGTTTCACTTGAATATAAATACTGGCATAAATCAATTGGACTGAATGTCTGTTTCTGTGTTGTTAATTCACTGCAGTTTTACAGTTACTTCATATTTGAGTGTATGCCTTTGTGTGTGTTTAATGCAGGTTTTGATGCTGTTGGGTAACATTGCAGAGCTGGGGCTTGAGTACTGCGAGAATCTGCAACAGCAAACGGGCTTATTTCCTGCTCTCTGCACCACCCTCAGCATGGCTGACCCAGAGGTAGCGCGTCTGACACTAGAGGTGCTGAATCTGATATTTTTACATTGTCGGCAGGTGAGGAGGCCATTTCTTGTTTTAAGTGTGTAAAGCCTGCTGTTTGCCGGCACACATCTTGTCTAAATTTTCCACAAGAGTGCTTTGGGTTAATCGCCACAGTTTATATTTACAGTGCTTTGCATGTTAAGTTTGAACTCTGAAACCTGTTTCTGCTTCTCACCAGAAACAGGCCCCTTCAAAAGACCCCAAAAAAGCATTTGCATTGTCATGTTTCCTTTTCAGGTCCCCTGCTATCTCTTCTGTGCCTTTTGATGCCGAGCAGTGATTTGCTCACAACTCATTTGTGTCTGTTATGTAGGATTTATAATTCAGGAGTTGTGGATTATCCAAAATAGGCGATTGAAAGTTCCTACATAGTTTATTAAGTATATTGACCGACAATCATTTATATAGTCTAAATAAGCAGAAAAGTCATACAACTCATAACAGGTGAGATTGGCCTCCGGGTCCTGCATTGGTCAAGCAGGTAGGGTTAAGCAAGGGGGACACTATTTCTCCCCAGGAGGATTTACAGGTCTCTGGATGAAGCTGACCTCCCCACTTGGAAGCGGCAGTTTCTTTCATTCTTAAAGTCTTCTTGAATTAGCCAAAGCAAACATGGTTCACTTTTGAAATATTCCTCTGTCCAAAGTTTTATTGTGCCAAACCACATGTTGATGACAGAACTAGTGTTGGTCCATCCTGTGAAGCCCTCTTCCAACCGAAGTGATTTTTCCTTCTCGACATCCAGGAGGCCAATCGGCAATATTCAAGGTAATCCTTCCTATTTCTGTTAGAAGCTGTTTGCTCACTAGGACCATCCTGTTTATTGTTCAGTGCGTAGGTTATGAGGTTGCAGTTTCTCTCAGGATTAGGTTCCTGTCAGGATTAGCAATGTTTTGTTTCAGTGATTGTGTTAAAGGCATGCCTTTGGCAGAGATAACACTATTTGTTGACTCTGTCAGCCCAGGAAACCGATCCGAGTCTTGAATTCCGTGATTCAAGCTTGTCTGGTTTTGAGACTTACAAATTGAGGCCCCCAGGTCTGATTGGTGCTAAGGGAGCTGTTAGTTGGGCTACTGCAGTCAGAGCCAATGCAGTACAAGGTTACGGAGGGAAAAAACTGAATTCCGCCCATTGGTTGGAATTGAATGACCCACTACTGGAGTGTTCATTTCTTTGAACCTAAATGAGACCTTGTGGTTGAATGTCCTGCTTACATTTGCACACAACTTACATTTGTGTGGCACTTTTCATGTTGTAAAACCTTCCAAAACACTTCAGAGGAGTGGCATCAAACAGACCTTGATTTGATCAAACCTGTTTGAGCACATGACCAGAAGCTTAGACAAAGAAGCAGGCAGGCAGCTTGAAGGAGAAAAGAGATACAGGAAGGTTCGGGGAAGGAAAAGCGTTGCTGGTCATCTTGCTGTTACCAATTTTCTCGTGTTTTCACGTGATAAATTCCCACTGGTATGAGCTGTGGAAAGGTTATAGACATAGGTGGAGGAGTATCCGCATGGAACAGCATCCTATCTTTGTTTTCAAGGCAGGAGTGGGTATTTCTTAGCTCTCCACATCAATGGCAGATAGCATAGTTGCACGTGGGGAATGGTAAGTGTGACAAAGTAGTTCATCCCATAGCATGGCGTGCCGAGGCACCAATGCATTGTAGTGTCTGAGCAAGATCCACGTATGATGAGAGCTGCATGATACATCACAGTGGTGGAGACTGTCTTGAATGGTAACTAGTGACACCAGTTAAGATTGATGTTCATGGAATGCGCAGTGAAGGACTGACTTGCACATATGTTCTGGAAGATGGAGGTAGTCATTTGGGAGAGTAGAACTTGAATATTACTGAAAAAAGACACAAAGCTTTTTGTCTTCCACTCAGTGGTTTGTAAGAATACCAATTCAAGGAGAAAACCAATGTATGCACTGCTCAAAACAGCTTAGTGACCATAATTTTGTTTAAGGAGACTTGGGGAACACGCTGGCTTTAGAAAGCTGACCCAAGACAAATGTTGTTCTGACTCCTAAGTGTAGAGGGATATTGAGGCTTTCAATTAAATCATAAATACATAAATCAAGTTTGTTTTTTTGTTGGTTTCTGAATTGACAAAAAAACAGATGTTGACATGTCAACAAATGCACAAAAGAATTACTTGACACTGAGAGGAGAGGGGTTAGATGATCAGTGTGATGTTTGAATGTTAAATTCTGGCAGGCTTGAGAAATGGCTATAAGTTGAGAGATAACTGTAGGAAATGTGAAAATAAAAATTGATGCTTTGTATGGCTGGTAATATAGCAGAGCTGTCTCAAGTGAGTCCTGATGTAATGCTAAACTCTCAGATGCTGAATGTTTCTGTTTTCATGACATTGGCCTATTGATTTTTGTTGGTCCACCAATTACTTTATTCAAGCAGCACCTCTCGGCTTTCCTGCCATTTCTGAGAATTTATTGGATTTGCACATTATTTGTTGTTAAGCTCACTATAGAATATTCTCAAATCTTTTTAATGGTGAGATGGTTATTCGTTCAATGCCAGTGAATCTCTCAGGCCTAGTATTGAACGATTTAAACTGGACTTTCATTTCTTCAGGTGGTAAATTATTTTCAGAATTTCTTTAAAATGTTAAGTATTAAATTTTTGCTTTTTGTTTCTTCCGTTTCCTTACTGTCTTTCCTTTCCTTAATCCAATCCTTCCTTCTTTTTCGTAGAATTCATAGAATCCCTACAGTGTGAAAACAGGCCATTCAGCTCAACAAGCCCACACTGACCCTCTGAACAGCATCCCAAACTCATCCCCCTACCCTATCCCTGTAACCCTGCATTTCCTATGGCTAATCCACCTAACTTGGACATCCCTGGACACTATGGGCAATTAGCATGGGCAATCCGCCTAACCTGCACATCTTTGGACTGTGGGAGGAAACCCACGCAGGCACGGAGGGAATGTGCAAACTCCACACAGTTGCCCAAGATTGGAATTGTACCTGGGTCCCTGGCGTTGTGAGACAGCAATGCTAACCACTCTCTCTGTCATTCTGTACCAGACTTGACTCAAATTTGAGCTTTCCTCCCAGTTAGTTCCTTTCTTCTTTCTTCCTTAATTCTTAAAGCTCATTGGTCAAGGGGATAAATACATGGTCCCAAATGTCTCATTAGTCAGCCTTGGTGTGTTACATATGGCACAAAAATATTTTGGTGTGAAGGATGCAGTAAATAGTCTAACTGGATAAGCTGTGAAATGCAGTGCTCGTGCAAGATTTGTAGGTTTTCATCCAGTGTTGCTTTGATGGGAACTCCACCTAGTCGGTACAAGTTTCATTATATATGTAAAGTATTCTGGGACAGACACAAATGTTCAATTTCCTGCTGTCTGCAAGATTCTATTTAAAATTTATGAATCTCTTTCAAGTACCACTTGAACAGATGGCAAAAACTGATCATTAAATAGTGTCCCCAGCCAGACTTTGATTCAAATGCTACAAAAAGCACAAAAATTTCAGTCTCTCATGATGCCCCTCATTGCTGATGGGATATGACGCTGCAGTCTGGCATTTCAACTTGGAAAGGGATAGCTTTTCCAAGGCATTCCTACGTGAAGGGAAGAGGCTGTGTCACAATACTCTGTTGAGGTTATCACTAACGTACTGGCACATTATTAACCTGCAGTTTGCCTTTCTCATGGATGCTGCAGCCCAACATGAAACATGTTTTCACCTGATAACATCATCCATTTCTACTCCTGTCTCAGCTGATCTGCTACTGAAACCCCTCATCTGTGCTTTCACTATCTCTCTCTCTCAGCACTGTTCATAAACCTGAGCTCATTCGTAGCTGCTGCTATAATGTAACCAATCCGGCTCACCTGGTTTGTCTTTAAAGGCAGCTGTGGTGAGTGGGGGCAGAGGACGTCTACCGCATATGGCAGCAAATGAATGGAACACCACTGCCTGCAATTACCTTGAGGTGTTCACACAGACTTGGAAACGTATCAATATTACTTCATTGTCGCTGGGGTCAAAAACCTGAAGCACTCTTCCAAACAGAACCATGGGTGTACCTACACTACACAGGCTGTAGCAGTTCGGGAAAGCAGCTCACCATCTTGCTTTGCCAGTAATGTACATGTTCCAAGAATAATGCCTGAAAAGATCAGCTTTACTGGGCAGATAACAGGAGAATATGTGGGAGAATGATTCTGAAATGTTCATCTAGAATTGCAGACTGCTTCCAATGCAGATCCTCCGACCTTTGATAATGTACCATAACGCAGAAGTTTAGCTTGTGAATTAAATAGTGCGCACTCTCCACTTTTTTTTCTAAACAAAATTCATGTTTAATGCGTCCTTTCAAATATCTAATTCTGACAGGCCTGTGCAAGATTTGCAAACCAAAATGGAATCTTGGCTCTTGAGATGGCTCAGTATCACTGTAACCAGGAGATCAGAGTCCGAGCCAACTTTCTCATCGACAGCTACTTTGCCGACAAGGTAAGGATCCAGTGCAGACAGCAACAGGAGAAGGCTATGTAATGTTCTCTGCAGTCATTTCATGTAACTCCAATAACCACCAGCTCAAGGGAAGCAAGTATTCTTTCTTTACTGTTAATCCAGAGATCCAGGTAATGTTCCAGAGACCGAGATTCGAATCCTGCCACAGCAGATGATGCAATTTGAATTTAATAAAAATCTGAATAAAAGTCAATTGATGATCATGAATCCATTACTAATTGTCAGGAATGTCACTACTATCCTTTAAGGAAGAGAAACTGCCATCCTTACCTGGTCTGGCCTACATGTGACTCCGGGCCCACAGCAATGTGGTTGACTCTTAACCACCCTCTGGGTAATTAGGGATGGACAATAAATGCTGGCCTAGCCAGCAACATCCTCATCCCGCAAACGCATAAAAGAAAACCTGCCTTTGTCGCATATCCCTCGAAACCTCAGGACTTTCATAGATTTTTGTTGACCAAGTGGACATATAGCCTGTACATCCCAACAACTAGAGGATCATCATATCAGTCAGCACATCCCTTCGGCTGTTCATAATAGGCAGATAGTCACGTACCGTAGCCTGGAATTATCACAAAATGTGCTGAGAATTACACTAACAACCAATTTACAGTTGTCAGTTATTCTTGAAACATGGCTGACTGAAGCCTGCTAGAAGCTGCAAACCTTCCTCTGTGGCAAAAAGAACATAATCAGGCATTATACTTTTTAAATTAAATTTAAAATTTCTGTAATTAAACAAAAGCGTGAGGGTCAGTGGTTCCCTTGTGCATTCTGTACAACAACACCTTGAGTAATTAGAGTTGACCTTGCATGTTTTGAAGTTTGACCTTGTGTCTGTCCTGATTAGTGCAATACAAATAGCTTCAACAAGTTTCTGTCTCAGCAATGCTCAAAACTCTATTTATTTTAGATTTAAAATTAACAGGTGACCAGCATTAACTGTTGTTCAGGAAGTGTGTTCCAAATTTCCACAACCCTTTGCATGTAAACGTGTTTCCTAATTTCACTCCTTAGAGATCTGCATCTAATATTTTGATTATATCCCCTGATCCTTGACTCCTCGAACAGCGGAAATAGTTTCATGCCATCTATTTCTTATAATTTTGCATCACCCATCTCTAATGGAGCAAGAGTAGCACAGCAGTTTTGTATGGTGTTTACAATGATTATGGAAGGTCCGAGATAACAAGGTGTGGAGCTGGATGAACACAGCAGGCCAAGCAGCATCATAGGAGCAGGAAAGTTTGACGTTTCGGGCCTAGACCCTTCATCAGAAATGGGAAGGTCAACTGGTTAACACTTTAAATGGTTGGGGGTGGGGTGCAGTGTCATTCCTAAATCTGGTGAACTTAGTTGAGAGCAAAATAACTACCAATATTTGAGATCTGAGATAATAACTGGAAATTAAACAGATTGCACCCCATCTTCCGTAACAGTGGAAGATCGGTGACCTGAAATGTTCACTGTGTCACTTGTCTAACTCTCATTTGCTTTCTTGCTTTCATTCCCATTCTCACGCTCTGTTCTTTCACATTCCATCACTCCCACTCTTTCCAGTGTGGGGATATTGCTGGAATTTAACTGATGAAAACTAAAACAATTCCATCTATGGTGGCTCAGAAGGTTGTGAGTTCAATTCCCATTTTAGACACTTGAACACCTAACCCAGACTGACAGTCCCAGTGCCACATTGAGGGAATGCTGCTGGATGAGATTTTGAACAGAAGTAATGTCTGACCTTCCTGGGTTAATGTAAAAGACCATAACACATAGGAACAGAATTGGGCCATTCAGCCCATCAAGTCTGCTTCAACATTCAATCATTGCTGATGTGTTTCTCAACCCCATTCTCCTGTCTTCTACCTGTAATCCTTAATTCCATCTGTCCTACTAATCTGACCCTTACTAATCAATAATCTATGCATCTCTATCTTAAATACACTCACTAACCTATTGCCGCAGAAAGCTGTAGGGGCTAAGTTCTACAATTACTTTCTATGATTGAAGAAATCCTTCCTCATGTTGGTTCTAAAGGTCATCCCTTCATTGAGCCTTTTTCAATGGATCCAAATCTCTCTCACTAATGGAAACATCTTCTCCATGCCAACTCTATCCAGGCCTCTCAGTATTCAGTAGGTTTCAATCGGGTTCCTCACCCCCCCCCCAATTCTTCTAAACTCCATCTTTATAAATTCCATTGAGTACAGAGGCTGTGTCGTCAATTGCTCTTCATATGACAAGCCTTTCATTTTTCAGGATCATTTTTGTAAACCACCTCTGGACCTCGTCCAAGGCCAGCACATCCATCCTTAGACACGGCCCAAAATGTCTCTCAATATTCCAAATGTAGTCTGACCAGAGCCTTATACAATCTCAGCAGAACATCCTGCCCTTGTATTCTAGCCCCCATGAAATGAATGTGAACATTACATTTGGCTTCCTAACTGCCAAATGAACCTGAACCTTAGAGAATCCTGAATGAGCACTCCTAAGTCCCTTTGTGCTTCAGATTTCTCAAGCTTTTCTCCATTTACAAAATAATCTACACCTCTATTCCTCCCACCAAAGTGCATAACCTCACACTTTCCCATATTGTATTCCATTGATGAAAGATTGTATGGCACCATGTTGAAGGAGAGTATTGGTGTTCTTCCCTGTGGGGTTGTGCCCAGTATTTATCTTTTAGCTGACATCAGTAAAACAAAAATGGTGATCTGCTCAGTACCACATTGATGTTTGTACAAGATTGATCTCTTCAAAATCTTAAAACACATTCCTTGCCTGGAATGATGATTCTTCCAACCATAACCCTTTCCCCTCAACATGCACATGCTGACACACACACCTCCTCCTCCCTCTTCCATCCCTTCCCCCAGTTATGTACGGACAGTGGGAAATAAACTAATTATGTAAAAGCAAGTATAGCATCTCTCACAGATTGAGACTTGCTCACTGGATAAATTTACTGCCACCTCTCCTCTGCTACTGTGGTGACTACAGTTTGAAAATATATCTTAGGATGTCTCAAAGTGTTTTACATCTTAAAGGCTGTAAATGGCACTCTTTGACACAACTGAGCATTTTCCGGTTGTTCAGTGTTTCATTGCAGCTGATCCAGGAAGAGTGTTTGAAGAGTTGTAAACCATTGTGAGACAATGTGAGGAACTTTCAGCAAAATCTCTACCTATCTGTAAAAAAGAAAGCTGCAGTGTTGAGGGAAGTGCTGGTGGGACAGTGGGAATGGGTGGGTGATTTGCTGGCAGTCAAGGCTGACAGATGGAGATGAAAGACTTGTCACTCCAGCAGCTGCTTAAGCCTTTCATCCCGTCTGTTTGGGGCTGCATTTTACTGCTGGACTCACGCCTGGT
Source organism: Ginglymostoma cirratum (assembly GCA_024137785.1). Taxonomy (NCBI): domain Eukaryota; kingdom Metazoa; phylum Chordata; class Chondrichthyes; order Orectolobiformes; family Ginglymostomatidae; genus Ginglymostoma; species Ginglymostoma cirratum. Next base: position 51,278,512 of record JAHRHZ010000251.1, read on the forward strand.
ACCATTCTACTGAAATGATTTTGGGCGTTCTCTGCTCAGTTCCTCAGGGTCAACACCAAAGTGTTCTTCTAAGTGAGAAGCTGAAGGGGTTTATCAAATGCCAGCAATTTTAAAAACCTTACAAGTATATCCATAGAGACCAGTTACCCAGAATCTCAGAGAAGATGCAGAAACTTCAGTCACCATAGATTGTGTTCTCTTGCCCTGTGACTAAGTATTTTCCTTTCTCTCTCCAGGCTGTTTAATATCATCCCAAGCATCTGTCTTCTGACTCCTCCCATGCCCTGAAGACTTTCAGTATCTGCCGGCGCCTGGGTCACTGGGCCTTTAGCTTGGCCAAACACTGTTGCTCAAATCTACTTTAACAGATGTTGAGTTGTTGGAGACTGTACCAGGCCTGCCCTGAACCTTTAGCAGATGTCTGTACTTTTGAATTTTTGTATATTTTTGTCAGAGAATGGAACGCATTAATTTCAGGAACCCAGTGTTAAACTCCAAGCACACCCACACCTGGTACAGCACTATATGATGCGAAGAAACTTCCTCTCTGACCTCTAACCATATGTTGCAAGTTTGGAAATGGTCCTGAGTGCAACACTGAGACATTGCCACCATTTCCTACGTGAATTATCCTACAAGCACTGAGTGAGGCTGCTACGGTTCGAGAATAATAATATCATAACAATAATATCAACAAAATCTGCATTTATATAGCTCTAAATAATTGCTAATACCGTGTACGTCTGGCAACGGGTGAAGGCCATTCAATCCCTCAAGCCAGTTCTGCCATTCCTTGAGATCATTGTCACTCATAGAGGAAAACAGTTACATTTTGAGTCCAGTATGACTTCATAATTGTCAATCTTAGTTAAAAAAAAAACACGATCTTTGCAGGCAAAAGGAATTAGTTCATACATTGTACCAATGTCACTGAGGAAAGGGTCGTAGAGACTGCAAATCCCTGTTTAACTTGCCATGGCAACACTATGTCTAATCAGAGCTGACCTGCCTGTTTTTCAGCTAAGATTGACAGTTAACGAATCCTGCTCCATGTCAACAATGGGCCAACCAACCAGCACCATCTTCTCCTGATGTATAAATTGGAGCTCCCTTTCCAAGTTTGGTTTCCTGCTTTCCAGTTCTGACGAGCATGAGAGGAAAGATTTGATTTCTTGTCTATTTTAGCAATGTTTATGTAGTTGTTACTGCAGAGACAGAAAAGGAACTAAATGTACAGTTTTCATACCTCACCCTCAAATTGAAGAGATAAAATACTTTTAAAAACAAAAAGTGACAAAGACCATTTGTGATTTTAGGACACCACTGTAAAATATTAAGTGTTTGGGAACCTACCATGGTTCCTAATTTTAATAAAGTAAGTGTTTGTTTGCAAGTGTTTTTATTCAAGATGTCATGATGTTTTTTGTGAGAAAGTTCATGAATCCATTACTTTGTTTTATCCCTTTTGGCCAGTGTTAGAAATAAGGCCAACTGTTGTTTAAACATTTTCGTTGTTCAGCTCTGACAGGAGTTCACTTTTAATCTAGTAATTTTCACAGAACCAAATGTCCCTGGGCACTAAAATGCAGATGGGGGGCGCGGGGGCGCCCCCCCCCCCCGGTGGTGGTGGTGAAGGGGAAATCAGAAATCAAAGGTTGTCAATTTGTATACCATAATGTCTTTGACAGCCTCAGGACATTCAAAACCAAATTACATCCATGCATTATTTTTGAAGTGTAGTCACCATTGTAATTTAGGAAAACGGCAGCCAACATACCAGCAAGAATTTTAGCAGAATATTTTTGATGAATGTTTTGCATTGCTTGAAGGGTAAATATTGTCCTAGTTACTGGAGAGAACTTCTGTTTTTCTTTGGGCAAAATACACGGGGTCTTTTACATCCAGCACCTTAGTATAATGTTCTTCTGAAAGGCAGCAGTTCCTCCACACTGCACTGGACTGTCTGTCTTGATTACATGCTTGGGTTTCCAGAACCAAGCAACTGAAGGTGCAACTGCAAGTCGGGAAGAGACAGAAAAATCGGGAATGGACAGGAGGCCAAAGTTGGAGGAATGCAGAGATCTGAGAGTTATGAAGAAGGTTACAATACAGGGAGGACTGAGGCTCTGGAGGAACTTTAAAACCCGAACAAGCTGTAATTAAATATATTGTTCCCAGGCCAGGAATGATTCTAGCATAGGGATTGTGAGCAATCAAGATTTGAATGAATTCAAGTTTGGGGGTTATAGCAGCTGGGGTGCACCTAGGGAGACCAGATTCCATCAAGGATTGAAGAAAGCCTTGAATGGATTTTGCAGTTAAATATGCCTGCAGCTCATAGCCCAAGGACAGAAAGCTGGGGAAGTTCAGAGTAGAACATGAGCAGCAGAATTTTGAATGTTAGAATTAGTATAAGATAGGATTATAGAGAATTGGGTTTTGACAATACCCCATGCTGTCACATGACGATACGCTCAATGGTAATGGAAAAGATATGGATTTTTGTGACTAAGGTTTATAGCACAGGTTGCCATTCAACCCATCACTGCTGGATGGATAGATACAGGGTGATGCTCCTCCAGGCAAGATTAACAGGCTGCACTGTTAACCTCTGAAGACCAATCAAGTCCAGCCAAAAAAAAAAGGCTGTTAAAAAGATGGCGGCAAACAGATATGGCAGCTTTCAGCACATGAATTGTGCAGAAGAGTTAAGTCTGTGTTGGACTCAACTTCCACACTTGGCAGTATGTAATAATCAATTTAACGTCTTTCACATCTTAAAAACCTAAGTTTCAATACCCTTCAGGCAACTGGGTTGAAGATTTCTGAAACTCATCAAATAAACTTAAGTGAAATGAGGTTGAGAAATCCCAATCCAACTCTCAGCACACATTTGTTTATAGCTGGCACCAATAATGGAAAACCACAGTAAAGAAAGTATTTACGGTGTATGTTGTCAGGCCAGTGGGGACAAGTTTAAAATTTTATCTAGCTTCTGCCCACTCATGAACATGTTGTTACAGCCAGTGGCGTTTGGAATACAACCAGAGAAACACAGCACAGGACTCAAATGCATTTTAATTTACATTAATTTTACAGTTTTATAATCTTTCTGCTGGGAAACCAGGCAAAGCGGTAGAACAGAAACATTCCCGTGCCACTATTTTTTATTAAGTTTTTCCTTCACAGTCTGATTGCTCCACAATTCATGGCTTGATAATCAGAGACTCCAGTGCCTTTGCCACCTGCTCAGAGTTTAAATTATCCAATGGTACATTTCTCTCTCTTCCAAACTCTGAAATGAGAGAGAAATAAAGGAAACAGGCATCAGAAGCATCTCAACGCCATTATCTCATTTATTGCAGAATGTGTTCAGTCAAGCAGTTTCAGTAAAGCATTGTACTTGGGGGAAATAGCAATAATACTACATCTTTTGATTCAGCTTATACCTGCAGGATGTTTTGCCCTGTGTTTATTATTTTGAAGCAGCAGAAAGTGGCAATGGGGAATAAGAATTTATATTTTTAAAGCACTTTTCATGACCTCAGTGTCCCACTCTGCTATACAACCAATGTAGTTTTAAACAGCATCTTTGCTTCAAACATAGCAGCAGGCAAAAAATGCACAGTATTACAAAAATGTAATGAGATACTTGGCAAATAATCTGCGTTAGTGATGTTGTTGAAGGGAAAAATGATGATTGTGGTAGTAATGGCACTGGATAATTATTTGTAACCCCAGACTAATAGTGTGGTGACATGGCTTTGAATAAGACAAGATCAGGAGTAAGCCATTCAGCCCATTAGGTCTGCTTCTCCCATTCAATGATGTCATGGCTCATTTGATAACCCTCACTCCACTTTCCTGCCTTTCCCCGAAACCCTTGATTAACTATATCTCAGTATATTAAATATCTCAGCCTTAAATATACTTAGTGACCCAGCCTCAGCAGCAGTCTGTAGTAAAGAACTCCACAGATTCACTACACACAGAAGAAATTCCTCCCCACTTCTATTTTAAATAGGTGACCCCTTATTCTGAGGTTATGCCCCCCAGTCCTAGACTCTATTACAAGGGGAACCAACCTCTGTATCTCCTTGATCAAGCCTCTAAGGACTTTGCATGTTTCAATAAGGTTGCTTCTCATTTTCTAAATTCCAATGAGCACAGGACGATCAGAGTTCAGTTCTCCATCCCCTGAACTGCCTCCAATGCCAGTATATCTTTCCTTAGAAATGGGCCCAAAATTGTTCAGTATTCCAGCTGTTCTACCGACTGCCTTGTATAGTTTTATCAATCCTCCCTACTTTTATAATCTATTCCCTTACAAAATAAAGGCCAACATTCCACTTGCTTTCCCTATTACCCACTGAACCTGGCTGCTTGCTTTTTGTGATTCATACACAAGGACTCCCAACCCCCTCTCTGCTAGAGCTTTCTGCAGTCTTTCTCCACTTAAAGAATGTTCAGCTCTCCAATTCTTCCTGCCAAAGTGCACAACTTCACATTTTCCCACATTTTATTTCATTTGTCAAGTTTTTGCCCACTCACTTAACTTACCAATATTGCTCTGCAGATTGTCAGACTCACCAGTTGCCTTCTCACCTAATTGTGTGTCATCTGCAAATTTGGCTACAGTACATTCACTTTCCTCATCCTTGTCATGAACACACATTATTAATAATTATGGCTCCAGCAATAATCCCTGTGGCACTCTCCTAGTTGCAGGCTGCCATCCTGAAGATGCCCTTACTCCAACACACTGTCTTCCATTAGTGTATTAGTTAGTGTATTAGCATGGATAGACAGTTGGCTATCTCCAGCACTAAGGGCTCTTACCAAGTAGCCTCACGTGGTACCTTGTCAAACACCTTCTGAAAATCCAAGTATTATATTTAGTACTACTCCTTTTAGCTATCCTGCTTGTTACCTTTTCAACGAATTCTAATAAATTTGTCAGGCATTATTTCTCCTTCATGAAACCATACTGACTCTTTGATCACATTAGTCTATTATAAAGGATATAATAGAGCATTTAGAAATGGACAATGTTTTCCCAGATACATGTTAAGCTAACTACTCTATAGTTACTATTTTTGCCTCCTTCCTTTAAAAGATGGTGTTACATTGGCAGTTTTCTAATCCTCGGGGACTTCCCTGAATGTAATTCTTGGAAGGTGACTATTAGAGCATCCAATATCTCTGTAGCTACCTCCTTTAATGTCCTAGGATGCATCTCATCAGGTTCAATGGACTTAGTCTTTAGGCCCATTAATTGCCCTAGCACTTTTTCTGCAGTTATTTCCTTTCCTCACTTTGCCTCTTAATTATTTAGTAATTTTGGAATATCGTTGAAGATAAGGTGATAGTAATGGTGTGAATTATCATATACGAGCAGCAGAAATATTAAGGTCAGGGTCATTATGGTTAGGGAATAGAACACTTTGGCAACTGAAAGTTGTAATATATTCACTACGCATAAGGATAGAATACAGTAACCCTCACATCCACTTCAACAAATTATTCTCCCCAACCTCAAATCTATCCATCGTATAGAATATTTTCTCTCCCACATCAGCCATCCTGTGGTCTTCAAGATGAACACTTGGCTAATGCTGGATGACTCAGGATCTACTTCAGGCTAGATTAACTGTACCCAAACCTATAAGTTGGACTGGACAATCCGGAGAAATCATTTACAAAAGCTTATAGTGGTGATATTTTGGCCCATCATATCTGTACTAGCTCTTTGAAAGAGCCGTCTGATTAGTTTCACTACCCCTCAGGCTGGGCTAGACTTAAACTCAGGTACAGAAAAGTAGTCACATCTTTTCACTCCCCAAATTCCGTATGGTTCTTGGTTCCTTACCATATCGAGCCCACACTTTAGACTGTACACCAGCACATTCTCGGATTAGAATAGGGAATCCTGGATTTGCTTTCTTCAATGCCACATAGTGCTGTTCGATGAAATCCCTGATGGAACCAAAACACCATCTGTAACTCCTCAGTTTTATGGAATCATGATTATATAACACAAAAGGCATTGGGTCCACAATGCTCATGCGGTAAACTTGGAATTACCTAACTAATCCCACCCCCTGCTGTTTCCTTCATTTTCTTTTGAAAATTACTATTGAATTGACTCCTCCATTTCCTCCCCATTTAGGTAGTGCCTTCCAGATCGTAACTTACGACAATTTTTTCCCCTGTCATCTATGGCTGCTTTGTCGATTTTAAATCTGCCCTGAACATTTGTTTTTGAGAGGGTCTAAAATACCATAACACCAACATTATGCTCAAGAGTACATAGTGTTTTCTTCTAAAAATTAAAAACCACAAGAAAATAGGAACGGGTCAAAAATTACTACTGCCCAATTCATCAGAAAGTAAATGGTGAAAGGTTACTTACAATCAGAACTCGGTTGAATTCATGACCCCAAATAGTGCACCAGCTTGTCTCTGAACCTTTGGTTTAAGCCCATCACACAAAATCTGAGCTAATAATATTGGCTGAAGCTTGAGGTCTGCACTGTAAAAGATGCTGTACTTCAAAATTTTACATTAACTGGAGACTCCATCTGCCAGTTCTGGTGGAACAGCACCAATTAGAAAAGCTGGCAATCCTGCAGTGTCTGGGCAAGAATCCTCCCTTAGCTAATATCACAAGAAAAGAGATGATCTCTTTGCTGTCCACCTATCATTACTAAAGTGGAAGGCTGCTGAGCTTGTCAATGCAACATTATAGAAACCCAAACAAATAAAGCACTTTGAGAATTATGCTAAATGTACTAAGGATCACCTTTAACATGCTAACATGTTCAGATCCATACACAACATGAACGTATCTTGATTCCTATAAAAGTTCATAATACTATTAAGGATTATGTGTTTTTCAGTTCTGTGAAATCTGACTTTTTTGAAACGTTCAGAATTACTTTTTGACCTTTTGAGTTCAAAACCATATTTGAGTCATGTGATCTCCAATAAATGACATTCATCCAGCAAGCCACCTGGGGAGATAACTGCCAGAGAGAAAATCAGAAGTCACACGACACCAGGTTATAGTCCAACAGGTTTATTTGAAATCGCAAGTTTTCGAAGTGCCGCCCCTTCATCAGGTGAAGTAAGAAAGAGCACATAGACACAGCTTACAGGCAGAGAGATCAAAAGATCATACAAATAGTGTGAGTGGAGTGTCAAATAATAACTCTCTGCAGGTGATCAGAAGCGTCAGATGGTGTAAGTAAAGTGTCAACAGCTGATTGACAAGGAAGGGACGACATGTAATCCAATTAAATGAGGCAGAGAGATATTTTTATATTTTGTAATTAAGTTGGTGCTGGAAACAAACCTGGAATAATACGATGGGTATCAGAGTCACATGCCGAAGGTCTAACAAAGTAATAATCCGAAACTGTACAAATTAATTAAGGAACAGAGATCATAACAATTTATCAAGATGGTGGTGTCAAAACATGACAGTAAGGAAGATTTGAGATAACAAGGTGTAGAGCTGGATGAACACACAGGCCAAGCAGCAGAGGAGCAGGAAGGCTGACGTTTCGGGCCTAGACCCTTCTTCAGAAATGCGGGAGGGGAAGGGGGTTCTGAAATAAATAGGGAGGTGGTGGGGGAGGTGGATAGAAGATGCATAGAGGAGAAGGTAGGTGGAGAGCAGACAGACAGGTCAAAGAGCGGGGATGGAGCCAGTAAAGGTGAGTGTAGGTGGGGAGGTACGGAGAAGATAGGTCAGTCCAGGGAGGACGGACAGGTCAAGGGGGTGGGATGAGGTTAGTAGGTAGGAGATGGGGGTGGGAGGAGGGGATAGGTGGGAGGAAGGACAGGTTAGGGAGGCGGGTCGAGCTGGGCTGGTTTTGGGATGCGGTAGGGGGAGGGGAGATTTTGAAGCTTGTGAAGTCCACATTGATACCATTGGGCTGCAGGGTTCCCAAGCAGAATACGAGTTGCTGTTCCTGCAGCCTTCGGGTGGCATCATTGTGGCACTGCAGGAGGCCCAGGATGGACATGTTGTCTGAGGAATGGGAGGGGGAGTGGAAATGGTTCACGACTGGGAGGTGCAGTTGTTTAGTGCGAACTGAGCGTAGGTGTTCTGCAAAGTGGTCCCCAAGCCTCCGCTTGGTTTCCCTGATGTAGAGGAGGCCACAATGGGAACAGCGGATGCAGTATACCACATTAGCAGATGTGCAGGTGAACATCTGCTTGATGTGGAAAGTCTTCTTGGGGCCTGGGATGGGGATGAGGGGCGAGGTGTAGGGGCAGGTGTAACACTTCCTGCGGTTGCAGGGAAAAGTGCTGGATGTGGTGGGGCGAGAGAAGAGTGTGGAGCAGACAAGGGAGTCACGGAGAGAGTGGTCCCTCCAGAAAGCAGACAAGGGTGGGGAAGGAAAAATGTCTTGGGTGGTGGGGTCGGATTGCAGATGGCGGAAGTGTCGGAGGATGATGCATTGGATCCGGAGGTTGGTGGGGTGGTACGTGAGGATGAGGGGGATTCTGTTTTGGTTGTTATTGCAGGGAGGGGGTGT
>JAHRHZ010000251.1:51294239-51317611 GCA_024137785.1 Ginglymostoma cirratum
GCGCCGCACTGTCGGAGGAGGGTCAGCGCTGAGGGAGCGCCGCACTGGCGGAGATGCCATCTGTCAGATAAGAGATTAAAGTGTCTGGCCCCATCTGCCTGAGTGTGTAGATAAGTTATTCCAAAATATGATGTGTTGGTATGGGCATCACTATTATAATGTTTGAAACAGCAGACAAATTTCACACAACAGGATCCCACAGTCAGAAATTCATACCTGCCAAATAATAGAATTGGTGATTTTAATGTATGATATTCAGTCAGTCCAACTCTCCACTCTTACCCTATAGCATAGCAAATTTTACCTTTGCAATTGCTTATTGTCATTTCCCTTAGAGAGTTACTGTCCCATCTCTTTTTCAGCCCGTGCACTTCAGATCACAACAACTTGCTGCTTTTTCAAATAAAACTGTTCTTTCTTGATGAGGACCTTCTTTTCTACAAATCTTACGTAACTCAGATCCACATTAGCTGACACAAGGAACAGTGTGCCATGGGTTACCAGGCAATTGTGAGGGTGATGACAGCCTGGAACCTGCTGCCTGAATATTTGGCATTGACAAAAACACTAGGGCAAGTACTTGGGGTGAGGTAACCAACAAGACTACAGACAAAGGAGTTGGAAGGTAGGATAAAATTGGATAGCTCTTTTTCTGTCAGAACAGACATGACAGGCTACCTCATGTAGGAAAGGATGTTTTTAGCAGTCTTGTCTTGTGTACAAATTCAAGATGGGCTGTCTGCAATCAATCTAGCTTTTTGGGAAGCTGTCACTTATTTTCCAGCAGGAGTTTAAGTGACCCCTTCCCAAAAAGCGAGATTGATTGCAGACAGCCCATCTTGAATTTGTACACAAGACAATACTGTTAAAGACACCCTTTCCTACAAGAGGTGGCCTGTCATGTCTGTACTGACAGAAAAAGAGCTATCCAATTTTATCCTACCTTCCAACTCCTTTGTCTGTAGTCTTGTAGGTTACCTCACCCCAAGTACTTGCCCTAGTGTTTTTGTCAATGCCAGATATTCAGGCAGCAGGTTCCAGGCTGTCATCACCCTCTCAATTGCCTGGTTTTAGATTTTGTTTCTCTTTCAGCAGCATCAGTTAGGATTATTTTTAAAAATCTTGATCTGATTTTTTTTTCCACAGATGAGCCGTTTTCAAATCCTCTGGCGCCAGATTCACATGAGATGGAAAGTACTCGGTCGCTGAATCAGTGAGTATCACCTACAACTAGGGAAGGGAGGTCTCAGTAATTTCAGCTATGTATCTGGATCGCGTTTTAGAAAGAGCTATCCAACTTATCCTCCACCCTTTCAGTGTATCCCTTTCAACTACTTATGTTCTTACCTTTGAAAATTATTGTCAAATCTGTTTAAAGGGCAGTGCATTCCAAATCATCGCAATTTCACTGCACTTGAAAAGGGCTGTGTTTCTGTTAGTTGGAGCAATGAATGCTGTGAGCATGCTCTGATAGTGGGAAAATCGCTGATTTATGCCGCTGTGTGTTGTGCAAGAAGGAATGGAAAAGGAAAAGTTGTGGTTTTTCTTTTTGAGTTCTGAACTGGCACAACAAATGTCATTTGAAATCATTTACCCATTTGCAATAATCATCTTGGTGATGCCTCAGCCCTTGTGGTGCAGAGGTAGTGTCCCTGCCCCTGGACCAGAGAGACGCCTGGGGTTCAAGTCCCACCTGCTCCAGAAGTGTGTAATAACATCTCTGAACCAGTTGATTTGTAATAGAGGCTTTTAAAAGAAATAACGCAAGCCCACTCCTCTTATCAAACAAAATCATCGTTGAGAATTTGAGGCTTCATGATCCAATTTCTACAACTTAATATCCGTCTGAAATGAGTTAAATTTTCAAGTCTTTGATCACTGCACATACTTGCTTGGCAGCAATTGTGCGTATCTGTATCATATATCATGGTGACCGTTTTCAACCATGGTGACCTGTCTTCCAACAATGTGTATCAGAACGAAAGGACAGATTTCAATAACATTAGTTCATTGATAGGGCATGGACCGTGGAAGAAATGATTTGTTTTCATTGAAGATGCTGAACGTAGATTATCTTAAAAGAATACGTTAACATTAGCGAAATGGCAGTTTGACATTTTATTTTAAAGGAAATTGTGGGTTGTTTTATTTAGAATGCTGTGATTGTCTAAGTTACTGTGATAGGATTTGTCAGAATGTGAGCAGAGTTTTCATAGCACTTTGTTGGATGTGCTTTGGTCTGATGCCTCCACAGTGGGATTGAAGTTCTTCTTAAAATTTTTTTCAGCTTTCTACTTCTAGACAATCAACCAGGTTGGGAGAAAGCCTCAAGGAAGAGCTGCACAATTGTAATAATGCTGAGTTAACTCAGCGTGGCAGAGGTATACACTGTGCCAAGTGCCTCTTCATTTGATTAACTTTGTGTCCCCTGGACCGGATTTTGCCTCTGCAACTCCGGTGTAATGAGTCTACTGTACTCATTCTGCTCATTTGTCATCGGAATATGAGAGCATTGATTTGAAATGAACTAAACTGAGCCTCAATTAAAGGAACATTAGCTGTGGTGCAGTGGTTATATTAGTTGATAACTAGTATTCCAAGTTTCCATGATTAACCCAGATAATAGGGTGGAATGCACTTGATTGAAGATTTACATATCAAGATTGTTATCCTGTTTTCAGTTCTTGAATTTTGATAGTTTGGCATATGTACATGTGTTTGTATATAGCGTATTCTAGTTAGGGTATAGTACGGTGGTGTGGTTGCTGATGTAAACCAGACTAAGGGATATTGTCACAATGTTGTTAAAATGATTATGTTGCTTTCACTAGATCGAAGCTGACCAATGAGGACTTCCGAAAATTGTTGATGACTCCAAGATCAACTCCATCCTCAGCTCCACCTTCAAAAACGCGTCAACATGAGTAAGTGCATTGGCAGAGTCAAAGATTTGAAGAAGCTTATGTTTGCATTTGATTTTGGAATTAAAACCTATTTATAAGTAACTCCCAGTAAGATGTGCAACTTTCAGTTTTTACCCTCATTGTGTGACAGTGCAAGGTGGGGATGGATAGATTGGTGGGCAGAAGACTGGATGAATAAATGAGGCCGAGATTCTGGCTGGGAAGTAAAAGCAGCCTTGGTGAGCCTCAGGATTGAGTTCAAACAAAACCATGAAAGGTGATTAACACAATCTTTTTTTTGTTAAATCCTTTTTGACTTCTTTAATCATCATTTCTTTTTAAAATCGGATGAAACAACTTTCATTTTCCTTTTGAGGGTCATTAGTTTGTAAATTTCACTTCCCCAGCAAGTATTGGAGGTATTAAATATGTTCACAGCTGAGCTACTTAAAGTTTTGATCGAGAGCTAGAGACTAGAGAGCCAAGGGCTATGGGAATAGGCAGGAAAGTAGAGGTGAAATCACAATCAAATCAGTTGTGATATTATTGAATGGCAGAGTAGATTGAAGGAGCTGAATGTTTTCCCCCTACTAATTCCTATGTTTATCTCCAAGTTAAAGATTCCCCACACTATGACGTGCTGTTGCTGAGGGGAGAAAGAAGAAATAGTGCATTAGCCTCATACTTGGACTCCTGAAGTGTAGAAACCATTAATATTTTCATCTTCAGTTTTCATGCAGAATATCTGGGTTGTCTGCTATGCTATGCAAGAGGCTCTCTTGCTGCAGTTTCTGATAAGGGATCCAAATCTTGAGAGGGATGTCTTAGCAGTTTGTTTTTTTGCTTGAGTTATTATTCGCAACTTGTCAATCCAATCTAATTTGGTAGGCAAACCAAGCCAGAAGCAGCCAAATGTTGATACCATCCTAGCAGCAGCTAACATTAAATAATCAGGGCATGCTTTGTGAGGATCCCAAGGTGCAATCACAAGCAAATACAGAAGGCAGTGTAGTGGACTCTCACTAAATTGTAACCTCAGTTTCGGTCTTTACTTCACTGAAGAAAGCTGCCATGGAAGACTCAACCTCAGGCGGATTCCTAACACGTGTGCTGCATGTATAAGCAGGTAGAATTGCAGCCATTTCATAATTCTATGAATTTGGGAGAAACCTCTTTATGCGAATCGTGATTAGAACGAAATTTGCTGCCGTAGCAACTGTTTTTGGTGAATAACATATACATTTAAGAGGAATCCCATGAGGGAGGAAAGGACAGAAGAATATTTTGAAGGGCTAAGGTAGAGAGAAATAAGAGGGCACTCATATGGAGAATACACACCAGAACAGGCCAATATGAATTCACTGTAAAATGAGGCATGATCTTATTCTGACTGTCTCTTTGGTGTTTAGCGAATCTCTGAATAATGGGAGCGTTATGTTTGTAGTTTAATGTTTGGACATGTTTTGTCACAGGATGCCAAGGGAATACAATGAGGAGGATGATCCAGCTGCTCGCAGAAGGAAAAAGAAAAGGTATGCTGGATAAGACTATGTTCAAGTAACAACATGGTCATTATCTGTCCCTCCCTGCTCTCTCAACCACCGTCCCTCCCTCCTTCCCTTCTGAGTGGTTCAAATTATTTGGAAAGATTCCCATCCACATATGCTGATAGTGATTTCCAACCAACTCCATATAATTGAGCAACATAGATGAACGATGCAAGGCCAGCAGGAGGAGAGAGGTTTATGCAGTTTTTTTTAAAAATTATTCTTTCACAAGATTTGGGCATTGCTGACTGTCCAGGATTTATTGCCCGTCTTTAATTATGTGGCAGGGGCAGTGGCAGACCGTATTCTTGAGTTCTAGGCATTCATTCCCTTTGCCACCGACGCAAGTCCCACCATTGACAGGATGCACTGCACTAATTCATCAAGGTTTCTTTGAGAGCACCCTCCACCATCTAAAAGGACAAGGGCAATAAATGAATGTAAATGCCAGCACCTGCTAAATCCCTGCCAGGTCATTCATCATCCTGAATTCGAGATATATCACCATTCCTTCACTGTCACTAGGTCAGAATCCATGAACTCCCTTCCTAACAGCATGTAGGTGTCACCCAGGTTCTGTAGAATTCAAGAAGGCAACTCACCAACACCTTCTCATGGATAATTTGGTGATAGTAACAAATACAGGGTAACAGGCTTTGGCAGCTACACCCACATCACAAGAAGGAATAAAAATACGTTTCTCGGATGCTACATCTTAGACGGTAAGAACTTAAGACAGGAGTATGCAATTGAGCCCCTTGAGCCTGCTCTGCTATTTAATACGGTTATGGCTGATTTAATCTCAGCCTCAACTCCACTTTCCTGCCCACTCTCCATGAACCTTCAACCTATTACTAACTAAAAATCTGTCTATCTCCCCCTTAAATTTACTTAGTGCCCCAGCATCCACTCACTCTGGGACAGTGATTTTCACAGATACGTGTCCGTTGAGAGAAATAATTTCTCTTCATCTGTTTTAAATCTGTTCCCACTTACCCCGAAACTGTGGCCTCTTGTTCTAGATTGCCCCACTTGAGGAAACATCCTTCCTTTGTTTTATCAATTCCCTTTAGAATCTTGCATACCAGTTAGATCTCTTCTCATTTCGTTTAAACTCAAGAGAGTAGAGGCCTAAATTGCTCAATCTCTCTTCATAAGACAAACCCATCATGTCTGGAATCAATCTAGTGAACCCTCTCTCAACTGCTTCCAGTACAACTACGTCCCTTCTCCAGTAAAGGGGCCAGAATGATGGACAATAAATTTTAATTTCAGCATAACAAGATTACATAAAGAGGAGGCAAGCTGGTTTTTTTGGAGTTGGGAAAATGAAAACAGTAAAATGCAGAAGAGCCAAGAAAAGATAAGTGGGTTTTCAGGGGATAGGGTCATCAAATAGACCAGCTTTCTCTTGAGTTTTCTCTTGATCATGTCATTTTATGTTAACATGTAAATGAAACTGTGCATTTAAATAAAAAGCTGTATTGGTGAGAAGGCTTGCAAACCTGTTTGAAAATTAGACACTTTGCCAAGAGAATAAACTAGGTGGAAACAAAAACAAAGTTGCTGGGAAAGCTCAGCAGGTCTGGCAGCATATGTGAAGGAGAAAATAGAGTTAACGTTTCGGGTCCAGTGATCCTTCCTTAGAACTGATAGTGGCTGGGAAAATATGCAGAAGGTAGGGAGTAAACGATAGGATAGAGCCCAAAGAGAGAGAAAGACAGTTGGACAGACAAAGGAATTGCTAACGATCAGGCTGGGAGGGTGAATAGTTGTTAATGGGAACTGTTAGTGACTAGCAACAGGGAGTGTGTAATGGCAGGCTATGTGGTAACAAGGCCTGGTGTGTGGGGTGGGGGCTGGGACGTGGGAGAGTTTAGGCCCTAAAATTATTGAACTCAGTATTGAGTCTGGAGGATTTTAGAGTCCCTAAGCGGAAAATGAGGTGTTGTTCCTCCAGCTTGCGTTGGGCTTCACTGGAACACTGCAGCAAGCCAGAGACAGAGATGTTGGCCAGGGAGCAGGGCAGTGCATTGAAGTGGCAGGCAACAGGTAGTTCAGGGTCTTTTTTGCGAGCAGAACGTAGATGTTCTGCGAAACGGTCGCCAAGTGTACACTTCTGGTCTGCCTTTAGTCCCTATACTTTCCTCAGTACTTCACAATAACCACACTTATGCATGTTTATTGTAGAACGGGGAACAGGGTAAACTGTCGTTCTACAAAGGGTCTGGTTTGTACAGTCAATTAAACTACAGTTAGAATTGCAGGTTGAAGGATGATGAAGAGCGGGGAAGAAGGTGGAGCTGAGGCAGCAATGACGTCAGCAGTGATCATATCAAATGGAGTAGACTTAATGGGCTGAATTGCCTGCTCCTAGTTTTTATGTTCTCGTGTTCTTATAACAAATATAACACCTATTTAATGTAACTTTTTGTCAGCAATATTAACACAATTACTAATAAACTAGATGGGTTGGTGAACAGGTGGTAATTTTTCCTATCCCTTCCAAGTATCGATGCATTCCAAATTCAAAACCACAATTGAAGCTGCTTCAGCCGCTGTTTCAAACAACATTTGGCAGCACTTTTGCTCAGGGGTTAGCACTGCTTCCTCACAGTGCCAGGAACCCAGGTTCAATTCCACTCTCGGGCAACTGTCTATGTGGAGTTTGCACATTCTCCCCGTGTCTGCGTGGGTTTCCTCCAGGTACTCTGGTTTCCTCCCACAATCCAAAGATGTATGGGCTAGATGGAGTGGCTGTGCTAACCTGCCTGTAGTGTTCAGAGATGTGTAGATTAGGTGGGTTTTTTGGGGAACCGGTCAGTGTGGACTTGTTGGGCCGAATGCCCTGTTTTCACACTGTCGGGATTCTGATTTCAGCATGTTCCAGATCAAAATGCAGTTTCCATAAGATGCAGATGAAGACTAAAGCTGTTTCCACTGTGCCTCCTCTGTGTTGTGCCTTGTGCGCAAACTTCAACTGAGCCAGTGTCCAATTTCTCATTTCCAATTAAGGGCTGTTTTATAATGTGAATCCTCATCCACATGGAACTAGATGTGAGGCAATTTGGACGCACTTGGTTTGGAACCATTGTAGGTAATCGACGGATAGAGGGGGAAGGCACTTCTCATCCCCAATGTGCTGAACCTGATTTGGACCAGTGTGAACTAGCTGGAAGTCTCTGTGTACTGTCATTCAGCTGAACCTTCCTTTGATTCACTTTCAGCTATTATGCAAAGCTGCGACAGCAGGAGTTGGAGCGAGAGCGCGAGCTAGCAGAGAAGTACCGAGATCGAGCAAGAGAGAGACGAGATGGTGTGAACAAAGATTACGAAGAAACAGAGCTCATCAGCACAACAGCAAACTATAGAGCAGTTGGACCAACTGCAGAGGCGTAAGTGTACCCTACAGTCAGACACGTCAGCCCATCAAGTCTGTACTGTCAAAATATACTACTACCTGCATTAGTCCCACTTCCAAGCATTAGGCCCATAGCCTTGAATATTGTGATATTTCAAGTGCTCATCCAAGTAGTTTATAAAGTTTGTGAGGTTTCCTGCCTCAACTACTCTCCCAGGCAGTGCATGCTAGTGTCAAAGCATAATTGACTCCATTAACCCTTCCATGGCTCTAACAAAGCCCTTGACTAAGCTCCTGCTAAACTGCTCATGTATACATCTGCAGCCCGCTGAAGGCTCCCTGCCCACCTTTTACTTTGCTGGGTGGTTTGCCAAAATAGCAGAAGTATTATGCATTGAATAACACTGGCCATGTACTGTAGCAAAATTTTACAGGGAGCATTGGTCTGTACGATTTTAAAAACAAGCTTTATATTGGCCAGTAAGCCACAACAATTATATGTTTAAAATAACAACAATTTGAAAAGTTGACAATTGCAGTGAATTAGGAACAGAAGTAGGCCGCTTGGTCCCTCAAAACATGCTCCATCTTTCAATAAGATCATGGCTCACGGTTGTTTGGCATTTCAGAACTAGTTGTCCTTGGACAGTTTCTTGCCCTGTTAAAGTGCACTAAATACAAGAACCATTCTGTGTAAGTAATGCCTTGCTAATATTCACTTGTTGCTTTTTTCCTTCAGCCCTTCTATGTCCCATTATAAGTGGTAAAGGTATACAGTCGGTACTCAGCGCTGACTAGTTTAAATAAAGCTGCAGATCAGAAGAGCTGGAAACTGCTCAGTAAATGGTGACTAGACAGAGGAACATGCTAATATATAATGACTGTAATGGGAAAACAACATTGGCATGAACCCACTTCAAGTGCTGGGACGATTTCTCATTTTTCTCTCCCTAAAAAGAGGCTGCTGATGCCTGAGAAACATCCACATCCCATTTAGCTGGCATAACTTTCTCGGTGTGTAGAGAAAGCTGGTGAAGCTTAGTGCCACTCAGAACAATTCAAAATGTAATTTCTTTTGTTCTGAGTCTTTTGGGGCCCAACTTTGGACATCACAGTGGTGATGTTCTAAAATTGTCATTTACTTTTTGAAAGCTGCAGTTGTCTGTAAGTTTATTTTCTTGGTTAAAAGCGCTTTCAGCAGATGTGCATTCTCATTGTTCCGAAACTCATCAGGCATTTCCTGCGGTTCATTTCTTTGTTTCTTTCTCTCTCAGGGATAAGTCCGCCGCAGAGAAGCGGCGCCAACTGATTCAGGAATCCAAGTTCTTGGGTGGTGACATGGAGCACACTCACTTGGTGAAAGGGTTGGACTTTGCCCTACTGCAAAAGGTCAGCACCTGTCCTCTTGGAGTGAAAAATACTGGCTAAAGCCAGAGATGAAAACTGCATTGTGCCACCTTCCAGGTTACTTAGATGCAGCTGACGTTGATGTGCAGTTCTACCATCAGTTTCTCTGAAAATGCAAATGATTTGAGTCACTTGTTCTTTAAGTGTCTCCCATGCCTCAGTTGGAAGACTGCAGGTTCAAGTTCCACTGCAGAGACTTTGTATAATCTAAACTGAGTCTTCACTGCAGTGCTGAAAAGTTGCTGCACTGTCCATTTTTTAGATGAAAGTGATTTAAACCTAGGCCCATTTTGGTCCCTCAAGTGAACGTAAAAGATTCCAACACTGAAAAGCACTAGGGGAGTTCTCCCAATTTCCTATCAACTAATACTTAAAAATAATAGATTATCTGACCATAGATACCTGAAGGAGCTTGCTATCTCGAAATTGACTACAGCCTTTCCCTTCAACAGTAGTGACAACTATTAAAAAGTAATTAATTAGCAGTAAAATGCTTTGAAACACCCAAGTTGTCAAACGGTGGTACTTTATTCCCATTTCTATGAGCTGCCACAGGATCTAGTGGTGTCGATGATGCCTCCTGGCAAGGTAAATAAAGTAGAATGTTAATGGGGAAGAGTTCACTAGCTTGGTTCTAGTGCTCTCTTTTATCTGTGAGTCTTTGCTTTTATCAGTCATCCCATGTAAGAAGACTTTTGCAGCATCAGACATTTGCAGTCTTTCACCTGTGGTTTTTACTAACTTTTTGTTCACTGCCATGTTTCTATGAGCTTGGCCGCCCGTTGGAGCAGCAAGCATGAACTGGTGGCCATGCCATGGATCCTGCAGGAGAACATCTGTTAAACCTTACAGGTTTGCTGACCTGGGTGCTGACAGATCACTTATTGGCTGAATCAAGGCTGCATTATGCCAAAATAGACCCCATCTTCAGGGTTGATTGTGGGATGCAGCAACTAAAAGAAGAACAAAAATTGGAAAATGCAAAGGAAAAGGAACGGGGAGCAAAGCAGAAGATGGGATTTAAACTTGAAAAGCAATCTTAGGAAAGACACTTGTTGTAATGAACTTCTGTCTTTTAATTAGGGGAGGAAATCTCTGTTTTGGTGGAGCCAGGTATCTTCAGCTGCCGGGAGAGTAGGGATTAATGCAATTATTCACCAATATTTTCAATTTTTGCTGCATCTGGCTCCTGTTTGATTTTAGTTAGCAAATTGAATTCACAAATATTTCAGGTCAAGCTAACTGATTACGTTTGATGTTTTTATTAGGTCCGTGCTGAAATCACCAGCAAAGAGAGGGAGGAAGAAGATATGATTGAGAAAGTGCAGAAGGAAGTGAAGTAAGTGATTTGAAATGATATCACAGCAGAAGTGAAAGGAAAAGTTTAACAGGATTGGGTGTGAAGACCAGCGTTTTGGTTTAGCAAACTTGAGTTGTATAGCAAGAAGATTTTGACCAAGGTAAGATTGGCTGAGGTCAGTGAGAGGTGATGTGGACCATACCAACTCTGTGCAAACTAACCCAGCCACCTCCGTTTCCTCACTGTCCCTGTAGCCGTACAAGTTTATTTCCTTGTTGGTAGTTACCATTCTTATACAGTTCAGTTGAGAGAATGTTTACCAAATTAATGGAATGGGCATGTTGCTTTATGAGGAAAGGTTGAACTGACTGGACTTGTGTCTCTTTGGTCCAGAAGAGTAAGAGGTGACTTGTTCTCAGAAAGAAACCACTTCTTTTGCACAAATCTAGGACAAACTTCGAGCCAAGAAATTCAGGAGTGATAGTAAAATACTGAATGTACTGGAAATCCGAAATAAAAATCATAAAGTGCTGAAGAAACTCTACAGGTCTGGCTGCAACAGTGGAGAGAGAAACAAACTTAACATTTTGAGTCCAATGGCTCATCTTTGGAACACAGATTCACTTCTAGTGCTGTCAAACCTGTTGAGCTTCTCCAGCACTCTGTGTTCATTCAGGATTGGTGTCAGACAGCACATTTTTATACAAAGTCTAATAGAAATCTGGAACTCTCTCCCCTTCAAAAGATTTTGAGACATTAGGCCAATTGAAAATTTCAGATTGAGATTGACAGAATTTTGGTATACAACTAACGTGCAGATGGATTAATATACAGGTCTCCCAAAACCTGATTGAATTGTGGAACAGATTTGATTCATAGATTGATTTATAGTTGTCACGTGTACTGGGATACAGTGAAAGTATTGTTTTGCGTGCTGTACAGGCAGATCGTACCATAGAAAGTGACACAAACACTCACAGCTTCAAGTTCATCATTGATTCTTCTACATCTTTTGACTGTGGCTGAGCCTTGTGTACTCACCTGCAAAAGTCTGAAGGAAAACGTCTAACCCCTCCCATCCCCAGTACCATTTCAGCAGTATTAGTCATGAAACACTCATGCTTACAGAGCCTCATAAATTTACGTGTTTATGGCAGCGCTGTGGCTCAGTGGTTAGCACTGCTGCCTCACAGCGCCAGCAACCCGGATTCGATTCCACCCTCGGGCGACTGTCTGTGTGGAGTTTGCACATTCTCCCTGTGGCTGCATGGGTTTCCTCCAGGAGCTCCAGTTTCCTCCCACAGTCCAAAGATGTGTAGGTTGGGTGGATTGGCCGTGCTAAATTTAAAGTGTCCAGGTGTGTGTAAGTTAGGTGGTTTAGACATGGGAAATGCCAGGTTACAGGGAAAGGGTAGGGGAATGGGTCTGGGTGGGATGCTCTTTGGAGGGGCGGTGTGGACTTTGTGGGCCGAATGGCTTGTTTCCACACTGTAGGGATTTTAGGATAATGCATCAGGGTAGCAGGACTAAGTGCAGAATACAGTGTTACAGCTGCAGAGAAGGTGCACAGAGAGAGAGAGAGAGATCAGAATTAACATTTGAGATGAACGGTCTCTTTCGGTTCCTATGACACTACGGAGCAGGAATTGCTTACACAATTTATTCGGTGCTACCTATAACTTGTAGTTTCATTATCAGTTACGTACATGATCAGACGAAAGAGAGAGAGACTTTGAATGTTTTCAAAAGTGCCTATGAGTGGGAACTGGTTAGCTGTTTGAATATTAAAGTGAAATAATCCTCTTTGGGAATTGCCCAGTCATCTTTCAACATGGATGTTAACTAATTTTGTTTTAATTCTCTTAGAAAAGATGAAGATCCAGAAAACAAAATTGAATTTAAGACTCGTTTAGGTAAGCAACAACAGCTTTGGACGCCTTGTCACATACGTGTTATCAGTACTCCCGATGTGGGAGCGGAAACAAACCATTTGACCACACAGGCGTGCACTGCCATTCAAAAGATTATGGCTGATCTGTTTGTGTTTCAAATTCCACATTCGCATTGATCTCCAATGATCCTTGATTCCTTTGCCTAACAAGAATCTATCCACTTCTGAGTTAAAAATGTTCGATGACATTACCTTCAAAGTCTGATGAGGCAGTGTTCCAACATTTCATCAACCCTCATATAAAATATTTCTCCTTATCGCCATTCCTAAAATTCCATTCCTAATTTTAGAACCCCCTGCTGAATTCTGTACTTGCGTATAAGAGGAAAGCACCTTTCTACATCCTCTCTTGACAAGATCATTCAGGATCTTGCATGCTTCATTCGAGAGACTTCTCACTCCTCTAAGCTCCAGTTGAAACAAGCTCAGCCTGGCCAGCCTATAAGACAATGCACTCAATGCAGGTGAGAATCTAGTAAACCTATGAGCCGCCAAATGCATTTACAGCCTTCATTAAATAAGAGATCCAAACAGCACACTGTTAAAGAAATGGTCTAACCAATGCCCTGTATTACTGAAGCATTTTTCGTGTGTTCAGTTCCTCCCATGATAAAGGACAGTGTACCCCCCCATTAGCCTTTTTGATGATATGCTGAACCTACATATTAATGTTTTGTGACTCAAGCATTGTAACACCTCTGTTTTCTCCCAACCAGCTATACTTCTATCCGTGCTCATACGTTACCTCTGACGCCATGAGCTTTTATTTTCCGCAATAAACTTTGATATGGCACCTTATCAAATGCCTTCCGGAAATCCTAAGTGTAGTGCACCTACTAGCTCCTTTTTCTCCCCAGTGCATGCTACTTCTTCAAAGAACTCGAAACTCCCCCAAACAACTCCTCAATAATCTTTCATCAAAGATCTATCAATCTCTAACTAAAAATATTTAAATGTTCTACATTCATTGCCTTTTGAAGAAAAGAATTCTAAAGACACTTGACTCCGTTATGGAAAAAAAATGTTTACTCAGCTCTATTTTAAACGGGTGTCCCCTTATTTTTAAACGTTGACCTCTAGCTCTGGATTCACCCACAAGAGAAACATGGTGCAGCATCCACCTAGTCAAATCCGTTCAGAATCTTAAGTTTCAATTAAGTCATCTCTGATTCTTCTAAACTCCAGAAGATACAAGTCTAGCCTTTCCTCACAGGGCAATCTACTAATTCCAGGTATAGGTCTTGTATACCCTCTCTGACCTGCTCCCAAGTCCTTCCATTATGACCAGTGCTGTACACAATACTCCAGATGCAGTCTCACCAATGCTATGTGTAACTAAAGCATAACTTCCCTACTTTTGCATTCAGTTCCCCTCACAATAAGACATAAGATTCAATTAGCTTTCCTGACTACTTTTTGTGATTCATGCATTAGTATACCCAGATCTGTCCGTACCTCAGCTCTGCAGCCCCACTTCATTTGGGTAATATGCTTTTTTTAAATGCTTTCTGCCAAAATGAACAACTGCACGGTTTTCCACATTGTACTTCATTTGCCACATCTTTGTCCATTCACTTAACCTGTTTATAGCTATATATAGATTTGTTAGATCACCTCCAGAACTTGCGTTCCTTCCTATTTTTGTAATGTCAGCAAATTTAGCTGCCATACCTTCAATCCCTTCATCTAAAATACTTGTATAACTTGTAAAGAGTTAAGGTCCCAGCAATGACTCCTCTGGCACACCACACTTGACATCCTGCCAGCCTGTAAAAGACCCACTTATTCTTACTTTGCTTCCTCTTAACAAGCCAATCATCTATCCATGTCAGTGTGTTACCCCCTGCACTGTGAGCTTTTATTTTCTGCAAAGAATCGTGGCAATCTAGCAGCCTCTTCCTCAAGAAAAGCCGGTGAGGCTGGGGAGTTGAGAAAATATTTCAAAACTAAATTTGATAGATTTTTGTTAGGCAAAGGTATTGAGGGGTTCTCTGGGTGGATGTGGTAAGATACAGTTTGGCCTTGATCTAACTGAATAATAGAACTACCCTAATCCCCTTCATAACAGCAACTGATTCATCATTATTAATAGGACGTCATGAGTGTTGTAATCAAGAAACCCAGGCTGATATAACTGCAAGAGGCACAACTCAATCTACATCCGAATTAGTATATCACTTATGCTGGTCATGTGTAATACTAATTGAGCACAGTTCCCATACTATCACACTTTGTGTTCATTGCAGTCCGACACCTATATAGTACATCTTTATCTTCAATGTTGCATTCGGTTCCAAAGGCAGCATTTAAACTTATTAACTCAGTCTTGATCTTTTGTTCTTTTCCAGGGCGTAATGCGTACCGTATCCTGTTTAAAATGAAGCCCCAAGAGCGAAATGAGCTGTTTTTGCCAGGGCGCATGGCGTATGTTGTGGATCTGGATGACGAATATGCAGACACAGACGTACCTACAACATTAATTAGGAGCAAAGCTGACTGTCCCACAATGGAGGTGATACAATCACAGACATTTGTAACTTGTCTCAGCAGGTCTTAAAGGAGTGTTGAGGCCTTGCACAGTTTTACGTTAGTGCTGGACTTCGGGACAATAATAGCAAACTCATATGTAAGGGCACCCCTGTGTCCCCTATTGACTAATGTGAAATGCAGAACATGGATTTGAAAATATATATGATAGTGACAGAATAGAACTAATGGAGATGTATTTGGTATTCTGTGTAAAAGTATTGAGATTTTCTAAGTGTCTTGCTATAATCGCTTCAGGAGATTTTGGCATTTTTACTGTGAAGCGTTAAGCTAACTGGTCCGTACTGTAGTTTCTGATTTTCTTTCTCCTTCCTTGAATAAAGGAGTTAAATTTGTTATTTTCCAAACTTTCAGCACATTTTCAGGATCAAGGGAATTTTGGAAAATTAAAACGAAAGCATCTACTACATCAGCAGCTCCTTCTTTTCACACTCGAGAGAGATGCCCATCAGGTCCTAGTAATTCGTCAGCCTTTAGTTTTAACTGTTGCCTCAAGTGCCCCTTTTCTGATTGATTTTAGGTTCCTCCCTCCCTTTTACCTCTTGATTTACACATATTTCCCTATTACTTCTGTCTTCTGCAGTGAAGAAAGAAACAATATATATGTTCAATATTTTAAACACTTCCTTATTTCTTATATTCTCTTGTTTCACTGGCTGCAGAGCTTAATGTTTGCTTAAATAACCTTTCTTTTTTAAATACTCTTAGAAACTCTTACTTTCTGTTTTTCCATTTCTAACTAACTTTCTTTTGTGCTGTAATTTATCCTTATTACATTTTTAGTCATTCTTTGTAAGTTTTTAAATTCTGTCCAATCTTTTGACCTACCATTAATCATCACGGAATTGTACACTTTTACTTTCAGATTCATACTATTCTTAATCTTCTCAGTTAGCCGTGGATCGTGAATCCTGCTCCTAGAGCCTGCCTTTCTCACCGGAGTGTATCTTTGCTGAATGTTATGAAATATTTGCATCATGTCTGCCACTGCGTTTCTGCTGACCTACCCCTTATATTTTTCCAGTTCATTTTATCCAGCTTCACCTTCATACCTTTGTAACCGAATTTATTTAAGTTTAAAACACTATTTCGCTCAGGTCTCAGATGCTTTATCGCACATTAGCAGCTTGCACTTCTACAAAATATCTACAACCCAATGAGAAGTGTTGAAAAAATCCTGTTCAATTTGTAGGGTGCAGAGAAAAATCTTGCTAGCTGCCAGTTGTACTGCACCTGGAGATTTGTTCCTCATGGGATTTGTGTCCTTTGTTGGAATTTATTTATTTATTTGCTTGCTTTGTACTTTTGTTGTAACGTATTCACCTTGTCATGATCTGTCTGCATTTTCTCCTCAGGCACAGACAACCTTGACCACAAATGACATTGTGATCAATAAGCTGACTCAGATTCTGTCGTACTTGCGTCAGGGAACTCGTAACAAGAAGCTGAAGAAGAAGGATAAAGGTAACAATCTGACAAAAAGCAAGTTTCTGCAGCAGGCTTTCAAAGTCCATGTTTTACTAAGTGCTGCATTTCGGGAAAGATCGAAGTCCTTGAAGTACAGAAGACGTTTACCAGCATCTTACCAGGGATGAGAGCCTTCAGTTACAATGAGAATGTGGAAAAGCTAGAACTGTTCTCCTTGGAATAGTGAATATGGTGGAACTGGTTTTCAAGATGGAGGAAAGGATTTTGATAACCTAAGTATTATTCCCTTTGGCTAGTAGTTAATAATGAGAGGTCATAGATTTTAAAACCATTGGGAAAGCATCTAAAGGAGACATGAGCGGGAATTTCTTTACTGCGCCATGACACTTGGGTAGTGCACTGGAAGCCAAGCCTCCATATTCCTGGAGTCGTAACAAAAGTTAAAGATTTTAATGCCTCCAACCCAAATTTCAATTACTGCTTGTTCAAACTGCTGTATGAGTGATACTGAGGAGCACAAGAACTGGAGTGGGTCATTCAGCTCTTCAAGCCTGTTCCACCATTCGATGAGATAGCAGCTGATCTGTGGCGTAATTCCATGTATGTGCCATTGCCTTGGACCTCTCAACACATTTGCTTAACAAAAAGTAATCCATCTCCTATTTTAAAATTATCAACTGATATAACATCAACTGCTGTTTATGGAAATGTGTTCCAAATACCTACCACTCTTTGTGTATAGAAGTGCTTCCTAACATCTGTCCAGAATAGTCTGGCCCTGATTCCCAGGGTATGCCCCTAGTTCTCGAATCCCCAGTCAGTGGAAGTAGTTTATCTTTCTCTATCTTGTCTTTTCCACTGCTTGAAGACAATAAAAGAAATTCACCTGGACAGGGGCTTGAACCCTGGCTCCTCATGTTAAATGTCTCTTGCCGTACTAACTAAGCCACCCAGGCTCCCATACATGCTGTAAGTGTCAGGTTACTTGCTTTTTAAAAAGTACAGCGTTCCTTTAAAACATTGGATTTAGGAAAGTTCGTTCTCATTTCAGTTCACAGTTTTAAAAAGCACGAAAAATAAAAAGACACCTGATATTTGTCGGGATCTGGAATGCTTTCCCTGAAAAATTGGTAGAAGCTGATGTAATTATTAATTTTAAAAAGGAATTGAATAGTTCCTTGTGGAACTCGCAGGGTTAAGGACAAAATCTGTGAAAGGATGACTCAATATGAGTGCTCTTTCAAAGAAGCAGCACAGGTACAACAAACTGAATGGTCCCTTAAATTATTTAGTTCTGAGATTCCAACTGCTGCTTCTGTTGCTAACAGTTTGAGATTTTTATCGCATTAGCTATGTAACAGTTATAGGTGTCGTCAGAAATCCAAGCACATGCTTTAACTTGAGAAATGTGAGCATTTGCTTCCCATCCATAATTGCCCTTTGAATTGTGTTGCATGCTCAGCCACTTTGCTGGAGGTCTGGAGACCTGACCAGGTGAGGATGGCAGATTTCCTTTCCTAAAATGAATTATTGAATCAGGGATTGAGGAAGAAATCCAATTTGATAGCTTAGTTTCATAGTTTATCCTCGATCAGTGCAATCTCTGCAGTACACTTGTTCTAAATTTTGTAGATATGAAATAGGGGAAAGTCTTTCTGTTCCACTAGCTGTCACAGCGATTAATTGACTTCATAATAGGCTTCATTTTTAATCCCTTATTTCTTTCCTCAGGTAAATTAGGAGGCGACGAAAAGAGACCACCTGAAGCTGATATAAGGTACTTGGGTACTTTTTTACATGGATAACTCATTTTCATTAGGAGGCATGAGAGACAGCATGAGAGAGAGAGATCTTTTGCAGCTGAAGGACTGATATTTTAAAGTTCTGAGTGACTGATTACAACCAGCAATCGAGTTAGAATGCCCAATATGTTTTGTAGTCAATGCAGCATCTTTGAAGCGTAGTCATGGTTTAGGAAGCACAGCTATTTGCACATATCAGGCTCTCACAAAGAGTTCTGTGATGATGACCAGCTAATTTATTTTGTGAGAATGAAGGGATAAATATTGCACACCCAAAAGAACTACCATGTTTTTTTCTAAGTAGATTTTTTTTGACGTTCACCTGCGCAGAAGGTCTGGGACTCTTTTTATCTTACGTAAAAGACACAGCTCTGAGAGTGCAACATGCCCTCTAGTTACTGTGAGCAACAACTTAGCTCCCAGTATTCAAGTATTTCTGGGCTGGGACTAAAACCACCACATTCTGATTCTGAGGTACTCGCCAACGCTAGGCTAATACAACATCTTGCTTTCACAGTATAGTCACTGTTGATATGCAGGCAATGCAATATACACAATAAATAGTAAGGTATTGAGAGAGGTTGAGGAACAGAGGGACTTTGGAGCACATGTCCCTAAAGGTGGCAGAAATATAGATAATATAGTAAAGAAAGTATCTGGGATACTTTCCACCACGGCGAGGTTTTGAATACAAAAGCAGAGATGTAATGCTAGAACTATACAAGCCTGGTTTACTTAGCCATTGCTGATATGCTGGGTTGAATGGCCCCTTTCTGTGCTATAACCTTACGGTGGTTCTTTCTAACTTTAGTGGCCAAAAACAGCAATTCAATGAGTGACCACTTAGTTTTGTTGGTGATGGCTAAAGGAAGGACATTGACCAAAATAATAAGGACAAATTCCCTACTCCTCTTCAATTTGAAATCCCTGCCACAGGTGGACAGAGTGGTTAAGGTGTTTAGCACGCTTGCCTTCATTACTCAGACCTTTGAATGTATTGGTTGGGACATCATGATGAGGTTGTACAGGATGTTGGTGAGGCCTCTTCTGGAGTACCGTGTGCAGTTCTGGTCGCCCTGTTATCAGAAGGCTATTACTAAATTGGAGAGGATTTGGGAAAGATTTACTGGGGTCTTGCCGGGAATAGAATGTTTGAGTATTAAAGTAGGCTTGGAGATTTTTCACTGGGTATAGATGACGTTCTAGAGATTTATAAAATCATGAGGGGCATAGAGAAAGTGAATAGCAAAGGTCTTTTCCCTAAGGTGGGGGAGTTCAAACCTAGGGCGCGTATTTTTAAGGTGAGAGGAAAAGCATTTATAAAGGAGTGGGGGCAAGTTTTTTTTTCATACAAGGTGGTTAGTGTGTAGAATGATCTGCCAAAGGAAGTGGTGGGTGCAGGTACAGTTATGACATTGAAAGACATTTGGATAAGTACATGAATAGGAATGATTTGGAAGGATATTGAGCAAATGCAGGCAGGTGGGACCAGTTTAGTTAGGGAACATGGTCAGCGTGGACTAATTGGACCCGTAGGATCTGTTTCCATGCTGTCTGACTGTATGAAATGATGGTACAGGATCTTTGGGTGGGCAGACCATGCCTCAGTTTAACATATCAGTGGAAAGGCAGCGCTGCTAATTTAAATAATAATTCTCTTTACTACCTGTGTTATGTGCTTCAGTCTGAACCAATACTGTGTATGTGACCATTGACGTGGGACATCCTTCATTTATGGGTATTTATGTCAGTGACAAGCACTTGTTCTTTCTTAAAATAATCAAGTCAGTTAAGAAAGAATTATTTTCATGCTAGTCAAATTTAGATGACAAATGCAAAGCAGGACAAAAGAGAGAAAAGTCCAGTGAGAAATCAGAAAGCAGAATGAGATTTCAATGAATGTGTTGCAACAACAGTTCACAAATGAAACCAGTGACTGTAAATGAAGAGCATGCCTTACTGACAGCCCGAAAGTGCGAAATTGAATCCAACATAAAGGATCGAAATCACGGTTATACACCATATTTTATAACTCCAAGAATGTTGACCAGTTGAGTCTGATTTGAACTGACTGCTTGACAGACCAGAACACACAATGTTAATTCTGTCCAGAACTAACTGAAGTCTCTCCCTACACTGGACAGTCAATCCATCAGTTGGTGCTGCCATTCTGTTGGTCGTGATTTCACTGCTGAGTCAAGGTCATGGCTTCAAGTTTCACTCCAGATAATCGAGCACAAAATCTAGGCTGACACTCCCAGTGCAGTATTGAGGGAGCTCTGCACTGACGGGAGTTCTTCAGATGATACACTAAATCAAGGCTTTCTCTCTCTCTGCCTCCTCCCCCCACCCCAACTCGACCCAGTCTGTTTAAAATTTTTGAGTGCAGAGTGTTTTGCATAGTAATATTTTTAAAATGTTCTTGATAGATAGAGAGAGGGGGAGAGAGAGAGACTTGTTGCAGAACATTGTGGACTCCCATGTGAACCTTTTTTGTATTTGCTTTCAGCATCTTCGATGACATTGGTGACTATGTGCCAACAACTGCGAAGGTTGTTCGAGAAAAGGAGCGTGAGAAGTATCGTGAGAAGGAGAGAGAACGAGAGCGAGAGCGAGAACGGGAGAGGGAAAGAGAAAGGGAGAGAGAACGGGAGCGTGAAAGAGAAAGAGAAAGGGATGAGGAGAAAAAGTCCAGACATAACTACTTTGAGAAGCCAAGAGTGGACGATGAGGTGAGCTCAGATAACTCAGTGTTAATTCCAGCACAAGAACCATTTTCAAAGGCACTAAAGATTGTCGTACAGTCAGGGTTCACTCAAAGCTATCTCTGCTCAAGACCAACAGCCAACGTGTTGATCCTCCATGTATTTCTGGGCTTCCTTTCAGTATCTCTCAGGTGATGGGCTGTGCAGACACTCCGTACTTCTCCCTTTTTAGGAAAACAGCAAGGGAAGGAAATGCTCTGGGGCATTCTGCTCACCACTGCACCCCACCCTCTCAATACTGAACATATCAGAAGTAAATATGGATCTGAAACAGCCTGTGATGGGAGCAGCCAGAAGGCTGAGGGGCCAAGACACTTGAGTTAGTAGGGTGAGAGAAGCAAGGGAAGATTACAAAGGCTGGATGTGGGGAAAGAAATGGGAGAAGGTGAGATTTCTGTGGTCAGGGAGTGAAAAATTGATAGCAGAAGATGCTACGGGGTGGGGCGCAGAAGCGGGATAGAGGAGGCTGCTGCGAGGGCAGGGGACGGGGTTGGCTCCAAGTGCGGGAGAGGGCAAGGAGAGAAAAAGAAGATTGAGAGATGTTAAAAGACAGGATTGAAGAAAGGAGAAGGCTGCAAGGGAATGAAGGAGGGGAGAAACCTCAAGCGGCTAAGAAATTTCGAAGAGAGAATGGAAGAGGTCAAGAGACTACAAGATAGGACTATGAGGCAATGGTGAGTGCAAAAGAGAGTCCGCTGTTTTAAACCTGTCAACACAGGAATACTCAGCCAACTGGGAGTCAGGAAATCTAGAAATTACTGAGGAAATGACTTCCTCGTAAATTAATGTGGAATCTCTAGCTTAGGGTGGTAAACATTAAAGGCCTACTATATGTGGGGAAAACATGCTATATCTTATTGTTTAAGAACATTTGTGTCAGCTGTTTAATCTAAATCTTGAGATTGAGATCTAAGATGCAGTGCAACAAAGGTAGTAATTGCCTGTTTAAAATCCTCCAGTTTTGTAATTTTGTCTTGTGACATTGCCATTCTGTGGAAGATATGTTATAGTGATAGCTTTTTGTGTTTAAAACGGTCATGCATTTTGGTTTTTAAAAAAAATTGCTAGCTTATACTTGTTGTCTTGTGCTAATTTAAATATGGCTGTGTCTTAAGAAGTTGACACTTCCCTTGTGTGTTGTGGCTTTGTTTCTTGGAGGCTTGGTAGTTATTAAGAATATTAATCTATTCTTCTAAATCTGCATATGTGAGAGTCCAGATGTGTCCTATCAACACAGAAGGCAGAGTGTTACTGCATCGCTGAATAAATGAATTAATGAGAATGAAAACATAGCTCCTAAACATCCAAGATTAGCCCTACAGAAAATCTTAAGCAGCCTTCAGGAAGAAGGGTTGGGAGATATTTTGACTCCTGTTCCCAATGTTAACAGATGTAGGGTGGGAGGATTCAAGGTAGTGGGGAAGGCAAGAGAATGAGGGAGCCAGAAACAGGAGAAATACCAGGCCCCCTGATTTCTTTGTTTAGCAAATTCTGTAAAGCAGATTATATGTTTTTCTAACAGCAGCATCTATGTAGCAAAGTTTGAGGCCAAATTAATCATCTTAAGTGTCAGCTGTATTAAGAAACTGAGCTGTTGATCGTTTTGATGTGTCTTTTTTAAGTAACAAAAGTATAATAGAGGTCACCTGTTGAGTTGGAAACACAAGAAACGTTTAAGTAGTACTGAAATTCAGCGGTATTTGGCTACGAGCCAAGAGCTGGAAAATTAGATTAATTTGCTCAGATCTTTGTTGACCAGCATTGATACAATGGACTGAATGGTCTCCTTCTATGCTGTAAATGGCAATAAGTCGCTGCGTTAACTCCTAAGAAAGGAATAGTATAATTGTGAATGAACGAGAAACATAAAAATATAAAACTTGGAAAGAGAAAAGGTCCGTTGGATCTCAACAATCCCACTCCTTCCACAGCACATCTACATCTACCCTGCCATGGAATCCACAACCCATATAGTCTCTTTCAGCAGCCTTTGCATACTCTCTCCTGTCATAGACTGTACCCACCTGCTTTATCTCCCAAGTAAATATTCTGTGTACATACTGATTCCCCAGAGTTGATGCAGAATTCCAGAACATTTATCCATGTTCACATCTGTATTCGCCCATTGCCATCTTCTGGTCAAGCATGGAGCCTGTGCTATAGAATTACTGGCAAGTTCATCAGCATCAAAACGTTGCAACAAAAGGAATCTACTTGTAAATGCTTTAAATCTGAGGTTAAAAAGTGAAAAATGCTGGAAATGCTTGGATCAGGCAGCATCTGTAGGAAAAGAAACAGCATTTCACTGACAAAAACAAAGTTGCTGGAAAAGCTCAGCAGGTCTGGCAGCATCGGTGAAGG
>JAHRHZ010000251.1:51318011-51335137 GCA_024137785.1 Ginglymostoma cirratum
GACCCTTCCTCAGAACCGTTCTGAGGAAGGGTCACCGGACCCGAAACATTAACTCTGTTTTCTCCTTCACTGATGCTGCTAGACCTGCTGAGCTGTTCCAGCAACTTTGTGGTTGTTCCTGATTTACAGCGTCCTCAGTTCTTTCAGTTTTTATTTAGTATTTCACTGACGTTTTATCATTAGTGATGAAACAGCAACAGTCTGCAGTATTAACCTCTGTGCAGAGAGAAGCTGAGTTAACCTTGCAGGCAAGCGCCTTAGATAGAACAGGGAAGTCTTGTCTTACTGTTGTGTCCTCTTAGCTATTGAGTTGAAGAGGCAGAATTACTTTTGGCAGTAGAGAGGTGGAATAGGTAGAGGCCATTCCACTTACAGTACGAGGGGTGGTGGAAGCTGGTGTCTCCAGACAGTTGCTTTACAGTCAGAGGAGCAGTGGCCATAAGCAGAGACTTCAGCTGGTGGCAGTAGACTGGAGTAAGGCTGTGGAAGGATACGTAAGTTAAGAATTTGAAAGGCGGAATGTCGTTTACATTTTGAATAAAATTGTGCCATTCATTTGCACAGGGCACCTCAAAGCCCTTTAAAGCAAATTAAGTGTATTTTGAATTGTAGTCACTATTGTAATGCAGGAAACATACAGACCAGTTTGCATACTGGAAGCTCTCCCAAACAGCAATGCCTTTGCCTAGATGATCTGCTAATACCAGTGAATGCAGAATGAATATTGGCCAAGATACTAGGTTGAACTCCATTGCACTTTTGTAAATTGGGTACCTTTATCATTCATCTAAGATCAGGACAGACAGGGTCTGAGTTTAACTTCTGAAGGGCAGGGCCATCCGTTTTTGCTGTGTTATCCTAGATTTGGTGTTTTATCTGATATTGATGTTCGGATGATAATGAACCAGCAAACCTTCCTGGGTTATGCAAGACTAAACACATTTGGAGGGAAATCAATTGAAAGCAATTGGCAATCTAAGCTGAAGTAGACGCAATGAATAATTGTTTGCCATTACCATTGACAGTGCAGTTATTCCGAAAATAATCCATAGAAAGTATGCATCTTGCTTTAGTTCGGAGGTTTACAATTAAAACAGTAAATATCCTTCTGTAAGTTTGTGGATCCTGACATTCATTATATTTCTGTGTGTAATAATGCCCAAGTGTAGATTGCTTAGTTAATGTTTGCAGTTCATAAAGATGGGTCAAAGAAGGGCCGAACTTGATGCCATTGTCATTTAGTTCCCAGCTGCACTGTGAATCTTGCATCAGTTTCTAACCAGGTACAGCAAATCCTGAATTGACTGCAGTTATACTTTATAGAAAGGTTTGAAAATTGACCTGTTTTAAAATTGTTGTGACTGTCTGGAAACATTTCAATGAAAACAAAAGCTGCAAAAGAACTATAAAAGAGTAAAGATGATATGATGTTATATACAGGTGGTTCACTGGACATTGCGTTGAAAGTTTCTGAATAAAATAATGAACACAAACAGAAAACAGAAATTACTGGAAACACTCAGTCTAGATGACTCAAAATGTTAACTTGCTTTCTCTCCATGGATGCTGCCTGACCCGCTGTGATCTCCAGCATTTGTTGTTTTTAGTACAGGTTCCAGCATCGACAGTAATTTGCTCCTTTAGAGTTCAGTCTTTTTCCTATGCATTATAGGGATTTTGTGATTTTTTTTTTTGACTCTGCAATTGTTGTTGGTTAGTTAGCATTGTGTACTATCAGTAATTCTAACTCTCTCAATCCTAATTTATTTCCATTTTCTTTTTTTTTAAATAGCCAGCAGATATGGAGACTGGTGAGTATCTTTCTTGGGGGCTTGATTTATTACATCTGGTCTATTGGGAATAGTTCATGGAGCTACAGCTCCATGTTTGCCTTGGCATCTAGATTACATTATGAATATCTCAATCTTTTTTTCTGCTTTGCCCTTTTAGTTACTGTTCCACCTTTTCCGTTGCAGTTTAGAATCATAGTATAACACAGAAAGAGACTATCCAGCCCCATTGAAACTATGTCAGTCCCTACAACATGTTTTGCTGGTTAAAAGCGATTAACTTTTCTGTTTTGATATAGCTCGTATGTACTTAACTGTGGATGTGTCTCTTTGTAATGTAAATTAACAAGATAATTACCTCGTCCATGTTTCATTTTGTGAAACGGCCCCAGCAGCGCTGAGATATTTTTCTTAGCATTTGCTATTCCGCAGGATTCCTTTCATCAAAGGCCAGACAGTTTTTGGGTCAAATCTATCAGAGTCTGATTATCGAATAAATGTCCCCTCTGTATGCTGACTAATATTCTTTGCACCGTGGATTTTAACAAGTTTGATAAAGATTCCTATGGCCATGCAAGCGCAGAAAATTGTTCAAAAGGAACAAGAGTGTGGCTGTGTCACTGGATTGTTGATTCTGAAGCATAGGCTAGAAAGAGTCCCACACCCATACAGTGAAGGATTGAGTGTTTGAATTTTTTATTTTCAGATCTGTATGTAAGATTCTTGCTCTCTGTAAAAGTGGCTAAGAAGCTGACAGATTATCAGATCAGAAGCCCATTTTGTTTAGGGAATGAGAGCTGCAGTCCTTACATGTTCTGGTTTGCAGAATGTTGCCTGGTTTGAAGGGTATTGACAAGAGGAGAGATTGGACGAACTTGGTTTATTTTGACTTGAATGTCAGAGGCTGTCGGGCGACCTGATAGAAGTTTACAAAATTGTAGGACGCATAGATAGAATGGATAGTTAGAGTCTTTCTTCCAGTGTAGAAATGTCTAGGAGACATAGGTTTATGGTAAAAGGTGGAAAGTTTAAAGACGTAAGAGGCAAGTTTTTGACACAGATGGTGGTAAGTGACTGGAATGTGCTGCCAGAGGAGGTGGTAGAAGAAGTCACAATAGCACCATTCAAGTAGCATCTTGACAGATACATGAACAGGCATGGAAGAGAGGGATATGGAAACAAAGTGTTTATAGTTTAGAAAGGCATCCTGTGTCGGCGCAGTTTTGGTGAGCTGAAAGGTCTGTTCCCGTGTTGTATTGTTATCTGCTGTTTGTTATGTGACTCCAGGCCCACTCCAGTGTGGTTCATTCTTAACTGCCCCTGAACTGGCACCTCAGCAGAAAAATACCCATTGCCACCATCTCATGACAATGAGGAGTGGGTAATAAATGGAAATCTCATCACAGTGCCTGTGTCCTGAGAACAAAATATGTCAGTTGCTTGGAGAGAGACTGTGAGTCAGCTGCTGTGAGCAGTGAAGGAGTATCTTCCCTGAATAGCAGGGAATGCTATTGGCAGGAAATGGATGGAACGTCACTGTGGCATGTTGCAGGATCCGAGTAAAAGCAGCCCATGTTATCCCCGGCACAGGAGTGCTTAATCTGAAAACGAGCTGCCTGAAAATTACATGTTCTATTTTCAGCACTAATTCTTTTACCATTGCGCAGCTTTTACAGGGTTTTAACTTGTGATTTTTTTTTTTTTAAAAACTTCTTAAGAGGAAATCAGATCCATCTTTGTCATCTCTTGTGTTGTCGGGGTAACTGTCGCTGCATATACCTTTTTAAAAATATCATACCAGAGGAAATGAGCCCTGAAAAATTTATTATGACGTAACTAATGCCTTTTATTTTGTTTCATCCAGGCCCTGGGTCAGCAAAGGATCTGATTAAGTCAATCAATGAGAAGTTTGCAGGAGCTGGAGGATGGCAGGGGGCAGAATCATATCCTTTCTGTGCAGCAGAGACCTATGTTTGTCCAGAGCCTCAAGTTAAATACAGGAAAAAAAGACATGTTTGAGGGATAGGTGTTGACCAGGGCACTGGGGAGAACTCTTCTTAAAGAGAAGCTTGTACCATGGGGCCTTTAACATCAGCCAGAGGAAGGGCAGATTGGGCTGGGTTTAACACCTCATTAGAAAGAAGGCAACTCCAACAGAGGAGCACTGTCACTGTATTCCACGTGAGTGTGTGTCAACCTGGAGTGAGATTTAAGACATATGAGCATATGAACATTTAACATGTTCATCTGGAATTTCATTGTTAGTTGTTGGATGACTTTCAGATGAATGATTTGAGTGATTGTAATCTTCTGTGGTTGCTGAATTTAAGTTTGTCACTTTATACACAAATCTCATCACTTTGCAACTGCCAGTCACTGCACTGACAATCCAGAGGTATGGTCTCATAATCCAGGGATACAGGTTCAAATCTCAGCATATTAGCTGGGAAATTGAAATTCAATGATTAAATAAATCTAGAGTGGAAAGCTAGTATCAATCATGGTGACTGTGAAGCTACCAGAGCACTATTAAAAAACCATTCAGTTCACTAGGAAGGAAGTCTGCCTTATTTACCCAGTCTGATCTGTATGTGACTCCAGAATTTCGACAGTGTGCTTGACTCTAAACTGTCTTCTGAAGTAACCAACCCACTCACTTGTTTAGGGGTGGGTGAAATACATTTGCCTTGCTGGCACTATCTTTATTTATTAGACCAATATCCGTATGTGGAATTAAACAGCAAAAGAGTCTGAGACATACAAGGTTTTTATTGTAAATCTGTGATCTAGGCACAAACACCAGTTTCAACTTTTCTTTTCTGGATCCTTTTCCTGTCCCGAAGCCAGCCAACCAATTAACAAACTAACAAACTAACATTGTGCCTCAAAAGCCCCCTAGAGCCTAAGCCAACTTTTAAATGCAAAGTCCAATGGGCATCAATTCTGGAGCAGTTCAAGTTTCTCTTAGAGGTCTGCTTTTCCAACACTGACATCTGCACCTCTGAATTTTGCAGAGGGCTCGTTACTTACAATTTTGTTGTTTTTTACAGTTTTTGTTACCTGATTAAAATGGTGTATTCTTTCTACCCTCCTGACCTCTTCAAAAGATGCAGTGGGTGAATAGCATTTCTCATTTACGTCTTGATTGGACTATGAGGCAGTAGTGATTTCCAACCTATTCTTAAAAGTTAGATTGGTGGGAATATTAAACATGAACGTGCTATTTCTTTAAATTTTTATATTGAAAGAAATTATGCTGAGCTTGAATTTTACAGTTCTTTTCCTGTAAAATTTTACTGTTCAGGCCTTATCTTTTATTTTTCGTTCATGGGATGTGGGCATCATTGGCTAGGGCAGCATTTATTCCCCTCCCTAATTACCCAGAGGGCAATTGAGAGTCTAGCACATTGCTGTTGGCCTGGAGTCACACACAGTCCAGACCAGGTAAGGATGGCCGTTTCCTTTCCTAGAGGACATTGTGAACCTGATGGGTTTTTCCTGACAATTGACAATTCCACATTTCCTACGGATGCATTCAGGCAAAGCAACACGATCAGTGTTTCCTTAACTGAGTATCAAGGCAAAGAGACAAGATGAGAAGAAGCGCCTTGGAGATTTCTTTGGAACATCAGACAGCTATGCAGAGTGTTACCCAGCCACGTAAGTGTTGGAAATCCCTGAAATAAAACGTGTAGACCAATGTTCTTCAGAATTCTAAAGGAAACTTCAACATGTACAGTGCCAAATAACAATGTATTAGTAGTTTTGGAAGAAGGAACATTAAACATCCTACAAGAGGGTGGTTTGGTAATCAAAAGACACAGTTAAGACAGTCAGCAAAACTAAAGATTGGAGAAGGGGGGGAATAATAAATACCATGAGTTGTTCTCATTGAAAGTGCTCAAGTTGTTGTTCAATCTGCTGACCTGAAAGATGGTAGAAGCAGAATCAGTAATAACTTTCAAAGAAGAATTGATTATACACTTGAAAGGGGGTGTGGGTCAAGGCAGGGTGGAGTGTCAGGGTTTGGACAATTTGGACAGCTGTTTCAAAGAGCTGGCACAGGCAAAGCCCCTTTCTGAATTGGGAACTTCAATCATTAGTGGAAGCCAACCTCTTAAATCCAGAGTGGGATAAATTTATCAAACAATAACGTAATGCACACAGTGCCTCTAGTCTAGTGTTAAGCGCTCCCTCACAGGGTGACAGAGTTCCCATGCACTTGAGCCTGTTGAACCACTTGTACATTGATTTTGTACTTTTCCACATTTCTGCCCTATTACAGTCTGGATGATATGGCTGTTGACAGTGATGAAGAGGTCGATTACAGTAAAATGGATCAGGTAAGAAGTTAGAAACAAAAGTTATGCACTACAACATCTATATGGCTCATACTGTATCCAGTTATTAAACACTTTTCAGCAATACTGGTGCACAGTAGGACTTCCGTGTCCTTTGGGGAAAGAAATCTGCTTCCCTGACCTGACCTGGTCTGGCGAGTTCTGGCCAACATTTGATTCCAGAGCCGCCACAATTTTGTGGACCCTTAACTGTACAATGGGTAATGATACCCATACCACATGAACATTTTTGTTTGAAAATGGTGCCATTGTGAGAGCATCAGTACAACATTAACTACTTGCACATATATAGTGCATTTAAGGTAGTAAAAGGCCTCAGTGACTCCAGCACCTTCCAAAAGACATTGATGGAGATGCAATGGTCTAAAGGTATTATCACTAGACTACTAATCCAGGGACCCAGGTTCAAATTCTGCCATGGCAGATGGTGGCATTTGAATTTTTTTTAATGAAACCTGAAATTAAACATCTAATGATGACCATGAATTATTGTTGATGGTCAGAAAAAAACCCATCTGGTTTATTAATACCCTTTAGGGAAGGAAATCTACCATCCTTACCACTTGACTCCAGATCCATGTCAGTGTGATTTACTCTTAGCCTCCGGGCAATAAATGCTGGCCTGGGCAGTGATGCCTAAATTCCATGAATGAATTTTTTTAAAAAATTACTTTAATGGTAGGTTTTCTTTGTGTTTTAGTGTGTTTTCTGCAGGACTCATTTGATTGTCTAGGCCCACCCACTGCTGTTCTCCATCCTTCCCTCATCTCTCAATATTGTTGCCTGAATGTACCACTCCTACCCATGTCCAGCTCTGAACTGAGGTTGATTTACTCAGCGCAGATCAAGAATTAATGCACAACTTTCCCCATTCTACATGCCATCTCTACCGGCTAGTGTGCTTACAGAATAATTTCTCAGGAAATGTCAGAGACAGCTGTTAATTTCTATTACTTTCCTCTGTAGGGCAATAAGAAAGGGCCACTTGGGCGCTGGGATTTCGACACACAGGAGGAGTACAGTGAATACATGAACAACAAAGAAGCATTACCCAAGTGAGTACACAGAGTTCATCTTACCAATTGCAGAAGGCAAGCTGCCATCTGTTATGAAACCACCCTGAACATTATTAAGCAGGACACAGTTGTAGACTGTCCAAACATCAGGCTGAGTCACAGACAGACTCCTGAAATTCATTTCAGTGTGAGATTGTGTTTCATATTTCTCATTATGTTCTACTGAGATCTGGACAGCATTCATACATGGACCGATAAGTAGCCAGTAGCATTGTTGCCACCCTAGTGCTAAGCATTGACCATCTCCGACAAGAGAGTCCAATCACTTTCTCATAATGTCCAGCGGCCGTCACTAAATCCTGTACCATCAACGTCCTTGGAAAACTGAACTGGGCCAACCAAATTCATGACATTGCTACAACAATGAGTATTCTGCACTGGGTGACTCACCTGACTCCCGGTAGCCTCTCTGTAGTACACATAGCAAAAATCAGGAGCGTGATGAAGTACTCTCCACACCTCTGGATGAGCACAGCCGCAACAACACTAATGCGGTTCGATATTATCCAAGACAAAGCAGACCAGTTGACGCCATGCAAATTGTTCACTCCTTCCACCCCTGGTACGTCTTGGCTGCAGAGTGTGCTATTTTCATTATGTACTGCGGCAATTTTCCAAAGATTCTGTGGCAACACCTCCACAAACCTGAAGGACGATGTGGGCAGTCACCCACCCGCTTACGTGGATGTAAATCCTTGTTCCTGTACCATCAGTGCATCACCCTACCTCAGCAGTGCAGGATCAACTTCAAAATTCATGAGGACACAAAATTTGGCAATGTTGGTGAATTGGGAGGAGGATCATAATAGACCTCACTGGAGAGAGTGCAGACGAAATATTCCAGGACATTGCATGGGCTGGAGAGTTTTAGTTATGAAGAGAGATTGGGCAGACTGGAGTCCTCTTGGACTAGAGGAGACTGAAGTGGGACATGATTGAGATGTATAAAATGATGAGGGACACAGATAAGGTAGATGGGAACTTTCCCCATGCTGGTGGGATTAATGACCAGAAGTTAAAGGGCTAAAATTTAGAGGGGATGCAAGGATTTATTTTTCACCTAGATGGTGTGGGGAATCAGGAACCGACTGCCTGTAAGGGTATTAGAGGTAGATCTCCTCATGACATTTAAGAATTTAGTTGTCCACTTGTGATACCAAGGCAAACAAGGAAGAGAACCAAGTTCTGGAAAATGAGATTAGAATAATTAGGTGCTTGTTTCTGATCACCGCAGACACAATGGGCTGAAGAGCCTTTTTCTCTGCTGTAAACCTCTAAGACTCACACAAGCTTAGCCAAGCTGTGACAAGTAGCAGATGAAACTTAATGACTAAATGAAGAACTTTATTAAGTGATACATTTTGCTTGGAAGAATGAAAGTACGCAATATAAAATATAAGAGTACAATTTTATAATGGGTGCAGGTAGAGAAAGACTGGGGATATTTGTGCATAAATCTATGGCTGAGCAATTTGGGAAAGTGAGTTAAAAGGCCCACAAGATCCTGAGCTTTATAAATAAAGGCATTGAGTGCAAAGACAAGTTGTAGAAAATTTTTCTGAAACATTAGTTCTGTCCCAACTGAAGTATTGTGCCCAATTCTGGACAGCATTCTTTAGGAAGAGAGAAAATGAAAAAGATTCATGAGAAGAGTTCTAAGAGATTTAACTTGGGTAGTTTCACCAGAGATCCTGGAGTTGTTCTCCTACTGTAAAAGAGAAGTTTGAGAGGAAATTAGTAAGAGGTGCTGAAGATCGTGAGGGATCTGAGCAGAGAAGACAGGAAGAAATTGTTTCCATTGGCAGAGGGGATGAGAAATTTAAGATTAAAGGCAAAAAAGGCAAGGACGACATGTAGAGAAGCGTGCAGCAAGTGAAGATCTGGACTGCAGTGTCTGAATGTGGATAGTCTCTTGCAGACAGTTTTCAATATGGATTTGGACAAACCCCTGGAAAGAGAGAATTCCCTCAGTTATAAGGAAGAGGACAAGCCTAGTTGCTGCCTTGGAGGGACAGAATGGCCAAGACGTAATTGTTTGATGATTCCTTCACACCTATCACCACTTCAGCATGCCCTTTCATACTTTATAGCCAACAAATTACTTTTGAAATGTAGTATCTATTGTAAGGTATCAAATGCCACCGCCAATTTCTGCACGCAGCAATCTAGCACAAAAAGCAGGATCTGATCATTTAACCTGCAATTCTTGCAGGAGTGCCCAACATTTTTCTTTTTAACATGAGAGGCATACAGGACACTAATTTAGTGTCTCATCCAAAAGATGCCTCGTCTGACAGAGCAGCACTCTGAGTCCTACACTAGAGTGTCAGCCTGGACTTTGTGATCTGATATCTGGAGTGGGAATTAAACCAAAATGTTCTAACTTATCCACAGCTGAAGCCTCCCCTGTCAATTCATGTTGGTACCATCAGTGAGGAGACATACTAATTTCACTCACTCACACTCTCTTGCCCTTTCCAGAGCTGCCTTCCAGTATGGTATCAAGATGTCTGAGGGACGCAAAACCCGACGCTTCAAAGAAACAAATGAGAAAGCAGAACTGGATCGACAGTGGAAGAAGATCAGTGCGGTATGTAGTCTCCATCTCAAATGATAACTCATGGCCAGCTAAACACCGGCAGAGAGCATCCTGCGTTCATCTGTTCACAATTGCTTCATTGTTGGCTCAAATATGCTTCTAGAGCAAAAACTGTATAAAATATGTTAGTAAAATTGCAAAGGATCAGTAATTTGGTACATAGGAAGGGTTAGATGGTACAGTGGGTTAATGGACTCGTGTTGCAGATATGAATCTGGTTTCTGGAGTGATTAGTTGTTATTGGGTTACCATGTGTATCTCATTTCTTTCATTAGAGTACACTGGTTGGTATTGCAAAGTTGATCATGTTGAAAGATGCAGTCTCAGGTTTATAAAGTTACTGTCTGCTCAAAACGTTTTATCAGTCTGTATTTTGTGAAATAGATTTCATAAAGAAGAGCGAAAGATCTCCGGATGCTGTAGATCGGAAACAAAAACAGAAATTGCTGGAAAAGCTCAACGAGTCTGGCAGCATCCGTGGAGAGAAATCAGAGTTAACGTTTCGGGTCAAGTAACTGTTCTGAGGAAGGGTCAACAGACCTGAAACGTTAATTCTGATTTTCTCTCCACAGATGCTGCCAGACCTGCGGAGCTTTTGCAGCAATTTCTGTTTTTGTTAAAGAACGATACAACATGGGGACAGGCCCTTTGGCCCACCAAGCCTGCAACAACACGATGCCTTTCTAAACAAAAAATTTTTGTCTCTATGCAATCCATATCCCTCAATTCCCTGCCTATTCCTGTAACCCAGAGAAAGCAGGAAAGAACTCAAACAAGAATTGGGAATGCTTAAAGGGGCCAGGAAATGTTTTTAGCAAACATGATTAAGGAAAGTCCTACAGCATTTTATTCATATACAAGGAGCAAGAGGGTAGCCAGGGAAAGGGTAGGTCCACTCAAGGACAAAGCGGGGAATTTATGCACGGAGAAGGAGGAAGTAGGTGAGGCCCCGAACGAATACTTTGCAGCAGTATTCACGATGAAGAAGGGCATGTTGGATGCTGAGTCTCGGGAGGGTTATGTTTATATTATAGGGCGTGTCAATATTAGAAAGGTGGTGGTATTGGGTGGTTTGAAAAGCATTAAGGTAGATAAGTCCCCAGGACCTGATGGGATCTATCCCAGAATGCTGTGGGAGGGAGGTCAGGAAATTTTTGGGGTCTTGTACGAAATCTTTGTATTATCTTTGCTCACAGGAGGTCCCACAGGATTGGAAAGTAGCCAACAACATTCCTTTGTTTAAGAAGACAACAGGGATAACCTGGGAAATTACAGGCTGGTGAGCTGGGGTGCTGGGGAAATTATTGGAGAAGATTCTTAGGGATAGGATTTACTCACATTTGGAAAGATATGCTCTTATTAACGACAGGCAGCATGGATTTGTGCGGGGAAGGCCATGTCTCATAAATTTGATTGAGTATTTTGAGGAAGTGACAAAAATGGTTGATGAGAGTAGGGCGGTAGATGTTGTTCATATGAACTTGAGCAAGGCTTTTGACAAGATCCGTCATGGCAGGCTGATCCAAAAGGTGAAGTTACATGGGATCCACGGGTATCGGATCAGTTCGTTATTGTTTTGCTTCCCATTGATATCACATTAAAGAACTTTACAAAAGTAAGATAAAGACTACAGACATCTTTTTGTTTCACCTTTAGATCATTGAAAAGAGGAAGAAGTTGGAGGCGGATGGGTAAGTGGTGCTTTCAGTCATAAGATATTCCATTTTTTCATCATTTCATCCCCTTAAGCAGCTGACTCTTGCTGGTTTCTGACTTCTGCAATGTTGGTGTGCCTTTTGTAGTTTGCCCAGTTGGTATTGTGTCTGAGAATATTGGCAGCTCTTTCAGCCACATTACAGCCTAGCCTGATTTCCCACCATGTGTTGCAGTCCATTAAGCAGCATTTTGCCAGCTGATAAAACTGTACAGGTTTGAGGTGGAATTGGAGACTGTTCGGCCAGCTGGCATCTGTGCTGCCTCTTTGCCAGAGCAATCATTCACTAATTCCACTGCACGCATGCTGTTCCCCCCGATCATGTTTTCAGTCTGCCTCAAATCCTGAGTGGAATCATGTCCAGCAGCTATCACTGGATCATGATCAGAGGCAACTGAGCCTTAATGCTGCTCTGACAATCTCTGCGGTATCTGAAGATTTGCTCTCAGATGTTTTGTGCTGTCTGTGGCTCCATGTGCAATGCATCCCCATCAACAAATGTCTGGTGAAATGTGACTGTCCTTAAAAGTGTGAAAGGATGTTTGGATAATTTAGATTAGTTATGTGTGCCTAATTGAGAATCTCAAATTAACCACTTCAAATTATTTACTTTGGATGCTTTAAATTCAACAGGGACAT
Source organism: Ginglymostoma cirratum (assembly GCA_024137785.1). NCBI lineage: Eukaryota > Metazoa > Chordata > Chondrichthyes > Orectolobiformes > Ginglymostomatidae > Ginglymostoma > Ginglymostoma cirratum. The sequence continues at coordinate 51,330,191 of JAHRHZ010000251.1, forward strand.
GCCTTCAGGCAAGGCTGCGACTCCTAGTTAATGGATAATACCTAGGTTTATCAAATATAGACAAAATAAAACAATACACATTTATGTATCAACTAATGACAATTTAATTGATAAACAAAAGATTCGAAGAAGCCCAGACAGATTTTCAAATCAATGGCCAATCCAGAACCTAGCAAGTTGACAGGAAATATATCTAGTTTTCATACTAACAAAAACCCAATTCCTAGGCAGAGTTAAATAAAAACCAAAAGAACTGCAGAAGCTGTAAATCAGCAGCAAAAACAAAGTTGCAGGAAAAGCTCAGCAGGTCTGGCAGCATCTATGTGGAAAAGATCAGAGTTAATGTTTCAGGTCCGGTGACCCTTCTTCAGAACAGTTCTGAGGAACTCGCTCATGCTTGCTGGGACCCTGAGAACAAAAGAACCCCCAAAAGCTGGGTTAACATAGATCCACAACCAGGCCCTGGTTTGCAAATTACCCCAGTTTAATCTGTCCATGTCTCTCATTGCCTTAAACATGAAGACAAATGAAGTGTTTTAGAATGATGTCCTTGTCTTTAAAATTAATGTAGCTCCATTCATCAGTGTCTCTACCATTGTAAGACCATCAAGGTGTCTAGTTTCTTCCAGTCTGTTCAAATAGTATTTTACATAAAGCTATTTGGTTGGAATTAATAAAATTCCATCCTTTATTAACTAATCAATAATTTACAAATAATAACTTATACTTCAATTATAGCATAACTGAGGTACTACTTTAATTGATCATCTGTTGCTGGCTGGTGACTACTTTTTGGTTATTAGAGTTCTGAAATTGAGTCATGGCTACATTGTATGGCAGGGCAAAATGGCTGCTTGGTTTAGTGAGGCCAGTGGTATATGTGTAGTGTCAAAAGACCCTAAAAATGGCAAAGTTGAACAAACTCTATCAAAACCCAGGTCATCTTACAAAATACGCTAGTTTATTCCTTTTGACTGACAGTTGTAAAATTACTTTTAAAGAGTCAAAAATATATGTGCAGACGTAACAGTTTTCTGATGGTTTTAGAAAAAGCACTTCACTCAAAGGTTCTGAGTGATGGCTTACCATGGAGGATCTCTCCTTAACCTTGCGCTTTGCCTGAGGGATGGTGGCTGTTAGGTTAAACCACCACCAGTCATCTGTCTCTCTAATGAGATTGCAGTGCTATGGTCTGGTAAGATTATGGCAACTTTATACCTAATGTGGAGGTGTTGGACGAGGGTGGACAAGGTCAGAAGTCACCTGACAAAGGAGCAGCACTCCAAAAGCTTGTGATTTCAAATAAACATGTTGGACTATTACCTGGTGTCATGTGACTTCTAATGTTATTCCTGGTAAATTAATGAGTTCGTTGATAAAGGTAGACAGAACTAACTGGGTTATTATTTTTCGCAGTCCCAAGATACTTAACACTTTACAGTCAACTAAATACTTTTGAAGTGCATTCACCATTAAAATGTAGGAAACAAAGAAAGCAGCTTTTTCCTCAGCAAGCTGCTGCAGTTCATTCATATTGGTTGAAGAATGGATACTAGTCGGGGCATTCTGCATTGTCCCCTCCTTTTGTTCCAATAGAACAATGGAATCCTTTACATCAATCTGAGAGGGCAGATTCTGTTTGACGTTTCATCTGAAATATCAACCCAGTTTGTCATGCTCAAGTCTCTGGAGTGAGACTTGAGCCTGAGACTTTCTGATTCCGAGACAAAGTTACTACATAGTCAGTGTCAAGGCTGAAACCAAACTTCACAATTGGAAAAGTGAAAGATGCATGTGTAATTTTGACTTAATCTTGACTCCCAGAAAGTCATGAGTTTGAGCCCCATTCCAGGAGAGGAGCACATAATCTGCACTGATACATCATTGCATTTTGAAGGGATTGTTATGCATTTGGAAATACCAATGAATTTTTTTAAGTGAGATTCCACTCGCTGTTTCAGGTGGAAGTTGAAAACACACAACATTATTTGGAGTAGGAGTTGTCATAATGTCCTAGCTGACACTCATCTTCTAAACAACACTTTTAAATCGAGGTAATAAGGTGTAGAGCTGGATGAACACAGCAGGCCAAGCAGCATCAGAGGACCAGGAAAGCTTGACGTTTCGGGCCTAGAACCTTCTTCAGAAATGGGGGAGGGGACGGAGATTCTGAAATAAATAGGGAGAGAGGGGGAGGCGGATAGAAGATGGATAAAGGAGAAGATAAGTAGAGAGGAGAGAGACAGGTCAAAGAGGCGGGGATGGAGCCAGTAAAGGTGAGTGTAGGTGGCGAGTTAGGGAGGGGATAGGTCAGTCCAGAGAGGACAGACAGGTCAAGGGGGCAGGATGAGGCTAGTAGGTAGGAGATAGGGGTGGGGCTTGAGGTAGGACGAGGGGATAGGTGGGAGGAAGGACAAGTTAAGGAGGCAGGGACAAGCTGGCCTGGTTTTGGAATGCAGTAGGGGGAGGGGAGATTTTGAAGCTTGTGAAGTCCACATTGGTACCATTGGGCTGCAGGGTTCCTGAGTGAAATATGAGGTGCTGTTCCTGCAACGTTCAGGTGGCATTGTTGTGGCACTGCAGGAGGCCCAGGATGGACATGTGTCTAAGGAATGGGAGTGGGAGATGAAATGGTTCGCGACTGCAAGGTGCAGTTGTTTAGTGCAAACCGAGCGTAGGTGTTCTGCAAAGCGGTCCCCAAGCCTCTGCTTGTGTTCCCTGATGTAGAGGAGGCCACATCTGGAACAGTGGATCCATATTATTTGTTGCATTACTGTTTGCTAATGAGTGTGGCACAGAAATGCTACATGAGTGGATATTGGTGGATATTTAATTTAATATAAAATGATGTTCGGTAAAAGCAACAGGATGGTAGTCTCACACTTGCAGAGGAAATACAATACACAAATGGGCCAATTAGCCCAACTTGGCCAGTATCTGTGCTCCACGTGTACCTCAGACCAACCCTCTTCACCCCATCAATAATACCTTCTATTCCTTTCTCCATTATGTGTTTATCTAGCTTCCCCTTAAATGCAAGTTAAATTTTAATGTTTAGAAGCTTCTACAATTGTTCTGGGGTTGATGTGCCTGTGGTTTCATGCATTTGAGCTCTCTACTGTACTCCCAACTGTTGAATAATCAACATTCACTGGTGTGGTTTTATCTCTTGCTATTTCTCTCAGCTGCCATATGTTCTCATTTTATAAAGCCTGACTGATCTAATAATTGTCTACTTTGTTTTGGATCCCCAATTCCCCGCTGGGGAATTTTGTTCTTTAACTCTTGCTCCTGACCGTCATTGTTTGAAGTCCCATGTGCTCCCAAAAAATGTTACATTTTCGGAGATCAGGATTTTGCCTCTTTCAGTTGCTGAGCGATGAAAGATTAATCCTACTTTCTATTTTGTTTGACAGCGTTGAGGTGAAGAGACCGAAATACTGAGGCTGGAGTGGTGTTGCTGTTCCTACATTCCATGATTTTGGTCGCTCATTGACAACGACTTTTGAGAGACTGTGGAAAGGTTTTTTGTAATGCCTTCTCCATCTACATCAGAGAAAAAGCAGCAGATGAAGTTATCCCAATTTGAAACGATTAAAAAGCCCAATCATCTCATCCCTATTAAATCTGCAGCGGGGGTGATCTGCAATGATTTTCATTTTAAAACATTTTGACGCTTGAGAGAAGTCTTTTGGGGAGGGGAGATGTTTAAAGAAGCTTGTAACAGCAATCTATGTGTACTTTCTGTGTAGAATTTGACCTCTTTACATTTCATTTGTCTTTTATGCATAGAAGAGCTTAACAGATTAAATCTCTGTTTAATTATCGGCATGCGAGTCATGGGCGGTTTGTGGCCAATGTTCCAAGGATCCTTGGTCTATACTTTTTCTTCACCTGGAGGTTAAATTCACACAGCATTTAAAGCAGCATAGCTTCCTGGACTCCGATGACCTTGAAATCACTGCTGTACATTGCTGAAGGAATGCGGAAGAGATCAGAAATACTGCAGACAGCAGACCATCAGCACCTGACAGAACAGTCATTGACCAGTCAGTTAGAGTGTTTCTGATAAGCACTCTTCACAAAAATTGACTAAGTCTCTCTGCCCTCTTACTCATTAATGTCAATGCTATAGATTTTTGGTTTTATTTGCAGATTTCCGTTTTCACCTTGCCAAAACCTCTCTCCCCCTGGAAATATGTATCTTCATACAGCGCAGGAAGTGATCATTCAGCCCATCATGCCTGTGAAAGACTTATCCCCTGAGTCCCACATTCCTAGATCTTTCTCAAAAGCTTGTTTTGAGTGTATTACAAGATGGTTTCTAAAGCAGCCAATTCCTCTCATGTGATAACAAGCATGGGGCTTATCTCTGATACAATTCCTGTCATGTTTTGTTTTGATCCAGTCAAACTGAAGGGTGTTTATTGCTAGGGAATTTGTACCCATTTTCAGGTACAGTGTTGGCATTGCAGGTTCCCAGGTATGGGTCACAACACAGCCAGCTACAGGCTAAGGCTCCAGCTCAATAAAGTGCCCCAAGCCAATCCTCAAACTCAACTCTGTTGTAACAGTGGGGATGGCAAGTCTCCAGGCCCAAATGGACTTCATTCTAGGGTCTTAAAAGAGCTTGATAATGATGTAGTAAATCCATTGGAGGTGGTTCAGAGGAGGTTTAGTATAAAATAATTTGTTTTCTAAGCCCTTTCAGTTCTGAAAATGAGGCACACTGGACTCAAAATGTTAACTCTGTTTCTCTTTCTCCCTCCCTCTCTCCCTCTGTCTCTCTCTCTCTGTCTCTCTCTGTGCAGATGCTGGGCTTCTCCAGCATTCTGTGTGTTTGATACTAGATTGTTACCTGGAATGACAAGGTGTGGAGCTGGATGAACACAGCAGGCCCAGCAGCATCATAAGAGCAGGAAAGTTTGACGTTTCGGGCCTAGACCC
>JAHRHZ010000251.1:51335537-51355021 GCA_024137785.1 Ginglymostoma cirratum
CTTTCCTGCTCCTATGATGCTGCTTGGCCTGCTGTGTTCATCCAGCTCCACACCTTGTTATCTCGGATTCTCCAGCATCTGCAGTTCCTGTTATCTCTGTTACCTGGAATGAGTGGATTGTCTTCTGGACATATGCGAAACAGGCTGGGCTTGTTTCCACTAGAGTTTAAAAGAGTGAAATCCTGAATGGTCTTGACAAGGTGGACGTGGAAAGGTGTTTTTTCTTGTGGGTGACTTCAGAACTTGGGAGCATTCGAGATTACCCTTTCAGGACTGAAATTTTCTCAGTGTTTTGCAGCTTTAGAACTGTACCTCAGAAGGTGATGGAAGCAAGGGTAGATAAGTTAGGTAAGGGAATCAAGGATTATCGGGAAAGATGGATATATGGAATTGAAAAAACAAACTGATCAGCCACATTGTTATTGAATGGCAAAGGAGGCACCAAGGGCTGAATGGCCTATTCTCCTATTTTGTTTGCTTGTGGGAGATTTGGACTGTGTCGTAGCATCATGACAAGAAATTCGATCACTTTTACTTACTGTCTTTGCAAACTTTTTTAAAGATCAGATGGCTGGGCAAAGTACTAGATACGGAGGTGCTAAACCAGGCTGGCCTGCCAAGTAAACACACCTTATTGAGCTTGTCACACTGGGTTGGGCAGGTCATGGAGCCAGAACACCTGACACTCACTCGCCAGAGTGTGCTATCCTAGCGTTCAAAGGAAGGTCACTTAGAAGATTCCACTTAGGACTTTTGAGGTGGAATTTGATTCCTTAAAAGCTTGCCCCAGACTTTCTCCACCAAGCCGCAAATCTTCCAAAACATAGTCATCTACGGTAACCTGACAAATTTTTTACCGGAATTTCTGAGCGCAGACTAGCTTCAGTCATGCATGCACCCTATGGTACACTGCAGACAATGACAATGGTCATCTCTGCCTCAAAGACCAAACAAGATATACTTTAGTCTCCCTAGCTACTTTATCCTTAATCCTATGCTTGTCTGTAACCTTGCACAAGATGCTGTTTGGTACCTTTGCTGTAGAAACATACAGTGTAAGAGGGGGACAGTGTGCACTGCCTTTGTGCTAGCTTTTCGAAAAGAATTTCTAACAAGCACTCTTAACGAAGCCTTTCCTAATTTTGAACACCTCTATTAAATCTTTGCCTGTAACCTTACAGCAGCCTGTGCCAGCCCCTTGAAAGCGCAATCCAATTAATTTTCATTTGAAGGCAGGTCAGTCACAACAGTTTTATCATAATTGGCAAAACAACCAGAAGAGAGTTGAGAAGTTTTCAGTGCAGCAAGTTACAATAATCTGGAACATGCTACCTCAAAGGATGATGGAAGCAGATTTGAATAGGGGTTTTCAAACAGCATTGGATATACATTTGGAGGAAAATACAGGAAAAGACCAATATTGGGTGGAACAAATGAGAGAGCTGATCAGAAAGCTAGCATAGGCATAATGAACTAAGTTGCCTTGTGTGACATCATTGTAGTTAATCCATCCACCTTACGTTTTAACCACACCAGTATCTCACTCCTCTTGATATAGGTGCAACTCAGATTTTCACAATTTAACTGAGAAGAGTGCAGTGATAATCTTACCCCACTGTTCCACAGGCTGTCACTAAATGCATGAAATTCCAATGAAGCCACCAAAATGACCAATTTTCCTGGCTGCCTGCTAGACAGCATAAAGGTTGTTCACACACAGTTTCATCAGTAACAGAAAATAGCTATTTATTGTAACAAAGTAACACAAAATTATTTAACAAATGCCAGAGAAAAGTAAAGAATTCTCATTTACCACAATGCAACTTAATCTGTACCTCTTCAAAATTGCCAAATATAAAAACAATCATCACAGTAAAGACACAAATGACAATGGTTTAACACCTTTACTATGGAGGGAAAACATAGAGGATGAACAAATTTCCAATGATCAGAAGTCCAGATTTCGAGGGTGGATGAGATTGTCTGTCTTTTGTGGTTTTTAGCACTGATGACACACAAATGTCTGTAGAGTGATGTTAGTTCTTTATTTCAATAGTTAATCAAGTAGACCTAGGTCTTTGCTTGTTTTAAATGACTTCCTTTTAAGCTTTCTTAATTTTTCTGTCATTTTCCTGCACAGAGGTAGAGAGTGATGGGTGCTTTCAGTCTGCGGCTTTGGGTGTTCCTTTCTTCTGCTGTCTTGACCCTTCTAACTTTATAGCAGCTCAACCAATCAAAGAGGCGTTGTCAGGCAGAATTCCCTTAACTCAAAAGACTCTCTGCTTTAAAAATCAACAATGATGCTAGATGGCCAAATAACCACTGCCAAATGTCGGAAAAACCTATCTGGTTCGCTAATGCCTCTGTAGGGAAGGAAACCTGCCATCCTTACCTCATCTGGCCTAGACATAACTTAAGACCTACCCCAATCTAGTTGATTCTCAACTGTCTATGGACAATAAAGGATGGGCAATAATTGCTGGCTCGCGCCCACATCCCATGAATGGATAAAAAGAAATCATACTGCACAGTTCATAAAATACGCAGCTTTTGATTTTCATGTCTCAAAACTCTCCTGTTATTTCAGTTTACAGTCCCAAAATTAAACTGTGGTCTCTTAAAAGGTGCACACCAGGCCAACTATTTACCTTAACCTCATGGAGAGCTGATTACTGTTAATGAAGCTGTGATGTTATCTGGCTGAACTGGCGTTGCCTTGTTCTAAGCTGTACCCTGACCTGATAGTATGTGTGTGGACAATATTTATCTGATTTTGAATGGTTCAGTGGACTTTCCCATAGAGATTAGGCAGTAGCTGCAGTCATGTGGTGTTATGTGTTCATGTTGAGCTGGATTCAGGTTAGTTAATGTTGCAAAGTGAGGCAAATTATTTCTTTTAAGTGGGATTTACCATGTGGTGAGCAAAAGTTGTTCCATCAAGGCTGCCCTGTGCTGAAATGCCTATTCTGCAAAACCTCACCCCAATTTCTCATCCTTTTCCCTCCGCAAATACCATAGATCCCAGCCCAATCGAATTCCCATGGGAGGTCAGAGAAGAAAAATGATCCTTGTTCAAAATCCTTTGAAATTCCTCCCCAATCCACCCCATTGCCAGTCAAAAAGGTTTCACTCTGTCCTAACATAGAATCATAGAATCCCTACAGTGCAGAAAGAGGCCACAAAGTCTCCGCAGAACAGCCCTCTGCCCCACATAACACCCCGACCAAAGTCTCACCTACCTTCTCTGACACAGTTTTTATAAATTGAGTTCACTAATGAGTCTGTTGCTATATATTTGTTTCAAATTGACCTTTTCACTCAGGTTTTTAAGGGAACACTTTGTTTTAGAACACTACTCACTTCAAAGATTAAATCATGTATCACAGAAGGAAGTTGTCTTTCCATGCCAACCTTTTAAAAAAGCTACTCACTTTGTCCGCTAGCTCTTCATGTTGTCTCTTTTCCAAAGATCGCTCCAGTTGTCCTTTGGAAGTCACTATTGACTCTGCATCCACAGATTACTGCTTTCCAAATGCTAACTCAAGAAACGGTTATGACCCTCTTACATAACTTCACCTAAGTTTCTGGATTAATAGTCTAATGATAATGATTTACATGGGAATCAAGGATTATGGGGAAAGGGCAGGAAAGTGGACATGAGTTGTGTCAGATCAGCCATGATCCTATTGAATGGCAGAGCAGGCTCAAGAGGCTGAATGGCCTACTCTGACTTCATATGGTTTTATGGGCGCACTGCATTTCATAAAGAAATTGGATGTCCCAAAGTGCTTTACAGCCTTTTAGTCTTTTTGAAGTTTGTCCCTGTATGGAGGCATGACACCAATTTGGCACAAACTACAACATCATATTGGCCAGATAATCTATTTTTTTAAGCCATATTGGTTGTGCAATAAATATTGGCCAAAACATCAGGATGTCAGACCTCCACTACGCTCCGTTGAAGGAGCGTGTGTGATATCATTGAGATCAACTGAAGTGAAGAGATGGGGTCTTGATTTAACCTGCTGCAGAGATGGGTGGAAGTGCTTGGTGAGAGGAAGAGACAGACAGGAGGAATAAATGAAATGGTCTTCATTACTCAGCCCTTTGAGTATAGGAATTGAGAAGTCATGTTGAGGTTGTACAGGACTTTGAGGTCTTTTCTGGAGTACTGTGTCCAGTTTTGGTTGCCCAGTTATCGAAAGGATAATATTAAGCTAGAGAGGGTTCAGAAGACATTTACAAGAGTGTTGCCGGGTGTGGAAGGTTTGACTGATAAAGAAAGGCTAGCTAGGCTGTGTCTACTTTCTCTGGCGCGTAAGAGGTTGGGAGGTGATCTTGTTGGGAGGTGATCCTTTCCCTAGAATGGGGGATTTCAAGACTGGGAGGCATATTTTTAAGGTGAGAGGAAAGAGATTTAAAAAAGACATGAGGGGCAATTTTATTACACAGAGGGTCATTTGCGCGTTGAATGAACCTCCAGAGGAAGTTGTGGATGTGGCAAACTTATGATGTTTAAAAGACACTTAGATAAGTACAGTACATGAATAGGGCAGGTTTGGAGGGACATGGGCCAGGAGCAGGCAGGTGGAACTAGTTTAGTTTGTGATTATGTTCGGCATGGACTGGTTGGACCGAAGCGTCTGTTTCCATGCTGTATGACTTCTTGAGGAGGAGAGAAACATAATGAGTCTAGTGCAGGGAAAGAATGGTAATTTTAGGATCATAGGCAGACAGGGTTGCTAACTCTGTGTGTGGTGTGCCCTTCCCATATTTTTGCCAGTTATCTTGACTGTGTCCAAGCAAATACTGACCCTCCTGAAAGTGGAAATAATTGTTCCTTAGCCAATATATAAAAATCCTTCATTGTTTTGAATTATCTCTATTAAGTCTCAATTTGGTCTTCTTTGCTCGAAGGAGAAAATCTGAGTTTGCCCACATCTGTGATATCCCTCTGGTAACATCCCCTTCCTCAGCCTGCCTAAAGTCTATCTCAAATTACTGGGGCTAGTGAACTCTTCACGTCCTGTTAACTGGCTAAAGCTATCTATCAGGAATACAAAGATTATAGAATAGCTTTCACATTCCTGTTGTAAAGTTGGGTCGAGTACTTGTGGACTGGGAGTCAGAAAGTTAGAATATCGTGCTTGTAAAATGCTGGAGGGGAAGGCATTGCATGGTTCCTTTAAAAGGTGATGTGTTTTTTTCTGTGCTTAGAGATTTAAAATCGACATCTGTGAGCAGCATCTTGAAAGTTTGCAAGTACACAGCGAGTGCCAGAATTGAAACATTTGTACAAAAAGGCCATACAGTCAGCAGGCCAGACAGCAGTTTTTACAAAGACAACAAGCTTTTGAATTTAGCCAATCAATCTGAACCAGGTGCTTGGATACCAAGAAAACTATTAAATTTAAATTTGATGGTTTTGACAACATAGGACAAATCCTATTGTAAGAAATATTGATATGTCATCAAGAGTATAAAAGAAAGGGGCAGTTGGACAAAGCCCCAGAGCTAGTTGTTATCCGCCAAAGCTAACAGCCCTCAGCTCTCAAGAGAGACTCGCTGGCTCTCATAGCCTTAGAGAAAGCAGCACCTAAATACCAACGGTACCAATGACACAACTAGTTAATATTTCTGACAGAAGAATCAACAAAGAAGACAGAGAACATTCCAGAAGACATGTACCTTGGCCATAATTTTGAGAGATTAATTTCTTTTATATATAAGTGAGACTTGTATTGGAACAGCATAACATTAGAATCTTGCATTATTTGGGAATGAAGGGTTTTGATTGAGGACAGACCAATATCACACTCAGTTCTCTGTCTTGGTGAAATTAACTGACCTCAATGGGAAGGACGTTAGCCTTTTATTTAGCCTTGATAGTTCCTGCTCAGTGATGTGGATAAATTGGCTTAGGACTTAGTTGTATATAAACAGCTTACTGCCATTCTCTGTCAACAGGCATAGCAGCCAGATACATGAATGAAATATCATTGCCAAAAGAACAAGAGCAGTTTAGAGAAATATTATTTTTAACCTGAAGTTGGGAGCACGTACCATAAACAAAGGGGCGAGCCCATAATGACTTTGGGAAAGGGGAAATGGATACATAAGAAATAAAATTATTGAAGGATTTGGGGAAAGGATCATGCAAAGAAGCCTGAGTTAGATTATTCTTACAGAGCAATAGCACAGGCATGATGGCCAAATGGCCTGCATCTCTGGTACAAAGGAACTAGACTGAAGGTATGGATTTAAACTGATCCACAAATGAAGCAGGGGTGAAATGAGGAGAAATGTTTTCACTCAGTGACTAGGGTCTGGAAGGAACTGCCTGGAAATGGGGTGGAGTCAGATTCAATTGAGGTATTTCAGGGGAGATTAGATGATTATTTGGGTAGAAATAGTATGCAAGGATATGGGGAGAAAGCAGTAGATTGGTGCTAGGTAATGAAGCTCATTTGAAGAGCCAGTGCAGGCACCATGGGCTGAATAACCTCCTTTTGCGCCTCCTTCTAACAAATCTGTGATTCTGTGAAATCATAGAATAGAATCATAGAATCCTTACGATGTGGAAACAGGCCCTTCAGCCCAACAAGTCCACACCGAACCTCAGAGCATCCCACCAGACCCATCCCCCATAAACCACCTAATCTAGGGCAATTTAGCATGTCCCCTCATCATAGTCATTTCCGCCCTGGGAAAAAGTCTCTGACTATCCACTCTATCTATGCCTCTCATCATCTTGTAGTCCACTACTCCCTTTTATTTATGTATCATGAAAAGGCACATGTATGGCTTATCCATTAGACAATACACAAGTAACTCCTCCGTTTTCCAGAAAGAACTAGAACCCATTTGTACAACCGCAAAAGGCTACTAACACTTCCAGAATAGTCACAGAATATAAAAGCGAATACCCGTGCAGAATAGCTGTAGTGGCTGCCGGGGACTGTCAATGGCCTGATGCTGCACTCGATGCCATCACCATGTCCCTGACGAGAGGTGCGCTCCTGTGGAAGTTTGTTTCCAGAGTTCTCGCTGGCTGCATGCCCCAAGGGTTTACTTTCATCCTTTTTCCTTCTCTTTCTCGAGTCATGTTGTCTTTTTCCTGTTGGCTCAGCCTAATTCAATTATCGCATGTCTTTACCTTATTGGCCCTGGACCAGAGACTTCTGTAGCATTACCACATTGTCCCTTGTCCAAGTAAGGCTTCTGCATTACGTCATCTTCCTTACGTTTTTTTCTGAACTTGGTTGGCACCAAGTGGTTCTGACTGGCATAGGGCAGCTCCTAGGTTTGGGTTATCCTCAGCTCACAAGCTGCTTCTTTCTTTATGTCGTCAGCATTTTTACATCTGGTATCTCCTGTAAGCAATATTGGTGACTGACACCCCCTGTCTCCACCTTTCTCTCTGCAACCTCTGGTCAGCGTCTCCCAGGCAGCACTATCAGGAGCTTCTCTGCCTTTCTCTCTCTCTTTCTCTCTCTCTCTCTCTCTCTCTGCAGCCCCTGGTTAACAGTTCGGCAAGGTACTACATGGGTAGACTGCTTAGCAAGGTCAGATCACATGGAATACAGTTGGTTACAAAATTGGCTTGAAGCTAGGAGACAGATGCTATGGTAAGGGGTTGTTTTTTCGACTGGATGCCTGTGACCAGCGGTGTGCTGCAAGGGGCAGTTGCTTTTCATCAGTTATATAAATGATTTGGATGTGACGATAGGAGGTATGGTTAGTAAGTTTGCAGATGACACCAAAACTGCTGGTGGAGTTAACAGTTAACAGAAGGTTACCTCAGGGTACGGATCAGATGCGCCATTGGGCTGAGCAGGAGCAGATAGGGTTAATTTAGATTAATGTGAGGTGTTGCATTTTGGTAAAGCCAACCAGGACAGGACTTATATAGTTAATGTAGGGCCCTGAGGAGTGTTGTTGAACAAAGAGACGTAGGGGTGCAGGTTCACATTTCCTTGAAAGTGGAGTCGCAAGCAAACAGAATAATGAAGAAGGCGTTTGGTACGCTCGCCTTTATTGGTCAGTACATTGAGTAGAGGAGTTGGGAGGTCATGTTGCGGCTGTACAGGACTTTGGTTCGGCCACTATTGGAATATTGTGTGCAATTCTGGTCTCCCTGCTATAGGAAAGAGTTTGTAAAACTCGAAAGGGTTCAGAAAAGATTTACAAGGATGTTGCCAGGGTTGGAGGGTTTGAGCTATAGGTAGAGGCTGAATAGGCTGGGGCTATTTTCCCTGGAGTGTCAAAGGCTGAGGGGTGACCTTATAGAGGTTTATAAAATCGTGAGGGACATGGATCGTGTAAACAGACAAGGTCTTTTCCCTGGGATGGAGAGTCCAAAGCTGGACGGCACAGATTTAAGGTGAGAGCAGAAAGATTTAAAAGGGATCTGAGGGGCAACATTTTCTCGCAGAGGTTGGTGCGTGTCTGGAATGAGCTGCCAGAGGAGATTGTAGAGTCTGGTACAATTACAATATTTAAAAGGCATTTGCATTGGTAAATGAATAGGAAGAGTTCAGAGGAATATGGGCCAAATACTGGCAAATGGGACTAGGTCAGTTTAAGATATCTGTCGGCGCAGATAAGATGGACCGAAGGGTCTGTTTCCGTGCTTTACAACTCTATGAGACTATGACTTGGGCAGTACTTTTACTGAGAGAGTGCTACCCTCCCAGAGGTACTTTCATTCAGGTGAGATGTTAAACTTTAGAGCCTGTACACCCTCGTAAACAATCCTATGGCCCTATTCAGAGAAAGATCATGTGGGGTTATTCCCAAAATTTTAGCCATTTTTAATCCCTAAACAACATCACCAAAACAAATGATTTGGTCATTAACACGTTGGTACTTGTGAGAGCTGGTTGTGCACAATTTGGTTACTGTGTTTCTGGCATTGAATCACTTCAAAATATAGTAACATAGTAAATAAGCACAGGAGTAGGCCATTCAGCCCTTTGAGGCTTTCTGCCATTCATTATGATCATGGCTGATTATCCACTCAATGGTCTGTTCCCCCATTTCATTGATCCCTTTAGCCCCCAAGTGCTATATCTAACTCCTTCTTGAAATCACACAATGTTTTAGCCTTGACTACTTTCTGCGGCCAATGAGTTTCACAGGCTCATCACTCTCTAGATGAAGAAATTTCTCCTCAACTCAACGCATTTATTTGGGACCAAAGAGGTTGTGAAACTTACTACGTAAACACGTTCTCTCCTTCTCTCTCTCCTTCATGTTTGAGTGTTCTTTTTGAGTTTCGATGGAATCTGGACATGACCTGGTGTTTGTATCCTGTCACACTAGTTTACATGCAATATCATCATCGAAGCACAAACTAAAACAGGAGAGAGTTAATTAAACATTTGAGCTAAAAGCAGAGATTATTAAAGGCAAGAAACAAGGAGCTGTTGAGGAGAAAAGGGATTTGTTTGCATGTTCATGAACTTAAGCCAACAGAAGACAATGAACTCGTCCAAAAGGTTATTCAAAATGCTAAGGGTACACATGACCATATAGACTTAGGAGCAGACTGAGGCTATTCAGCCCTTCGAGCTTCATGTCAGTCTTTATCTCAAAGAGGTCAAAAACTCATAGATGATAAGGTGATCTTCATTTGTTCAGAGATTGGGTCAGATCCCATGTGGAGAAATTGAGTTCACTTTTGGCAACTCAGGAGTGAATTATTAACCTTGGACTTGGTTCAGTTGCTTCTACTGGGATGTTGCAGGGTTAAAAGGCTTAATGATTTAACCACAGAGAATGCTGGAGAAACTCAGCTGGTCTAGCAGCATCTGTGCATGGTGAAACAGAGTTAACACTTCAGGCCTGGTGTGTCTCTTCATCAGAAGATCCAAAGAAGAGTCATACTGGGTTTGGCCAGTCTTACTGTCAGCTGGGATTGCAACACAGTTGTGGTTTGATTAACTCACTTGGCTGGATGCTGCTTTGTAACATGGGACGATGCCAATAGCATGGTTTCAATTTCTAACTTAGATGAGGTTACCATGAAGGACCTATCTCCTCAACCTCACTCCTTGCCTGAGGTGTAGTGACCCTCAGCTTAAACCAGCATCAGTCCTCTCTCCATCTCCAGTGACCGGACAGCCACTGGGTGTATGGTGGCTCTGCCACTTCATTGGCTGTGCAGTGCTGTGGGAGGTAATAGAAGGTGCTGCAGAAATGCAAGCTCTTTCTTGGATTGATTATGAATCCAAATTTCACCCCACACATTGAAAACCAAAAAATTACTTTAAAATTGTAGATTTGACACCCTGCAAAAATTGTCACAAACTTTACAGACTTGTAAATCAATATGTTGAAATCTGTAGAAATATATTAAATAATTGGTGATTTCAGCAGTAAAATCACAACCTAGTTCATTTATGGGTTTCTGGTGTAAATTCTGTAAAATAGTGAATAAAACATTGATTCTAAATGACAGCGTCTTGTATAAAGTTGAGACTGCACATTCTTCATCCTGCTCTGCCTGGGAAATAGAGTCTCTGAGTCAAATCCATGGGGCCTCTGGGACCAGCTGTTGTCCTGGTTGCCTGGGAAACAAGCCCAAGAGCTGGTCTATGATTCAATGGCATAAAGCAACATCTGGGAATGATGAGGAGAAAGGGCTTGAAGTTTGCGAATTAACATGAAATTTGACTGCGTGTCTGCCTGGGTTTCCTCCGAGTGCTCCGGTTTCCTCCTGTGGTCCAAAGATGTGACAGTTAGGTGGATTGGCAATGCTAAATTGCCCATAGAGTTCAGGGATGTGTACGTTAGATGCGTTAGCCATGGGAAATGCAGGGTTATAGGGATAGCGTAGGGGGATGTGTCTGGGTGGGATGCTGTTCGGAGGGTTGGTGTGGACTAGTGGGGCTGAATGGCCTGTTTCCACACTGTAGGAATTCTATGATTCTATGAAGTCATGTGTTAGTGTCCTTTCCAACTGCTTGGAGTCAACTCTAGAAACAGGATTTAACCCCAGAGCAGCCTCAGTACTGAAGAATTAACACCATGTTAGCACTAATATTAACATCAGATATCATTACTTCACCCAGTATTAGTCATAAATATTAGCAATGAATAGCATTCACCAACAGAAAGGGCCACTCGGCCAAACGGGTTGATACTAGCGTCTAAACCTTGCTGAGTAATTAGGTCAAATCACTTGGAGTACTGTGTGCAGTTCTAATCTTCTCAGGTTTTAGAGTAGATCTGTAGCTCGGGTTGTGGATGTTGACGTTGGTTGACTCACCGAGCAGATTTGTTGTTCCGCAGACGTTTCAGTACCCTGCTGGGTAACATCATCAGTGCAGCCTCCGATGAAGCGTCGGTGTGTTTTCCCGCCTGGTTTTTAAACTCTGGAGTCCGTTGAGATGGATTGCTTCACTTCGGGTTTTCCTTCGTAGTGGAGTGTATGTGGGGTCCAGTTCTATGTGTTGTTGGTGGCTTTCTTTGTGGAGTACCAGGCTTCTAGGAATTCCCGTGCTTGTCTCTGCTTATGGATAAGGGGAACCACCAAATCGACTGGGACAACACCAAAATCCTGGGACACGCTAAGGAGAGACGGGCACGGGAATTCCTAGAAGCCTGGTACTCCAAGAAGAAAGCCATCAATAAACACATAGAGCTCGACCCCATATACACTCCATTGCGAAGGAAAACTGGAAGTGAGGTAATCCAGCTCAATAGACTCCAGAGTTTAAAAACCAGGCGGGAACACACAACGGTGCTTCATCGGAGACTGTACTGATGATGTTACCCAGCAGGGTAATGAAACGTCTGCGGAAAAACAACAAACCAGCTTGGTGAGCCAACCAACCACAAGTCCTAATCTTCATTTACTGAAAAGGATGTGGAGGTTTCAAGCTGCAAGGAAACTCAGAAAGAGGAAGGTCTTGGATTTATATTGCATCCTCCATGACATCGCAAAGAACTCTGTGGTCATTGTAGCACTCTTGAAATGAAATCACCATTGTTTTGGTGTGTCCAAGTTTTGTCTAGTCCCTTTGTTGACCAATGGGTGGGCTGAACAATGTCGGGGAAACATTCACGATGTGGGTGCTCATGGACAAGTCGTGGTTTGATATCTGATTGAGCTGAGAGGTGACTTCCAAACTTGCTGGTGCCCGATCAAGGCACATGTAACTGGGGATGATATCTCTTACTTGGCAGTGTGAATTGCTAACGATCTCTTCGAGAGTCACCAGTTAAATTGCACTAGGGGCTGTGCAGATCCCACTCGGGTTTGATAGAATCCATTCGGAGATAGTTAGGAACTGCCGATGCTGGAGTCTGAGATAACAAGGTATAAAGCTGGATGAACACAGCAGGCCAGGCAGTATCAGAGGAGCAGGAAAGCTGACGTTTCAGGTCTGGCCCCTTCAGGTCTGGATCCTTCTTCATGATTATGATAGAATACATTTCTGTTCCAAGACAGAAGTTGGCCCTCTAATTCCCCCATTCTAGGAAGATCCCAGCCAAGTTTCATTACACTTCTCCCTTGTTCTGGGAACAGTAAAATGAGGCTCACTTTATTATATGCCCACCTCCCAATTCCCCACTCAGATCCCAGGACCTAGAGCTAAAAACAACTGGAGAAAATAAAATAATCCTGTGTCAAAGGTTCTGTAACCAGGATGAGTGAGTAAAAGCTGGTCATATCAGTAAGCTTTGAAGGAGGGTCTTAAACCGGAGCAGAGAACAATGGAGATAGTGAGGTTTAGGGAGAGAATTCTAGACCTTGGGATCCAGGCTGCTGAAGGCATCTTGACCACTGTGAGCTGATAAAAATCAGGATGTACGAATTGTCAGGATTGGAGGTGAGCAGGGATTTCACAGGCTAGAGAATGTTGCAGAGGTAGTGAGTTATGTGACCATGGAGAATTTTGAACAAGGATGATAAATTTTAAATCAAGACATTGTCAGACTGGAAGCCAATGGAGATTGGTAAGCACAGGTTGTGACGAATGATTGGATTTGATGAAAGTTAGAATACAAGCACCACAGTTTTGAAGAAATCTAAGTTCATGGAAATTGCAAAAGTCAATAACTGGACCTTAGTGTTGGAATTGTCAAGCATGGAGATAACAAACACATGGATGAGGGTTTCAGCAGGGAAGAAGAACAGAAGGGATAGGAGCAGGAATGGATGGTACAACTCCTCAAGACTGCTACTAAATTCATAAGATCATGAGTGATCATCATATACTTCAATTCTATGTGTCTACCTGATCACCAATCCCTCAATTCCCTTTGTGCACAACCATCAATTGACTTTAGTCTTGAATATACTCAACAAATGAATATCCATGGTTCTAAGATCGAGAATACCAAAGGGACATGGCTCTCCAATTGAAGAAATGTCATAGAATCATGGAATAGTGGTTATTTGGTCCATCAAACTTGTGCTAGCTCTTTCCAAAAGCAATCCAATTGGTCCCACCCAAGGGGTCTAGGCTTGAAACATCAAGCTTTCCTGCTCCTATGATGCTGCTTGGCCTGCTGTGTTCATCCAGCTCCACACCTTTTTATCTCAGATTCTCCAGCATCTGCAGTACCTATTATCTCTGGTCCCACTCCCATTCTGTTTTCCCATGTTCCAGGGCTTTTTATTTCCTTCAAGAACGTATCTAATTTCTTTTGAAGGCTACTGTTGTATCCAAAACCACTGTCCTTTCAGGAAGTGCATTCCAAATCTGAGCCAATTGTTGTGTGAAGAAAGTTTTTGATTTTGAAAATCTATCTTCAGACCTTCCTTTACTATAAGGAAAGCAACCCCAGTTTCATAGAATCCCTACAGTGTGGAAACAGGCCCTTTGGCCCAGCCAGTCCACACTGAACCTCAAAGCATCCCACCCAATCTACACATCCCTGAACACTACAGTCAATTTAGCATGGCCAATGCACCTAGCATGCACATCTTTGGACTGTGGGAGGGAACCAGAGCACCTGGAGGAAACCCACACAGACACAGGGAGAATGTGCAAACTCTGCACAGATAGTCACCCAAGGGTGGAATCGAACACAGGTCCCTGGTACTGTGAGGCAACAGTGCTAACCACTGAGCCACCATGCCACCTGGTGGCATGGGTTTCTCTAATCTCATCTAAATGACTAACACAATACCTGGGACTGTTTCAGACTCCCGTGCTAGGGAAAGCAGCCTTGCTGTGCCGAACAATGGCTCAGGGAGACTGTTGCATACCCTAAGTGTAACAAAGCCAAAATTTTCCTTCTTGCTTTCAATTACCGATCAATGGCTTGATCGCTCCTTATCCTTGCAAGATCCTCCAGCCTTACCTGAAATATCAGCGCTCCTCAAATTGTGGCCTTATCTACATCCTCAACTCTCCCTAAACCACCAAGGCCCTTGTCTCTGGATTTGTCCATCTGTCTCTATCTCTCCTTTAAAACACTGCATCAAACCTACCTCTTTGGCCAAGAATCTGCCCTCATGTCTCCAGATTAAATTTTATTCCACAATGCTTCTTTAAAGCTAAAGGCACCACAGTCCCATTCTCTCATAAGAGTCATAGAGTAATAGAATGATTTGAAAACAGACCCTTCGGCCCTAGATATCCGCGCGAACCAGACATCCCCATCTGACCTAGTCCCATTTGCTAGTATTTGAGTAACATCCCTCTAAACCCTTCCTATCCATGTACCCATCCTGATGCCTTTTCAATGTTGTAATTGTACCAGCCTCCACCCTCTTCCTCTGGCAGTTGGTTCCATGAAAAAGTTATCCTTCTCACCTTAATCGTATGCCGACCCTTGGTAAAAGATATTGGCCAATCAGACTGGGGGTGTGTCTAACCTCAGGTGAGGAGCAAGGTTGAGAAGGTGGTATCTTCGTGGTAACCTCAGCCAGCACAGGAATTGAACCCACATTGTTAGCATTTCCTCTGCCTCACAAACCTGCTGCCTAGCCAATTGAGCTCACCAATTCATCTTGGAATGCTTTGTTAAATGACATAAAGCTGTTGTTGCACTGCTGGCCTATTGCTACTGATTTACACAGAAACTCTGCATCAGTATGGAACTTATTTCCTTGAGAAGACTATTTCCCTTGCTATTATTTTGTCAACGTTGACACACAGACAGCACACTCATGGTGCTGGAAAGAGACTGAATGAAACTGTCTGTTCTTGGATTCCATTGCCCACAGTTTCCTCTGTTAGTCTTGGCTGCTGAACCCTAGAAGGCAAGGTAACTGGATACGAGAGGCCAAACACAGGAGTGCTATTGGAAGATAAGTGAGCAGGCTGCATTGTACAAATAGCTGTCCTTTTGCATGGAACGTTTTCTGATGGAATTCCACCATCAGTCTGATTCCAGCATGATTGAATACCTCCCTTTCTGAGTTTCATTTTTCCTTTTCTTCCTTCTCGTATTCTCACTACAGCTCGGAATCATTAATACATTCAAGTTCCGTTCCAGAGACTCATGCACAAAATCTAGGCTGACATCCCAACACAGCACCAGGGGAGTGCTGCGTTGCTTGGAGGTGCTACCTTTCAGATAGAATGTTAGACTGAGGCTCCATCTGTTTTCTCAGTGAATGGAAAGGATCCCCTGCTATTGATCAGAGGAAGAGCAGGACAGATTCGTTTGGAGTCCTAGTCAATGTTTATCCCTTAAGCAAAATCCTAAAGAGAAACAGATTAATTCTTATCACTTCCACAAGCATCCACTCCCAACTCCACTGACATTCAGTAACAGCACTGTGTAGTGTCAACAGAAATTCACCAAAGATCTTTTGTCACCACCTTCCAAGCCCATGACCACTCCCACCCAGAAGGACAAGGGCAGCAGATACATGGGAATATCACCACTTGCAAGTTCCCCTTCAAGCCACTCATCATTCTGACCAGGAAATATATTGCTATATTGCTGTTCCTTTAGTGTCACTGGGTCAAAATCCTGGAATTCTTTCCCTTAGGGCATTGTGGGTCAACCTACAGCACATGGACTGCAGCAGTTCAAGAAGGAAGCTCACCACCACCTTCTCAAAGATAACTAAGGATGGGCAAGAAATGGTTACCAAGCCAGTGATGCCCACACCCCAAGAGTGAATTTTAAAAAAATGTTGCTATATGTAGGATTTTGATGTGTGCAAACCAGCTGTCCCACAGAAGCATTGCTGACTGGGACTATAACTATAGTAAGGTGGGTGGTTTATACATATACTCAAATATATTTTTGGAGGTTGTCTTTTTTTATAGAAAAAATGTGTAAAGGAATGGAGAAAAGGCTTGAGAATAGCACCAAGTAATGATGTACATTTAGGGAATTGGTATAGACAAGATGGACCAAATGGCCTCCTTCTGCACCTTCACTTCAGTGATCCAAACTAGTGGCATATGGGTATTGGTTAATATTTGAAAAGGTTTAAAATAAAACAAGATCAAAGAGTCCTTCCGGAACCATGACCTCATCAAGTATGTCTCAGCGATTAGGTGATTGCAAACCCCCATAGCGTTAATGGAAGATTGTTGATATCAGGTGCTTCCTCACTCCCCAACGGCAACTTCCCATGCAATTACAGAAAGTGTAACACTTGTCCATTCACCAAATTGCCCAAGTCCCCAAACATACCTTCCAGGTGAAGCAGCATTTCCCTTGTACTTCTTTCAATCTAGTCTACTGTATTTGCTGCTCACGATGTGGTCTCCTTTACATTGGTGAGACTAAGCACAGACTGGGAGACTACTTCATGGAACACGTCTACGCTGTCCGTAGGATTGATCCCAAGCTTCTAGTTCTTTACCGTTTCACTAAACCATTTTTGCTGTCATAGTCACATTTCATGTTCCAAGAAAGCACAACACAAGCTCAAGGAACAACATTTCATTTTCCACTTTGGCACTTCATAGCCTTGAACACTCAATATTGAATTCAACGACTTCACAAACTGACTGCATTACATTTGTTCTCCACTTATCTTACATTTTCTCCCCCACAGCTTTGTCGTACTTACTTTGCACTTAGTGGAGAGGACCAATCCTCTTCCTTTCACATCTTAATTTACGCCCTCTTTAAATCTCTTTTTCTCTTTCACAGTTAACAACACCTTTATCTTTTGAAATAGGTCTCTGCCTCTGTCAAAAGTATTTAAAAACCTTATTTTCCAACACCTTTCAGTTCTGAATAAGTCATGCCAGACTTGAAACATTAGCTCTGCTTCTTTTTTCACAGAAGCTGCCAGACCTGTTGAATATCTCCAGCATTTTCTGCGTTTGTTTCAGCCAGAACCATAATGCACTTCAAAAGTGCTTCATTGACTCATTGGGATCTTGTTAAAATGCTCATCCGTGCATTCATTATCTCCAAGTTTGATGATTCTCATACTCTTCTGGCTGTGTCACATGTTGCATGCTGCGTGAACTTGCTGTTGACACCAACTCCTGTTTAGCCATACAAAAAAACCCCCAAAGAACTGTGGATGCTGGAAATTTATATTCTGAAGAAGGGTCACTGGACCTAAAACATTAACTCTGCTTCCTATCCACAGATGCTGCCAGTCTTGCTGAGTGTTTCCAGCAACTTCTGGTTTTGTTCCTGTTTACCTGTCACCCTTTTTTGCACAATAAATTGCGTGGCCCTGATGCTTTGTTTTGAAAATGTGCAACCTTGGTGTTCAAATCTTTCTGCGACCTCACTTCTCCCTATATTGGTAACCTCTCCAGCCCTGCTCCACCTTATGAGATCTTTACATTCCTCAATCTTTGTCCTCTTTCTCATCTTCCTTTACCTGGCTGTAACCTCCGTTGCCAGGTCCCCAAACTCTGCAACATTTCCACTCCACATTTCGCAGCCGGAATAATTCTCTCCATTTGGTCAGAAGTCACACGACACCAGGTTAAAGTCCAACAGGTTTATTTGAAATCACAGGCTTTCGAAGCCTCACTGCTTCTTCAGGTGTTAGTGAGAAAGGTAGTATGGGACTCCGAATTTATAAGTAAAAAATCAAAGGGTTAAACCACGGATGTGGGTGTATTAAACAAACCTAAAATGCTGTTTAATCTTTAATCAGTTAGATTAATATGTATATGTAAATCCCCGAATTCCTTTCAAGTTACTGTTCTGAGAGCTCTAAAGGTTTTATCAGTGCAAAGAAGAGGTGACATTTTAGGTTAGACAATGCATGTTACGTTTGAGACCTTGTTTAGAATCTGTTTGTATTTTGGTTTGGAGTCAGACTGATTTTATTTCTAAAGTAGCAATTTATAAAATGCCACATTGACCTGCTGTCTATAAATTGTGTGCTTTTTGAAAAAAATAGAATGTATCTGCAAATACAAATTCACCCCATAGATTTATGTGCTGTGTGTGTTTGTGTGTGAGAGCGAGAGAGAATGTGTGCATGTGTATGTGTGAGAGAGAGAGTGTGCGTGCGTTTGTGAGATAGAGAAAGAGTATGTGCGTACGTGTGTGTGTGTGTGAGAGGGAGAGAGTGTGTGTGCTTGTGTGTGTGTGAGAGAGAGTGTGCACGCGTGTGTGTGAGCGAGTGAGAGTGTGTGCGTGTAAGGGGGGAGGAGAGAGAGAGGAGAGAGAGGGGAGAGAGAGAGAATGTGTGTATGTGAACAAGAGAGAGAGTATGTGAGTGAGAGAGTGTGAGTGTGAGGGATTGTGTGTGAGTATGAGAGAGAACGTGTGTGTGAGTGTGAGAGAGAGGGGGAGAGAGAGAGTGTGTGAGTATGTGTGTGTGAGAGGGAATGAATGTGTGTGTTTGTGTGAGAGAGAGTGTATGATTGAGAGAGCCGGGGAGGGGGGGAGGCGGTGGTGGGAGACAGAGAGTGTGTGTGTGTGAAAGAGAGGGGAGTGAGTATGTGTGTGTGTGAGAGGGAGAGGAAGGGAGTGGAGGTGAGAATATGTGTGTGTGTGAGAGAGAGAGGGAGAGGGAAAAAGTGTGTGCGTATGTGTGTGAGGGGGGGAGGGAGCGGAGGGAGAGAGTGTTTGTGTGTGAGAGAGAGAGAGGGGTGGGAGAGCGTAAATGTGTGTGTGAGAGAGAGAGAGGCGGCAGGGAAGGAGGAGAGGGAGGGGGAGAGAGACAGACAGACAGACAGACAGACAGACAGACAGACAGAGAGTGTGTGTGTGTTAAAATGTCACCTAAGAATCAGACCTAAAATGTCACCTCTTTTCACACTGATAAAGCCTTTAGTACTCTCAGGACAGTGACTTGAAAGGAATTCGGGGATTTACATCTACATATTAATCAATGAAAACCTTTGAACTGATTAAAGATTTAACAGCATCTGAGGTTTGTTTAATACATCCACATCAGTGGTATGACCCTTTGATTTTTTACTTATAAATTCTGTGTCTGATACTACATCTCTCACTAACACCTGAACTAGGAACTAAGCTCCAAAAGCTTGTGTTTTCAAATAAACCTGTTGGACCGTAACCTGGGATAACAAGCATGGGGCTGGATGAACACAGCAGGTCAAGCAGCATCA
>JAHRHZ010000251.1:51360021-51379491 GCA_024137785.1 Ginglymostoma cirratum
TGATGCTGCTTGACCTGCTGTGTTCATCCAGCCCCATGCTTGTTATCTCGGATTCTCCAGCATCTGCAGTACCTTTTATCTCTGGACCGTAACCTGGCATTGTGTGATTTCTGACCTTGTCCACCCCAGTCCAACACCGGCACCTCCACATCATGTCTCTATTTGGAGATTGCTGCAATCTTATTAAAAGGTGGAGCAGATGCTCGAAGGGCTGGGTAGCCTACTCCATCTCCTTTTTGTAAGTTCAAAAGACCTTAAAACCTGGCTCTTTGACCAAAGTTTTGTAATAATTTATTTTTCTTTGGCTTAAAGTCAATTTCTATCTGAATGTGTTCCTGTGAAATGCCTTGGCAGGGTTTAATGCATCAACCGTGTGCTATAAATGCAAGATTTTGTTTTTGAGACATGTTAAAGAGTGCTTTCATAAAATACCTACATACGAGTTTGGAGCAGGAGTTTAGGCCCCACCATTCAATTCAGTAATGATCTGATTAATCCACATCCCCATCCACCCCCAAAAGCTTTGCACACCCCCCTTGCTTATCAAGAATCTATCTCCTGCCTCCTCAAAAATATTCAAAGTCTCTGTTTCCTCTGTCTTATGAGGAAGAGAGTTCCAAAGACTTATAGCTGTCTGGGAGTAAAATATTTCTCTTCGTCTCTGTGTTAAATGACAGTATTAAGTTTTTAGAGTGACCGCTGGTTCTAGATTCTCCCACAAGAGGGAACGTTCTATCTATGTTTTTGCTTTCAAGTTGCCTCAGGATCTTAAACTTATACAGAGTCATAGCGTTGTACAGAATGGAGACAGACTCTTTGGTCCAAGTCATCCATGCTGACCAGATATCCTAAATTAATCTAGTCCCATCATTTTCCATCAAATGTCATAAGCCATAGGGTTGGGTCCCACTCCAGCATTTACAGATATAAACTTGTCTGCCATTTCAGGGTGTTACTGAGGGAGTGCAGCATTTCCTGAGAATCGGTCAGGCACCTTTTTGCCTTTTCTGGCAGACATGAAAGATCTCCTCATCGTCATAATTATAGGCAGTTACTCACTAATGAGTAGGATCGTTCACCTCGGAAATTCCATATCACTTGTCATGGGCTCTGGGGGTCCTTGGGTGATTAATGAGCCCAATCCGAGAACCACACATTTGGCGGGTGCTCCCGGGAGGTGGAATTGGTCCGAAATTCAATTTGACTTTGGTTTTCAGACTGCAGGTAGATGGGCCTGCTGGCTATAGCTTTCCAGCCAGATTGATGATGGAACAGATTATTTTTACAGCACTTTCTCTAGTCCTTTCCGCATGCAGGGGTGGGCAGAGTAGATCCTGGAGAAAGCTGTTCTGTCATGAAGGAAGCTGCCAAAACACTGTCCGGTTTCTATTGAAATAGCTATTGAAAGACGTATGAACAGAGGGGTGGGAGAAAGATTTCTTGTGTCAAAACAATTATGTAGAATCTACAGATGAGAAACAGGCCATTCAGCTAACTGTTCCATCACAGTATTGATATCCCACATGGCCCCCTCATACTCTTCCGATCCTGTCCCATATCCTTCCTCCTAACGTATGGGAGAATCTCGGACTGGAGTCACCGTTTAAAAGTCAGAGCTCAGGACAATTATTTTCTTTCAGAGGGTTATGAGTCTTTGTAACACTCTTCCAAAAAAGAGGCAATGGACCAAGGTGGAGGGAGACAGATTCTTGATTAGTAAGGAAGTGAATAGTAGCTGGGACTAGGCAGAACTGGGGAGTAATCAGATCAGTTGAGATCTGACTGAATGGTGAAGGGTTGAGTGGCCTGCTCCTGTTCCTTTTATGTATGTTTCCGTGTAAACTTACCACTTGCAGGAGGACCAGTAACTAGAGGACATGGCATGAAGATTGTTGCCAAAAGAACCAAAGGGGAGATAGGGACCCTTTCCCTTTACAACAGCAAGTTATGATCTTCATTTCTATTCTTTCATGGGACGTGGGCCCACCATTTGTTACCCATCCTAAACCGCCCTTGAACTGAGTGGCTTGCTGGGCCATTTCAAACTCAAGCTCTTTAATGTGTGCCAGGAGTCAGGAGTAGGTCAGACCAGGTAAAGGTGGCAGATTTCCTTCCCTCCAGACCATTTGTGAACCTGATGAGATTTTACTCTGAAGATAGGTTAATGGTCAGGAGATTCGTTTTGAATACCGGTTTTACCAATCGGATTAATTGACCTGCAGTGAATTTCATTTGTAGAAGAACATGCATTTATATAGCTTCCTTTTACATACCGCAGTGAAACATTTCAAATGTTCACAGGAATATCATCTAACAAAATTTAACACGTCTGGACCACATATTAGGGTAGGTGATGATCACCATGAGATGTTCTAAGGAGCCTCCTAGGTGAAGGGAGGAGTAGAGGGGTTTCGTGAGGGAGTTCCAGACCTTAGAGGCAGAACATAGGATTTAGGAGCTTGAGTGGTCAATTTGGCCCTTTGAGTCTGTTCCAGTCTTCGATAAGATCAACTCTATCTTCCTGCCTGGCAAGAGTGCCATAAATCCACTCTCCCACTCACCTGCATGGTGATATTATTGCCGGGCTGTTAACCCAGAGATCAAGGTACAACATTCTGGGTTCAAATCCCACCATGGCATATGGTGGAATTTGAATTCAATAAAAATCTGGAATTAAGTGTCTAATGATAACCATGATGTGGAGGTGCCGGTCGGTATTGGATTGGGGTGGACAAAGTCAGAAGTCACGTGACACCAGGTTATAGGCCAACAGGTTTGTTAAAATGGTTGGCAACCGGAAGGTGTCGTTGATAGTAGCGTACAGAGCGCAAATGCTCCACAAATCAGTCACAGAGTCCGCACTTGGTCTCTCTGATGTAGAGGAGGCTACTATGGGAGCAACCTATACAGTAAACCAAGTTGGAGGATGTAGAGCTGAATCCCTGTCGGATCTGGAAAGTTTGTCTGGGGCCTTGGACAGAGGTGAGAGGGGTAGGTGTACAGGCAGGTGTAGCACCTCCTGCAGGGATGGGCAGATTGGTTAGCTCAGTTGGCTGGATGGCTGGTTTGCAATAGTAACACTAACAACATGGGTTCCATTCCCACACTGACTGAGGTTATCATGAAAGGACTCTCCTCAGCCTCACCCTTTACCTTGGGTGTGGTGGCACTCAGGTTAAACCATCAGGCATTCTCTCTAACGACAGAGAGCGGGACTATGGCGAGCGTTACCCTTACTTTGTCCAACCAGATCATAAGGATCAGATTCAGTAGTAATTTACAGAAAGGGGACGGGGTTTGGGGGGGTAGGGGGCACAAGTGCACGGAAAGGTTCAAAGCTTTGGAGAGGACCTGAATAGGACTTTCAAGGAGCGGGCACAGCCGCGATGGGCCGAACGGAATGTCTGAGTCTATCTGGGGATGAACCTGGCGGCTGGACAAAGCAGGCGGAGTCAGTTGTAGCCACCTCCTCCGTCTCTCTACATCAGCCGCCAGCGACCTGACGAGATCCTCCTGCCGATTGCGTGGCTCAGGCTCTGCAAGGATCGGGCGTACGACCGCTCGCTGATCAATTTCATTCGGAAATTAACGGGTAATTAACCGGGCGCCGCCTCCACACTTCCTGTATCTGTCCCTCCTCCATTCATCTGACTGAATTACAATCAATCGTTGCCTTTTTGGTAAGTATCTGTACTGTAATGTTTATAAGAGCACATCTTTATCTCTGCGTTCTTGTTGGCGCTGTGTTTTCTCCCTCCCTCCCTCTGTCTGAGGGAAAGTTTCTGGAATTTGCACCTTTGAATCTGCCTTAAATTTGTCTTCAGTGTGTAAGAAATAGTGGCGGAGTTTCAGGAGCTGGGAGGTCCCGCCCCGGAGTCTCAATGCGGTTTGCGGAGTTAATCTATCGCTGTCTTTGTGACTCTGTGTGTGTGTGTAGCCTGCTTCATGTTAACTCCCAACTGCAGCCCCCAACCAACTAACTCTCGGAAAACCCCTCCTCCCACCCTGTCTGTGATGTTTCCCTTCCCCCTTTCAAGCTGTGAGCTGAAGTGGTAAAGCACCTTAGTAACATCCTCAAATCGCCTGTGAACATTTCTGGGTTTAGGGGCACAGAAACGTTTCCAGCATCCACGGCGTTTTTAAAGACTTCAAGTTTTTATTATGCCGGAAAAGACAGGGTAGATAAATTATTTCCACTAGTTGGGGATTCCAGAACCAGAGGGTACTGTCAGAGAATTAGGGTCAGATCCTTCAAGGAGAGATGTTCGGAAGCATTTCTGCACAAAAGGGCTGGTAAGGGTTTGGAACTCTCTTCCACAAATGGCAGTTGAAGCTAGATCTGTTGTTCTAAATCTTGCTTTTGTACCCCTTAATACCTTAGTTTAACAGCAAGAGCAGAAATTGCTGAAGAAACTCAGCAGGGCTGGTAGCGTGGAGAGATAAAAGGTACTGCAGATGCTGGAGAATCCGAGATAACAAGCATGGGGCTGGATGAACACAGCAGGTCAAGCAGCATCATAGGAGCAGGAAAACTTTTGGGTTTAGGCCCGAAACATCAAGTTTTCCTGCTCCTGTGATGCTGCTTGACCTGCTGTGTTCATCCAGCCCCATGCTTGTTAGGTCTGGTAGCGTACCTTGGGAGAAAACAGTTACATCCTGTTCTGAAGAAGGATCACTGGACTCCCCTTAACTCTGTTTTCTCTCCACAGATGCTGCCAGACCTGCTGAGTTTCTTCAACAATTTCTATTTTTGTTTCAGATCTTCAGCATCTGCGGGTTTTTAAAAAATTTTATTTTAAGATACGAAGGGATGTGGGCCAAAGGCTGGCATATAGAGTTTAGACCACAGATTGACTGCGATCTCATTGAATGATGGAACAAACTGGATGGGTTGAATGGCCTATTGCCGATCCTATGTTCCTACTTTTTCTCTTTTGGGAGGAGGGATGGTTTTGGGGCAGTTGAGAGAAGCATAGGTTAAATCTTATCTTTAAGTAAAAATTACTTTGAAGTTGGAATCCTACACCACTGAAACAGCCACTGAAGGATTGGATTTCTGCTGTACTGTGAACAGACAACTCAGCTAATCCCAAAGCCTTTTACAGCTAATTAAGAACATATTTTTAAAAAATGCTCCTGCTGAGACCAGGTGACAGTCTGTTTCTGCACAGCAAGATTCCACGAGCAGCTGTGAGATAATGATCAAGTCAATCAGTTTTTAAGTGATGCTTGTTACATGGTGACAAGCAAAATAGGAGCAAGAGTAGGCCATTCAGTATGATCAAGGCTGATCGTCCAACTCAGTCCCCTGTTCCTGCTTTCTTTCGATAGTTTTCATCCCGCTATAAGAATTCTATTATCCCCTTCTAGAAAGGGTTCAATGTTTTGGCTTCAACTGCTTTCTGTTGTAGAGAATTCAGACTCACCAATCTCTGAGTGAAAACATTTCTTCTCATAGAGCCCTGCAGTGCAGAAAGAGGCCATTGAGTCCAGGGGACACTCCGAAGAGCATCCCACTCCGATACCTTCCCTCCCTCCCCCCACCATCCCTATAACCCTGCATTTCCCATGGCTAACCCACCTTTTTTACACATTCCTGGTCACTGTGGGCAATTTAGCATGCCCAATCCACCTGATCTGCACACTTATGGACTGTGGCAGGAAACCAGAGCACTTGGAGAAAGACCATGCAGACACAGATTTTGAGAATGTGCAGACTCCACAGAGACTGTCGCCCGAGGGTGGAATTGAACCTGGGTCCCTGGCTCTGTGAGGCAGCAGTGCTAACCACTGAGCCACCGTGCTGCCTATCTCAGTCCTAAATGGCTTATCCTGTTTCCTTAGACCATGACCTCTGGTTCTGGACTCCCTGGTCATCGGGAACGTACCTCCTGTGTTTACCGTGTATGGTCCCAGGAGAATTTTATAGATTTCTGAGACTCCCCCGTCATTGTTTGAAACTCCAGTGAATATAGTCCTAACTGACTCCGTCTCTCTTTGTGCATCCGTCCAGCCGTTCCAGGAATCAGAAGGGTAAACCTTCGTGTATTGAGTGTAAAAGATCCCACCCAGGGCATTGAGGGGGAACCACACTCACCTTTTGAAGTGTGCATGGGATCTTTTGGACTGTAGTTCAATGTCTCATGCACAAGCTGGCACTGCTGACAGTGTGGCACTCCTTCACCACTGCACTGACATGATAGGACTTGACACCAGCCGTGATGGTGCTATCCACTCAATCATGACCAACCCTACACTGATTTAAATGACAGAAGTCTGTCATTTCTCGTGTTGACTGTGGGTATGGCTGCCCAAGATTTTGACTACCCTCCTTCACCAGTGCTCAAACTGACCTTTCCTGTTGGGTTTGACAGGGACTCTGTTGTGAGCATAGCCAGTTTGTGATTCAGAATGACTCTGACTCTGTATTTAGGGCAAAGTGGAAAGAGCTTCAGTCAGTATCTGCCCATTCCCAAACTCCCAACTGGGAGTGACTCCATGTTGTAAGCAGAAAATTAGTCTGTTCCCCATTATTGACTCCAATCACAAAAATAAATGATCAAGCACTGTCTGTTATGTTTAATATGTGGTATCTGCGACTGCACGTTCTCACAACTAGAATACTTCATTATCACAAAGCCTCAGAATCATCATGGTGCGGGAGGCATATTATATACACAGATTTATATAAGTGCAAGTGTTTCCCAAATCAAAAAAACCCTAATCCTATAGCTGAAGTTAAGCCATTTATTGTGCCACTCGATAATTTGACTGTTTAGTATGTTCAAACTATACAAGGCACTACAGATCACAACTGAACACTCATTTTGGTCTCCTTATTAAAGAGATACTGACATTGGAGACAGTCTTGAGAAGATTCACTAGGTTGGTAACAAGGTGTAGAGCTGGATGAACACAGCAGGCCAAGCAGCATCAGGGGAGCAGGAAAGCTGACATTTTGGCCTAGACCCGTCTTCAGCCTGAGACATTAGCTTTCCTGCTCCTCTGATGTTGCTTGGCCTCCTGTGTTCATCCAGCTCTACACCTTGTTATCTCAGATTCTCCAGCATCGGCAGTTCCTACTATCACGAGGTTGATCCTGGGCATGGAAGGATTTTCTTATGAGGCAAAGACGAGTGTGTTGGTCTTGTACTCATTGGCATATGGAAGAATAAGAAGCAACCTTGTTGAAACATACAGTCGCTAAGGGACTTGACAAGGTAGGTACAGAAAGGTTGTTTCCCCTGTGGGAAAGTCTAGTTAAGAGAGAAATGTTGAGATTTTATTTTTCTGATTGTACTGAATCTGTGGAATTGTTTCCCACCGAGAGCTGTTGAGGCTGCTCATTGAGTATATTCAAGGCTGAGACAAATTTTAAATCAGTCAGGGAATCGAAGGTTATGGAGAAAAGGCAGGAATGTGGAATTGAGAGTTATAGGACAGTCATAATCTCCTTGGCTGCTGGAACAGATTTGGTGGGCCAAATGGCATATTTGACCTTCTACATCATAGGGTCTTATATGTTGCTTCAATGATGCAAATGTTATAACTAATTAGTTCCATATTCACTTCTGGGCTAATTACAGTCTTCAGTTACATCAAGCATGTAGCTCAAACAGGCCATTCAGCCCAACTGGTCTGTGATGGTATTGGAGGGAGAGAGAATTTTTTTTTTCCTGAATGGTGATGGGTTTCTTGACTGTTGTTGGAGCTACCTTCACCCAGGCAAATGCAGACTTCACACTCCTGACTTGCGTTTAGAAAACGGTGGACCTGCTTTGGAGTCAGGAGGTGAGTTACTTGCTGTGGAATTCCGAGCTTCTAATCTGCTCTTGTGGCCACAATATTTACTTGGTTGGTCCTGCATTGTTTCTGGTCAATGGTCAATCCCCAGATATTAAAAATGGTGGATTTACGTGATGGCATTGCCATCGAAGGTAAAGGACAAATGGTTAGATCCTTTCATTTTGACAATGGTTACTGCCTTGGCATTTGTGTGACATGAGTATTGCTGCAACCTATCAGCACCAGCCTGAACGATGTCCAGGTCTTGCTATAGTTCTGTTTTCACCCTTGTAAATCATCTTCTCCAGAGTATCTGTATTCTTTTACATAATATGGAGAGCAGAAGTGTTTATGGCACAGTTAGCTGGGAAAATCTTTCTAACACTTATTATTCATTCATTCATGGGTTGTGGGTGTCGCTGGCTTGGCCAGCATTTATTGCCCATCACTAGTTGCCCTTGAGAAGGTGGCGGTGAGCTGCCTCCTTGAACCACTGCGGTCCTCTTGTAGGTAGACCCACAATATTATGCAGCACCTAATGGGAAGGTGGTGTGAGTGGGTGGGGGGGGGTCTAAGAATTTGCAGTGCTGTGCTGTAGTTGTTTGTCGTGTTTACCTTTTGAGAATCAGCACCAATTACTTCTCTTCTTTTTCCTCTTGCCGATTTCAAACTAGGTTCAGACGATGGTCCAAGTCAGTAAGATTTGCTGCATTGGAGCAGGATACGTTGGTGGCCCGACGTGCAGTGTCATTGCACAGATGTGCAAGGAGATCACCGTCACTGTGGTGGATTTAAATGCCGAGCGGATTAAGGCCTGGAATTCCAACCAACTTCCTATCTTTGAGGTGATTCTATTGACTCCCTCCCTCCTGTGGAAGGTGTATCCCTCCCTCCTCCCATCACTGAGGTGGTAGAGGTAATGCTTCTGCAGATAAGCCCATTTTTACCATTTCGTTTTTGAGAGTTTAATCTGGGTTCTGGACCCAGCCCTCTTGACGGTGGGAATTGATTCAGGATCTATAGGAAACTAGTGATCTGTGAGGTCGTGGCTGATTTGATCTGTCAATGCCAACGCAATTCTTATTTGATCAGTCCTTATGAGTTAGGCTGCTGAGGGTTTTGGGACTTGAGGGATTCTCTCTTGTGATCCTGAGAGTGCACCTTTGGACTGTTCTGTCTCAACTCCGAGTGCTGCATCTAGACCTGTGTCTTAACTAAGAGTGACTATAGTCGGATTCCTGGGAGTTTGAACAAACATTTATTTACACAGAATCATACATTATACTGATCTAGATTGCAGGTTCTTCCATCCTCTTCTGAGAGTCTCAATGACGTGACTGCTGATGTCAGTGTTACATCATCTGATACATCATCATCATCATCATGCCATTGACCTACGCCGTTCTCATAATACATTCACTGGGATACATGTAACAGTATTAAAGCTAATCTCACTAAGTTCAAATATGCCTGAGTGAAAATTACTTTACACATCAACCAGTGCACTGGATCGCAAACACTTTTTTCATTTCTGTGGTCCCATTCCTATATTATTTATAATAATGATAAAGACGGAGAAAATAAATTACATGCACAAACTGGCAAGTAATATAAAAATAGACTGCAAGAGCTTATTTAAATATATAGAAAGGAAGTGCGAGACTAAATTGGAACCAGACCACTTCGAGAACAAAGCTGGGGAAATAATAATGGGAACCAAGAAATTGTAAAGAAGTTGACTAAATACTTTGCATCAGTCCTCAAGGTAGAGGACACTAATAGCATTCCAAAAATACTAAATAATCGCGGTGCTAAATACGGGGAATGGGGAAGAGAGAAACATAATAACTATCAGTAGTGAAAAGTGCTAGGGAAGTTAATGGGGTTAAAGGTCAAGAGTATCCAGGACCTGATGGGCTGTATCTCAGGATTTCAACAAAGTAGTACCAGACATAGTGGATGCATTGATAGGATTCCTGGAAGATTTCTTAAGATTCTGGAAAAGTTCTCGAGAATTGGTAAACTGCCAATGTAACACTTTTATTCAAAAAGGGTGGGAAACACGCAACATAGGCACCCATACACCAGTTAGCCTCACATCTGTCATTGGGAAAATGTTAGTCTATTACAATGGATGGAACAGCAGAGCATTTGGAATTACATCATTAATCCATATTAACTCTGCTCGATTATATTAAGGGCAACTCATTATTCAAGTTCTTCTGAGGAGCTCACAAGCAGGATAGATAAAGGTGAACCAGTAAATGCAATATATTTCCAAAAGGCCAGCAAGGTACCAAGCGTAAGGCTCCTTAATAAGATGAGACCCCCTGGTGTTGGATGTACTATTTTAGCATGGATAGAGGATTGAATAACTAATAGAAGACAGAGTTGGGGTGAAGGGAGGAATTTCAGGTTTGCAACTTGTAGCTAGGCTGTGTCATAGGAATCAGTACTGGGGCCACAATTATTTACAATACACATTCATGAGTTGGATGATGGAATGAATGGACTGTGAATGATACTGAAAGAAATGACAGTGGGCAGGCAAAGGCAAACATAATTGTTTATTCCTCCCTAACACAAGCGTACAATGAGAACAGTGGCCAAACCATGGCTTACGAGGAAAGTTAGAGATAGTATTAGATGCAAAAACAGGAACATACAAATTGGCAAGAAAAAGACAATAGACCTGAGGATTGTGAACAGTTTAGAAGTCAGCAAAGGAAGACCAAGGGATTGATTTAAGAAGGTGAAAATAAGAGTTGGAGTATGTTTACAGGGAACATAAGAACTGACTGCAAAAGTTTTCATAGTTATGTAAAAAGAAAAAGGTTGGTGAAAACCAATGTAGGTCCCTTACAGTCAGAAATGTAGGAGTTTCTAATGGGGAGCAAGAAATGACTGACAAACTAGATTCATACATCGCTTCTGTTTTCATAAAGGAGAACATGAATAATGTACCAGAAATGGTGCGAGGGAGAAACTGAAGCAAATCTGCATTAGTAGAGAAATGGTACTGGAGAAATTAATGGAATTGAAGGCTGATAAATCCCCAGAGCCTGATAATCTACGTTCCAGGGTATTTAAGGAAATGGCCCTAGAAATAGTGGGTGCATTTGTGGTCATCTTCTAAGTTTCTTTAGACTCTGGAACAGTTTCTACAGATTGGAAGGTAACTAATGTATTCTCACTATTTAAAAAGGGAGGTGGAGAGAGAACAGGGAATTATCAACCAGAATCTGACATCATTCGTGGGGAAGATACCAGAGTCCATTATCAAAGATTTTATAGTAGAACACTTAAAAAATAGTGGTAAGAGTCAAATACAGTCAGTACCAATTTACAAAAGGGGAAACATGCTTGAAAAATCTACTGGAATTTTTTGAGGCTGTAACTAGTAGAGTTGATTGGGGGAGCAAGTGTATGTGATTTATTTGGACTTTCTGAAGGCTTTTGACAAAGTCTCACCTAACAGATTAAAGTATAAAATTTAAAGTGCGTGGGCTTGCATGACTAGTATGTTGAGATTGTTATGGACCAAACCCAACCCCCTGCAAATATATCAAGGGAAGGCAAACTTTTGACACTGAGTGGTTCGTGTGTGGCATGAACTGCCAGAGGAAATGGTGGATGCCGGTACAGTTACAACACTTAAAAGACTTTTGGATAAGCACATGAATAGGAAAGGTTTGGAGGGATATGGGCCAAATGCAGTCAAGGAAGACTAGTTTGGTTTGGGAACGTGGTCGGCATGGACTAGTTGGAATGAAGGGTCTGTTTCCATGCAGTGTGAATCTATGGTCTAGACCCTAACATTTATCTTACTTAAAGGCAAGTGTAAGGTGCTGTGTTCTGGATGTAATCTGATTGGTCATACTATTTGGCTTTAAACAAAACACACTTTATTCCTACCTCCAGTTAAAACACAAAACAAGAAAGAAGAACTGGAATAACGTAACTCCTATTGGAAAACTTAACAGAGCAATAGATTATTTAACCACTGAACAGTAACTGTTCCAATATAGTAACATCCCATAAACACACACTTGGCAAAGGCAAAGTCAGCAAAACAGATTGCTGCCAGAATAGTATGTGAGACAGAGAGAGGGTTATTTACTGAGGAAGGTTAAAAAGGTTCAGCCTTGTATCCATTGGAGTTTAGAATAATGAAAGGTGGTTTTATTGAAATACATAAGATCTTCAGGAGAATGGATAGCACAGATTCTAAGAGGATGTTTCCCCTTTTGGGAGAGACAAGAATTAGGAGCCATGGTTTACAATGAAGGGGCCTCCTGTTTAACAATCAGTTAAGGAGGATTTTTTTTTAACCTTTGGTCATTGGCCTGTGAAATTGTAATTTCCAGACAGCAGCGGAGGTAGGGGTATTACATATTGGCAGAGGTAGATGTTATTCCCTTGTTGGTAAGAATCTTAGGGTGTTGAGAGAGAACAGGAAAGTATAGTTAAGCAGTGTTCTCTCTCATTGTTTGTGGCGCCTTTTGGTTAGAACGATTAGTAAAATTACCTGTAAACATTTGCGGTTAAGCTACTAAGACTTGACTTAAAAATGGATCAGAATCTGTGAGAAACCTGATCTCTAATTTTCTCTTCACTTAGCCAGTAAGGCCAACCTATGATTCAGTCCCAAGCAAATTGTATTCAGTGCTGGAGGCTGGTACAATTACAACATTTAAAAGGCATCTGGATGGGTACATGAATAGGAAGGGTTTAGAGGGATATGGGCCAAATGCTGACAAATGGGACTAGATGAATTTAGGATATCTGATCGGCATGGACGAGTTGGACCAAAGGTCCGGGGCGGCGCCCCCGGGGGTGGGGGGGGTGCGTGGGTGGTCTCTTTCTGTGTTGTACAGTTCTATGACTTCCTATTTGTTCCCAGTCACAATTCCCACTTGATTAAAGCTCCTCCTTGAGCCATTTGTTTTTTACTTTGTCATTCTCATCGTTATCGGAATCCATGAATTTCAACTCCCGATTAAACCTTAGTTTCCTTTCCTCTAACTGATCCGTTGACTTAAATATTTAACTTTGGATTCTGTAAAACACTTCTTTCTTCCCGTTTTCATTTAACGACAATACCACCTGCATTTAAGTATCTTCCATATGGGCAAGAATTATGCAAAGCCATTGTATGGTCTGTGGGGACTGAATGTAACTCACTAGCGTGTGGTGTTTTTCTGATTCGCAGGCACTCTTGTGGCAAATACTGAAAGCTCACAAGACCTGTGCTTTTTCCATAATTCTGAAAGTGGATGCTTTTTCCTTAACCAGGAAATGAGGCCAATCCTGTAAACTGGATGATAGGTTAACTCGGCTCAGAGTAGGACCTGTTCCGCGTGTTTCAGACAGTTGTGCGTTTTGCATGTTGCATTGTTGGAGATGCCATTTTTTTTGGTGGGACATTAAACTCTGAGCCCTGACTAACCTCTCAGATGGATGTAAAAGCAGAATCACAATTTGAAGAACTGGGGTACCCTCCATGGTGTCCTGGTCAAAATGCATTCCCCAACCAAAATTACTTAAGTCAATTATCTGCTCATGATCTCTTTGTTTCTTGTGGAGATTTGCTGTATCCACATGTATCCCCCGAGCTGACAGTAACTGCCTTTGACATCGGAGCTATATTCGACCAAAGAGCCCTAGCAAAACAGTAATCAATGGGTATCAGGGGCAAACGGTCCACTAGTTGAAGTGATACTTGGCACGTAGAAAGATGGCTGTGATTGTTGGAGATCAGTCATCTCAGCTCCAGGGCAACTCTGCAGGAGTTCCTCAGGGTAGTGCCTTAGGCCCAACCATGTTCAGCTGCTTCATCAATGACCTTCCCTCCATCATAAGGTCAGAAGTGGGGATGCTTGCCAATGATTACACAATGTTCAGCTTAATTTATGACTCCTCAGACACTGAAGCAGCCCAAGTTCAAATGCAGCGAAACCCAGACAATGTCCATGATGATAAGTGGCAAGTGACATACACATCATGGAAGTGCCAGGCAATGATCATCTCCAACAAGAGGTTAGATAACCATCATTCCTTGGCCTTCAAGAGCATTACCATTGCTGAATTCCCCATTGCTCCATCCACAAACATCTATCCCACCTACCGCTGATGCTCAGTGTTGACCATTTACAAGATGCACTGCAGAAATACACCAAGCCTGTTTAAACAGCACCTTCCAAAAGCACCACACCTACCATCAAGAAGGATATGGACAGCAGATCCATGGAAAATAACACCATGTGCAAGCTCTCCAACTCCAACCCACTTGTCTTGGAAATGCATCATCACCATTCCTTCACTGTCGCTGAGTTGAAATCCTGGAATTCCCTCCCTCAGGGCATTGTGGGTTTACCTACAGCACACAGACTGCAGCAGTTCAAGAAGACAGCTCACCACCACCATCTCGAGGGGTAACTGGGAAAGTGCAATAAATGCTGGCCCAGCCAATGATGTCCACATCCCACAAGTTAACTTTTTTTAAGAAGGTGCAACATCCTTTGGCTGAACGACTTGCATTCCTTCAACAATGTGTACTATTTCTATCCTTTTTATATCTCCGTGTGTACCTTTTGTAGTCTTTAATTCTCTAATGTTGGACCTTGTTTTATTAGTGTATTCTTTCTTACTGGGATCTGCTTCTAATGTCTGCCTTCTGCTTCATAAACTAACTTTGAGTTAGTTTCTGGTAAAATTGATCTTTTGGTTACAGAGTTTCAAATTTCCTTTCATGATCCAATCTCTCACATGGTTTATTCACAAGGCTAATCCTATCTGAGTTAACCATTGTGCTCATTCTGGCTGGTCTGTTTGGTGAACTTGCATTCTTCTATCTAAGAGTTGCGAAAGTTTGATTTCTCAATAGCGTAACCTCTTCCTTAACTTGGATTTTACAGGCTGATGATAATTTAAAGTCCTTGTTCATTTTTGAACTGCTGTTAAGCGCTTCCCGTGAGTTCCTAACTCTGTCTGTTCAAACGACTTCATTTCGCTTTAACTGTCAATTTTGTTTGCACTCTGTCTGGCCCCTTGCCCATCGTCCACTGCCTTGTCCCAGCATTGTCATCATGCTTAAAGCAGCTACTACCCTAAAACAGTGCAATTTCTTGCCCTCTGGAATTTCCTCCCCATCTCTCTTCTGTTAGCATCCCTCTAAATAACTATGGGTATGGACACCTGAACGAACCTCTCTTCCCTTTGGCTTGGTGTTGTTTTTTTTTTGCAGGTATAGCTCCTGCAACCCACCTTGGGGCATTTTTGCTTGGCTACCTTGGCCCATATCCCTCCAAACCTTTCCCATTCATGAACTTATCCAAATGTCTTTTAAACATTCTTGTACCTGCATCCTCCGCTTTCTCTTGCGGTTTATTCCACACATGAATCACTGTCTGTATAAAAAAAGTTGCCCCTCATGTCCTTTTTAAATCTTTCTCCCCTCCCCTTAAAAAAAACCCCTAGTTTTGAACACCCCACTCTAAGGAAAAGATATTTGTTGTTCACCTTATCTATCCCCCTCATTATTTTATAAACCTCAATAAGGTCACTCCTCAACCTTCTATGCCCCAGTGAAAAAAAAATCCCAGCCTATCCTGTTTATTTTTATTTCTCAAACCCTCCATTCCCAGCATCATTCTGGTAAATCTCTTCTGAACCCTTTCCAGTTTAGTAATATCCTTCCTATAACAGGGTGACCAGAACTGCACACAGAAGACTGGAGTAATGTATACAGTTCCCTCCCTTTATTTAAGGGAGGATATACTGGCACCGGAGGAAGTTCAAAAGAGATTCCCTGGTCTGATTCCTGGGATGAGTTCTACTTAAAGGACCAGCCTTGACCAAACCCTGCACTTTCCTATAAACTATTTCAAGGCAGCAATTATGATTTTTTTTTCAGACCCTCCACTCAATTTTATCACTGTTTCCATAAGTCTTTGGAGTTTCAAATCCTGTCTGTAGAAATAGGCATTTAATGAATATGTTGATGAGACTGTGATGAAGCTTTGATGTCACGGTAACCTTAGTTGTCATGCGTTAGTGTTCTGTTCAGAAGTGGGACCATGTACACTCGGAGCATGCCGCCCTGTAGCCTTCCCATTGTATATAGTATAATAATAACAACCAATATGTAAGAGACCACACTTTTCATTTTTTTGGATCTACACATTGAAGTGGAAATTGGACTGCTATAACTGGAATACCAGGAAAGTTTGGCAACTTAAGCATTGTATATTGTTTGAGCTGTGTAATATAATGTTGCTTTTTGGAGGCAGTAAGAGGGGTAGTTTGAGAAAGAAGAGCACCTAGTGTGTCTTGAAATCAGAAAATTCTGCCTGGCAATGGCCCGCTGGTTATGTTTTAAGTGCCAAGAACAGCAGAGATTGAAAAACATTCAGAGCCTTCAGACAGAAGTTATCTGTCCCATCTCCCACACCCCCTCATGCTCAGAAGTAGACAGAAAACCAGAGAGAGCTATTCATGCACCAAAAGTCCTAAGTTCAACTGATGAGCCACTGAACCTGAACGATAATCATCACCTCACAGGCTACAGTTTTGCAAAAATCTAGAAGGCAGATGAGCAATAACTCTTCATTTTGTGATCTAAACTTTTGACTTCTGGAATTTTGTTTGCCCTGTATTAGAATGATATTTTATGCTCTTTCCCACCCGTTGTATGTACGTCAAATTGTTTGTCTTAATTGTGATTAAGGGTACATGTGTTTGGAATTTGAAAGGGTATTTTTTAAGTTGTGTAAATTAGGAATCTTTCCACTTTTCTTGTTTAAAGTTAGTTCTGTCTTTTTTTCTCTGTTACTGCAGAAACCTGGTGTGAAATGCTTTTGTCCTGAGTAGCAGTCATTCAGGAGAATTGGTCTTTTGGTGGTATCACTGGGATTTCACTAGAACTGCAGATGCTGGAGTCAGAGATCACACAGGGTCCCAACCCGAAATGTCAACTTCCCTATTCCTCTGATGCTGCCTGGCCTGCTGTTTTCCTCCAGCTCCACCCTGTGTTTTCCCATATATGTTTAGTGATGGTTTGTGGAATAGTGGGACACAATTGTGAGTGCAGTCTTCATTGTTAAGTTGTGACAAAAGTTGCTAAGAAATTTGAGGTTTTATCAAAATCTGAAAACCCACTTTGGAATACACAACCTGGGTTTGACTCCCTATTAAAACAAAAGTTTGCATTTATGATCTCAGAACATTCCAATGGCTGTGAAATACTTTTGAAGAGTAGTTTACTGTCATAATGCAGCAGTTAATTTGCCCACAGTAAAATATCACAAAAGGTATTGCACTAAGTGAGTGGATAATCTGTTTTGGTGATGCTATTTGAGGGATAAACATTAGCTCAGGACACACAGAGAGAAGTCCCACCTCCTCTTTGAGATGACAACTTTGTTGAGAGTCTCATTCATAAGATGATACCTCCAGAGAAGCAAGCATGCCTTGATGCTGCACTGATCAAGAACAAAAACAGAAGTTGCTGGAAAAGCCCAGCAGGTCTGGCAGCATCTGTGAAGTGAAATCAGAGTTAATCCGGTGACCCTTCCTCAGAACTGATCGGTACTGGCACCTCGGCTCTTGCCTGAATGATGTTACCAAAGCTTCTGGAGTGGGACTTGAGCCCACAACCAAACTAGGGAAGGGAGAGTGCTCCCCACTGAATCGCAGCTAATGTTCTTTGGTAAATGGGAGGAAAAGAACACTAGATGAGCTGCAAGGATATATTTCAGGGTAAGCTAGGCAAGTTTGTGACAGAGAAATGAATAGGACGGTGTGTTGATGAGGTGAGAAGAAATAGGGTTTGGGAGAGTAGGGAGAGACAAGTGAAGAGCAAAAATGTCAGATGGATCCATTGGATTAATAGCCTGTTACTGTTTGGTGCTCTCCTCTGCAATGAAACTTTGCACATACTCGTTGGCAGGTTCAATTGACCAGTTATGATGAATAAACAATAGACATGGTGAATGAAAATGAGTAACCAGAGGCTGTAAAGGCAGCTGTCTATCATTGAAATACAACATTAAGACTCCACTGCCAGATTGCTTATTGGGTAGAGTAGCTGTTGAGACACAGTTCTCTATAATGTACAGTGGCCTTGCGATTGTTGTCACTGTCATCATTATCGGTGTACAACCTGCCATAGCCTTGTTAACTGACCCAGTTTCTCCCTGGCTCTCCTGAACGTCTTGGCTCGATCTTGGATTTAATTCCCCCTGTCCGAACTTCCCTTCTGGCAATTTGTCCAACTGATGCTGTGCAAACGTAGTTGGCGTGGACCAGGAGAAAGCATTCGAGCAACTCTGAATCCTGCACTCTCCCAGTGAGCGGGGCCGTGTGTGTGGATGCTGAGGGCTTGGTGTTTTCAAGCTCTGTTTGAGCAGTTTGGAACTCAAGCTGAAAGGATCAGGGGTTCAGGTGGTTAGCACTGCTGCCTCACCGGGCCAGGGAGCAGGGTTTGATTCCACCTTCAGGCAAATGGCTGTGTGGAGTTTGCGCGGGTGCTCAGGTTTCCTCTCACAGTCTGAAGATGTGCAGGTAAGGGTGGATTGGTCATGCTAAATTGCCCATAGTATCTAGGGATGTGCAGGTTAAGGTGGACCATTCATGCTAAATTGCCCATAGTGTCCAGGGATGTGCAGGTTAGGTGGGATTGCCGTGGGAAACGCAGGGTTACAAGGATTGAGTAGGGGGCTGGGTTTGAGTGGAATGCTGTTTGGACGGTCAGTGTGGACTCGATGGGCTGACAGTCCAGCTTCCACACTGTGGGAATTCAATGAATTACTTTCCACTCCCCATTTCCATTAACCCTCTCCCGCATCCCTCCCAAAACGTAGCAGTGACTGATTCTGTTAACCCCCTTTTTTAAAATCAGTTGGTTCAGTGCAGTTTGGTATCCCATCATCTCTTTTATGTGGTTCAGCCATGGATAAGAATTGTTGGACAAGGAAAGACTAAGGTTCATCCAGTTTGTCTCCTACCATTCAGGTCAATGAGACAATAAAAGTACATGTTGTTGACTAATCTTAGCAGTCGATAATTTTTATCGGTGAGTCTCCGGCAGATTCGGACAGGAGGTGTGAAAACTCTCAGTTGTGTTGAATTTGTTCCTCCCAAGTGCAGAATGCTCATCACCTGAATTTCCATTGGCTTTATGGAGATACCAACATACTGGAGACGTGAAATGCTTTGGTTGTTAATGTTATAATAGCCCATGCTTGTTCTTTATGTTGTGAACCATTACATGTCTTTTCCGATTCTACACACAGCCAGGTCTTCAGGAAGTGGTGGAGTCTTGTCGTGGGCAGAATCTCTTCTTCTCTACTGATATTGACAGTGCGATTAAAGAAGCAGATCTGATCTTTATATCGGTGAGCAGACTTAACAGCCAGAGATTTACTGTTTTCTCTAGGAGTGCCTTTCCATCTCCTGGTTATAGTTTCAGATCTTCCTCTTCCATCTCTTCCTAATAACTCAGGACATTGTGAAACTTGTTTGCACAGTTGTTGTCGAATCCTGTCAAGGGAAGTCTCCTTGTTCCCCTAAGTTAGAAATATACACAAGATAACAAGGTGTGGGGCTGGATGAACACAGCAGGCCAAGCAGCATCATAGGAGCAGGAAAGCTTGACGTTTCGGGCCTAGACCCTTCATCAGAAAT
>JAHRHZ010000251.1:51379891-51440481 GCA_024137785.1 Ginglymostoma cirratum
ACCCTTCATCAGAAATGATTTCTGATGAAGGGTCTAGGCCCGAAACGTCAAGCTTTCCTGCTCCTATGATGCTGCTTGGCCTGCTGTGTTCATCCAGCCCCACACCTTGTTATATCCGATTCTCCAGCATCTGCAGTACCTTTTATCTTAGAAATATACACGGTTTGGTTTAGACCCTCATGCTGGAGCTCCATTTTGTATGGCTCC
Source organism: Ginglymostoma cirratum (assembly GCA_024137785.1). NCBI lineage: Eukaryota > Metazoa > Chordata > Chondrichthyes > Orectolobiformes > Ginglymostomatidae > Ginglymostoma > Ginglymostoma cirratum. The sequence continues at coordinate 51,380,099 of JAHRHZ010000251.1, forward strand.
TACTCCTTTCCAACGAGACTAGTAGACTGATCTTTTGGCACATGACTGAAAAGCAGCAGTGAATGTGAGATATATTCACAGAACAACTATTTCCCAGCTCTTTTAAGAAGAATGTAATACTCTATGCTGTTTGCTTCATCTCCCCTAACAGTATATCCACTTAATTTTCCCTTTATCCCCCACCAGGAACAGCATTTCCCTGCAGCAAATGGTACTGCCCTGGAATCCCCAGCCCATTTTAGGCTGTGTGAGGGAAGTTGCTCAATGGTTTCAAAAGGAAATTTTAATGGGCATTTGAAGGAATTATACATAGAGGGATAGGCCATTGGGTGGGGGAGTGGGACTTGCTGGGTTACTTAGGGAGGCGATGGTCTAGTGTTATTATTGCTGGACTGTAATCCAGAGACCCAGATAATGTTCTGGGGACCAGGGCTCGAATCCTGCCATGGCAAATGGAATTTGAATTCAATAAATATCTGGAATTAAGAATCTAATGATGACTATGAATCCATTGTCGATTGTCGGGAAAACCCATCTGGTTCACTAACGTCTTTTAGGGAAGGAAACTGCCATCCTTACCTGGTCTGGACTACATGTGACTCCAGACCCACAGCAATGTGGTTGACTCTGAACTGCCCTCTAGCCAATTAGGGATGGGCAATAAATACTGCCTCGCCTGTGATGCCTTCATCCCATGAATGAATAAAGCAAAGAACCAGCACTAACTTGATGGGTGAAATGGTCTTCTTCTGTGTTGTAAATCACTCTGCAATTCCGGTTTACTCTCTCAAAACTCTTTGCACATTTGAACACCTCTATTAAATGTTTGTTTTGACTCTCACTGCTCTGAGGAGGATAATCCCAGTTGTTTTTTACCCCCTTTCTCCTCATAACCGAAGATTCCCACCCCTGATACCATTCAAGTAAATCGCATTTGGACCCTCTACAATGTCTTGGCATCTTGCCTCTGAATTGAGACTGAAATCTGACTGGTGGCTAGCTAACTGCACCTCCCACTGGTACTCCTGTCAACTTGAATCACTCAGTCATCTTCCTGTCTTCTTTTGGTGATTGTAAATAGGTGAACACTCCCACGAAGACCTTTGGGATTGGAAAGGGTCGCGCCGCGGACCTGAAGTACATTGAGGCCTGTGCCCGGCGGATAGCAGAGGTGGGCAATGGGGGCAAAATAGTGGTGGAGAAAAGCACGGTGCCAGTGAGAGCAGCAGAGAGCATCCGGAGGATATTCAATGCCAACACCAAGCCCAACCTAAATCTTCAGGTAGGAGAGCACCTTTGCTTTTATTTCTTCAGGGGATGTGAGTGTCGTTATGGTTGATCACCCATCCCTAATTGCCCTGGAGAAGGTGGTGGTGAGCTGCCAATTTGAATTGCTGCTACCTGAGGGATAGGGACACCGACAATGCTGTTGGGATGGTGTTCCAGGATTTTGATCCAGCAACAGTGAAGGACCGGCGATATATTTCTAAGTCAGGATGGTGAGTGGCTTTGGAGGGGAACTTGCAGGAGGTGGTGTTCCTACGTATCTGCTGCCCTTGTCCTTCTAGTTTGTGAAGGTCAGGTTTTTGGAAGGTGCTGTTGGAGGAGGCCTTGGTGAGTTACTTGTAGACGGTATCGTACTGCTGTCACTGTGTGTTGGGGACATTCCATCAAGGCTCTGCTCATGTCCAACTGCAGGAGAACCTCTTAAACCTTGATTGTGATAGGTTTTAGCCCCTGATTTGCAATACTGTCCAGATGTAAGAAAATCGCCTTTCACAATCACCACTTGTCCCAAATAACCACCATGTGAGCAGTAATCACTGTTGTAAAAGTAGGAAATATTGCAGACAGTATGCTAAACAATCAGGTAATTTGTTTTTCCTTCTTTGTTAATTTTTGCAGTGCTGTTGGTTAAAGAATAAGTGTTGATCGGGCAACTGAGGAGAAATCCCTACTCTTTTTGAAATTAGCACTATGTAGTTTCTATACCCGACTGAGAGAATAGGCAGGTTCTTTGGTTTAACGTAATTTCAGAAAGATGCCACCTCAGAATCTGAAGGAGCGTCCTATCAGTCTTTCCACAAACACTGCTGAACCAGCTGAGTTTCTCCAGGATTTTCTGTTTGTATCCTTCCTAAGGTGTGGTGTGTGAAACTCACAGGTCACTGTAACTCCAGGTGTGGTCAGACCAGGCTTTTTTTATCTGAAGCATGACACCTTTACCTTTTTGAATTCTAATCCGGATATAAAAACCCAGTTTTTGGTTTGTCGTCGAGAGAGAAGTTACCTGATTATCGTTGATCCTTGGTAGAAGATCTCCCGTACAATGGTCTACCAGAAGAAGTTGAGTGTAGCTCGGTATATTGATATGTGAATCCGTGTATCCCAAGGTGCTGTCTAATCCAGAGTTCCTGGCTGAAGGGACAGCAATTGCCGATCTCAAAAATCCAGACAGAGTTTTGATTGGTGGAGATGAGACTCCTGAAGGGCAAAAGGCCATTCGGGCCCTCAAAAGTATCTATGAACATTGGGTCCCAGAGAACAAGATTATTACAACAAACACCTGGTCATCGGAACTCTCTAAACTGGTGCGTAATATCTTAATTAACTACATCAATCTCTTTCTCGGCTATGTTCTTGCCCAGGTGTCCTTGGAAAGGGAGCACCAATACCCTCAATGCCTTTAGAGAGAAGTGGGCACCATAGGGGGTAGAGTGCATTATCTCCCCTTCCAATTCCATTTTGATTTAACCTCCTTCCCCTCTCCCAATCTCTTCCTCATCTTTGGTCTGTATTCTTAACAGGCTTTGCACGTAAATTAATCAGTTAGAGAGCACAGGTGATTTACTGGGCGTGTTTAATAGGTGGAAGATATGTTCAGTTGAGTGTAAGAGCACATTTGGATATTTTTTAAAAATGATGCATTTCTAACTTGGGGGCCTTCAGGGATCATATTTCTGTCAGCCTTCAGTGCAAGAGATTGAAGCCCAATTGTAGAAAGGAGTGGCACTGAACAAGGTCCATGATGTCTGTGCACAGCTATCCAATTCATCATAAAACCCTATAAAAGTTACCCTTCAGTCTGTTACTGGATCCTTTTCAGAAAGCACATTCGATGGCTCAGTGGTTAACACTGCTGCCCGACAGTGCCAGCGACCTGGGTTTGATTCCAGCCTTGGGCACCTGTGTAGAGTTTGCACGTTCTTCCCGTGTCTGTGTGGGCCTCCTCCAGGTGCTTCGGGTTCCTCAAATTGTCCAAAGATGAGCCGGTTGGGTGGATTGGCCATGCTAAATTGACCTGTATGTGCTCAGGGATGAGCAAGCTAGGTGGCTTAGCCATGGGAAATGTAGGGTTACAGGGATAGGGTAGAAGGGTGGGAGGGTCAGTGTAGACTCGATAGGCTGAATAACCTGCTTCCATACTGTAGGGACTCTATGATCCTTCATGACCTATGATAAGAAGCTATTTGTTGATTTGCATTGGGTTATGCCCATGATGGAGCATTTTGTCTATTGGGGCATCCCATAAAAGGACGCATTAGATTAAAACTAAAGTCAAATAATTTAGTAGTTAAGTCAGCATGGACTTATTCCATTCCAAACATGGCGATACTGTCAGCCCTGATCTGGAAGGTGGGGGAGGGGGAGTCATTAAAATTTTTGACGTCCTTTTTGACAGGACTTTATTGATAATAGTGTTAAAGGATATGTCTGAAAGCTGGGTAAGTCTGGTTTGAACCTGATGATAACATTTTAAATTGGAGACTGATGTGCCGTGCATAAGTAGTAGAGATGATGGTGTAGTGGTAATTCAGTAACCAGAATGTGGATTTAAAATCTAGTAAAGGTGACCATGAAACTATTGCCAATTGTTGTGAAAACCCATCTACTTTATTAATGTGGAAATCTGCCGTCCTTATCTGGTCTGGCCTATATAGCAGCTGGCGAGATCTAAATTCTGAGAGAAAGTTTGGAATTGAAAGCTAGGTTGTGTATTGGTGACCAGGAAACTATTATCAATAGTTGTAAAAACTTTGCCGGTTCACTAATATCATTTACGGGAGGAAATATGCTGGCTTATAGAGTCATCAAGTCATACTGCACGGAAACAGACCCTTCGGTCCAACCCGTCCGTGCCAGCCAAGTTTCCCAAAGCAAACTAGTCCCAATTGCATGCACTGGCTCATATCCCTCTAAACATTTCCAATTCATGTACCTGTCCCAATGTGTTTTAAATGTTGCACCTATACCTGCATAACCAACTTACTCTGGCAGTTCATTCCATATACAAACCACCCACTGTGTGAAAAAGCTGCCCCTCAGGTCCTTTTTAAGTCTTTCTCCTCTCACAATAAAATATGTCCTCTAGTTTTGAACTCCCCTACCCTAGGGAAAAGACCTTTGCTATCCACTTTATCTATGCCCCTCATGATTTTATAAACCTCTATAAGGTCACCCCTCAATCTCTTACGCTCCCGGTTTATCCATTTTATTTAAACTCAGGAATTAAGTCAACTCTGGGATGAGGACATTACTAACTGGGCCAGCATTTACTGCATATCCCAGAGCACAGTTTAGAGTCAACCACATGCAGGCCAGACCAGGTAAGGATGGTAGTTTCCTTGCCCAAAGGAAACTAGATGGGTTTCTGTGACAATTGACAATGGATCCATAGTCATCATGAAGCTCTTAATTTCCAGATTTTTATTGAGTTCAAATTCTACCATGTGCCATGGCGGGATTTGAACCCGGGACCCTGGAAGCACCTGGAGGAGACCCCACAAAAGCCATCGCCTTCCTCCATACTCCAGACCTGCAGTGATGTGGTTGACTCTTAACTGCCCTCTGAAATGGCCTAGCAAGCCACTCCAGTGGGGCTGGGCAACCAATCCCTTTCTAGGGATGCCCAGATGCTGGAGAAGTATAAAGGAAATGTAGTGGTTAATGAAACATCTTTCTGTGTTTCTTCTCCATCACCTCCACCCTGTTCGTCACGGTGACCTGACCCTTCTGTAGGCTGCCAATGCCTTCCTTGCTCAGCGGATCAGCAGTATTAACTCTATCAGTGCCTTGTGCGAGGCAACAGGGGCTGATGTGGAGGAAGTAGCCCATGCCATCGGCACTGACCAGAGAATCGGGAGCAAGTTCCTGAAAGCCAGTGTTGGTAAGGATCCTGTTACATAGATTTTACAGAACAAACAAGCCATTCTATCCAATGATGATACTGTTATTTAAGCTGCAATTATGCTTTCTGTCGCGCTATTTCATCAAACCACATCAGCACCATAATTATTCCTTTCTATCTCACGTCTTTATCTAGTTTCCTCTTAAATGTATCAATGCTGTTTGTCACAAGAACTCTCTATGGTGGCAAATTCCACATTCTAACTGCCCTCTGGGTGTAGAAGTTTCTCCTGAATTGGATTTATTAGTGACCACTATTACATTATGGCCTCCTGGTTTACCTTGCTCACAGATGGAAATACATTCTCCATATCTATCCCATTGAATCCCTCCCTAATTTGAGACCTCTTTCAAGTCACCCCTCCACCTAATTTTTTTTTTATTTCTAGGGTAAAAAGCCTCAACCTAATCAGTTTTTCTGGAGCAATCTTGCTGTTTTGGTACCAACTTTGTAAATCACTGTAAAAAGGCACATGTTGTTAAAGCTTTTCGTCTTGCATTCATCAGGAAAATTTGCAAGAATATCACTTCAAGGGGAAACCAGCATTTATGCTACGTGAGAGGACTGTGTTGATGGGTGGTGAGGAGACTCTGGCAGAGGCTTTGATCATAAGAACTAGGAGCAGGAGTAGACCATTCAGCCCCTCGAGCCTGCTCCACCATTTAATACGATCATGGCTGATCTCATCGTGAGTTCACATCCATTTTCCTGCCCTCCCCCATTATCCTTTGATCCATTACTAATTAAAAATCTGTCCATCTGCTTCTTAAATTAGTTTGGTGTCCCAGCATCCATTACACTGTGGGAGTGAATTCCAATGATTCATGACACATTGAGAGAAGTAATTTCTCCTCATCTCAGTTTTAAATCTTCCATCCCTTATCCTAAAACTATGACCCCTTGTTTGCAATTGCCCCACATGAGGAAACGTCGGGTTTCTTATTCCTCTGATGCTTCCTGGCCTGCTGTGTTTCTCCAGCTTCACACTGTGTTATCTCTGTTCTATATTTATTTTGTCAATCCCCTTTAGCATCTTATAGACGTCAATTAGATTTCCTCGCATTCTTCTAAACTCCAGAGAATATAGGCCTAAACTGCTCAATCTCTCTTCATAAGACAAATATTTCATCTTTCAAATTAAGCTAGTGAACCTTGTCTGAACCGCCTCCAGTACAATCTCAACCCTCTTCATGGGGTTGGGGGGCCAGAATTATATGGAGTACTTCAGGTGCGGTCTTACTAATGTCTTGCATAGTTGCTGCAACACTTCCCTACACCTGTATGCTATTCCTTTAGCAATAGATGCCTTCTTTATCATCTATTGTCTCTGCGTACTACTTTTCTGTAATTCATACTTGAGGACACCCAAGTAGGTCCCTTTGCACTGAAGCACTCTGACATTTCTTTCTTTTTAGATAACAAATTGTCTTTCTATTCCTCTGACCAAAATGGATAACCTCGCACTTATCTACGTTAACCTTCATCTGCCACCTTTTGTCCCATTCATCCCCACCCATTTGTAAATTCCTTATTTCTTGCGTGCAGTTTACTTTCCCACCTATTTTAGTATCATCGACAAATTTGGTTACAGTACCTTCTATCCATATTATTCATGTCATTTGTATAGATTATAAATAGTTGGAGCCTGAAGGACCAAACCCACTGACACCCCCCCAGTTACATCTTGCCAACTAGAAAAAGACACATGAATCTCGATTCTCTACTTTCTATTGGTTAGCCAGTCCTCTACCTGGGCTAATAAATTACCCTAATCCCATGTGATCTTACCTTTTGTGCAGCACCTTTATCCACTACATGCTGGAAGTCTAGATATACTACATTTACAGGATCCCCATTATCCATATATTGTTTGTTACATCTTCAGAGAACTCTAGCAAATTAATCAAACGTGACTAACATTTCTTAAACCCATGCTGACTCTGATGGATTGTGTTCTGATTTTCCAAATGGCTGTTAATACTACTTTAATAACAGAATCTATTTCCCAATAACTGACTGTTCTATGCTTTCCTACTTTCAGTCTCCCTGCCTTTTTAAATAAGAGTGTTATATTTGGCATTTTTCTAATCAAATAGTCTTTTCCGCATCCGAAGAACTCTGGAATATTATTACTATTAGGTCCATCATCTCTCCTGCCAGTTCCTTTAAGATCCTAGGATATAGTCCATCAGCCCATGGGGACTTGTCTGCCTTCAATTCCAATAGGTTGGTCTACACTTTTTCATTTGTGATGATCATTGTTCTAAGCTCCTCCCTTGCTATGCCCCTGCATCACCTATTACTATTGGGATGTTATTAGTGTTCATTGCCATGGAGAATATACCCAATAATACTGATTGACAGTTAACTGTCAGTCTTTTTTCAAGTTTTCATGATTGTAGAAGCATGGAATTTTTATGGTGCAGAAATAGGCCATTCGGCCCATTGTGCTTGCGTCAGCTCTATTATTTAGTCCAGCTGTATTGCCTAGTGCCAATCTCCTGCCATTTTCCCCATTTCCTGCACACCATTTCTATCCAGATAACCATCCAATGCCCAGTTGAATGCTTCAATTGATCCTGCCTCCTCCACATTTCCAGACAGTGCATTCCAGACCCTAAATACAGTGTGAAATGTTTTTTGCCTGACATCACTCTTGCTTTATTGGTTCATCACTTTAAATCTATGCTCTCTCATTCTCTCTCATGTCTACGAGTGGAAACAGCTTCTGCCTATCCACTCTGTCCAGCCTGCTGCTGATTTTGGAAACCTCAGTCAGATCTTGGTGGCACGGTGGCTCAGTGGTTAGCACTGCTGCCTCACAGCGCCAGGGACCCGGATTTGATTCCGCATTCGGGCACCAGTCCGTGTGGAATTTGCACATTCTCCCTGTGTCTGCGTGGGTTTCCTCCGGGTGCTCCGGTTTCCTCTCTCAGTCCAAAGATGTGCAGGTTAGGGTGGATATGGCCGTGCTAAATAGCCCATCGTGTCCAGGGATGGACAGGCTAGGTGGATTAGCCATGGGAATTGCAGGGTTACAGGGATATGGTCAGGGGGTGGGTCTGGGTAGGCTGCTCTTTGAAGGGTCAGTGTTGACCCAATGGGCTGAAGAGCCTGCTTTCATGCTGTAGGGGTTCTATGCTTCTACAATCTCCTCTTAGCCACCTTATCTCCAGGGAAAACGGCCCTAACTTCTCCAGTCTATTGTCATAATTCTATGCCTTTATTAATAAAGTAGCAAACACTGTAAGCTTTATTAACTGCTCTCTCCACTTGTCCTGCCTCCTTCAATGATTTGTGTATATATAAACCCAGATCCTCCTGTTCCTGCATCCCCTTTAGAATTGTGCCTTCTGTTTTTTAATGTCTTGGTGTTCTTTCAGGCATCTTAAACCAGGTACATTGACTCTAGTCAGAGCAATATCCTGAGAAAGGTACTGGTGAATGGCTGTCATCTGTTTTGTTGAGTTGAAAATACATAGTGCATGTAGCTCTTTTTTGTGTCTCCAAATAGCAAGGCCTGTGTATGGATATAGAGAGCTTCCATGCGCCACACGGTGAACATGACTGACAATCCTAAATTGGTCATCAGTGTAATTTGTCACACATTGAGGATTACCCAAAAAACACTGACCAACTGTAGATATTGGACACTCTTACAATTTTTGACTAACAAATTTTCAAGTTTTCCACTTAAAGAATAGGTGACAGCTATTTGTTGATTTGTCGCTCGGGGCAGTGTCCTAACAAATCAAATTCAACCTGTCAGGTTTAAAATTTAAACAAAGGCTGGCTGTTAACTGTCAATCATGGCTCTACCAATCAGAGTCCACTTGCCAACCAATCAGCACTGTTCTCTCATCCAGTGTAATTGTTGGTTTTCCCCTTGAATTGGTATTCTCATGAAATGTCCTAATATGAGCAAGATGAAAAGCTTTGACAAGGTATCTTCTCCTGGCTACAGTTGAGTTCTGTACCACCAAATGATAATATGAGGAAAGTTTGAGACTTCAGAATACATTGCTGGTACTCTTCCAACCAACTTCCAACCCAAGTCAAAAGTTGATGGAGGAAAGAATACGTCTTAATGTAGAATCTTGCTGGATATCTTTTGTAAGTTAATTTAGATGACTTCCTTAGACACTCTTATTAGTGAGCTCGTCCAAAAGATGTATCAACTGGGTTAGTCATTATATAACTTGTCTTTAACAAAACCATGTCATTCCGGTCAGCCCATTTTCACTCCAGTGCTTATTCAGTATCTGTAATGACATTCACCACAAATCGCATTAACCCGACAGGCCAGTAATTCTCTCTCCCATTCTTCCTAATGTAATGTGGTAATATTATAGCAAATGTACAACTTTGTGGGTTTCCTGAATCAAGAAGGCTTGGGGAAAAAAACGTCTGACTACTTCTGTTATATCCTCACCCACTTCTTTTACTATGTTATTGTGGAAACCCAAAACTTCAGTCCCATTATTTTCTCCATTATCATTTTGTTACTTGATATTGAAATACCCCAAGTTCCTCTCCACTGTCAGTTTCTTTTCTATGAGCGTTAATTTATTCAGTAACTTTCCCTTCAGAATTGTCTATTTCAATTACAGGCTTTGGGGGCAGTTGCTTTCAGAAAGATGTTCTCAATCTGGTTTATCTTTGTGAAGCCCTCAATCTACCAGAAGTGGCCAGATATTGGCAACAGGTGAGAATCCGCTGAGGAATGAATGAAATTGTTGTGACTCTAGCTGGAAGTTTTCCAAAGAAGCAAGATGCAAATGTATTCTTTCAGCAATCAGTCTCAGGGTAAGGGGTCGATTGTTTAGGACAGATGAGGAGAATTTCTTTGACTTGGAGAGTTGTGAATCTTTGGCTTGAGCTGCTCCATTGTGTATTTTCAAAGCTAAAATGAATAATTTGTTGATCTTGGGACATCAACGGATCAGGGTGGGTGAAAGGAGTGAGAATGTGAAGTTGAGATTTGGTATCAGCTGTGACCGTATTGAATCATAGGGTAGACTTGAAGGGTTGAATGGCTGAACATCTCTGAATGAGGGCTGATGCTTGGGAAGATCAAGGAACCAAATTAGGGGAAAAAAGTTACCTATAAACCCAAAAAAGAACTCGGGAGTAACTTTCTTACACAAACAATGGAAAGTGGAACTCACTCCCACTGGGATTAGTCAGGACAGAAAGCATGGATGCATTTCCAAGGAAGTGACAGAAACTCATGGGAGAAAAGATTAGGAGGATATATGGACAGGACAAGAGGAGATAGATTGGGTGGACGATTAATTGCACCATAATGGTAGTATAGCCCAGCTGGGCCGAATGGCTTCTATCAATTTTCTGTAATCCTATGTGGCAGGTGATTGAGATTAACGATTACCAACGGAGAAGATTTGCAGCACGAGTAATTGGTTGCCTTTTCAACACCGTCACCGATAAAAAGATTGGATTGTTGGGGTTTGCCTTTAAGAAGGACACAGGAGACACAAGGTACAGTTGGTGAATTTGCTGGGGTATTTGTACACCTTACACTGAGATACACAGTCCCATACAGATGGACCCTGTTGTTAATTCACTGCAATCTTCGCCAGTCTTCTGCTATTTGTTCCACGATATCATTGTCAATTAATCTCTCTAGCCCTCTACCTTACCCCAGACTTTCCCTTTTATTCTCTCATCCTCTTCCCACTCTTAACAGTATAAAAGCCATCACATTTCTATCTCTAGTTCCGGGAGAGTCTTCTTTCAACTCAAAACGTTAGCTCTCCTCACAGACCTGCTGAGTTTTTCCAGCACTTGGCTGTTTTTATTTGGTGCCCACCATGTTGTTTTGGGGATTTTTATTCATTCATGAGATGTGGGCATCACTTGCAAGCTGAACATTTATTACCCATTCCCTGGCTACCCCTGAGAAAGTGGTGGTGGACTTTCTTCTTGAATGCAACTGATTGGCTTGTTGGGTCATTGCAGGAGACAGTTAAAAGTCAGACACATTGCTAGAGTCTAGAGTCTAGCAATGTGTATAGAGTCACGTGTACGCCAGATTGAGTATGGCAGATTTCCGTCCCTTAAAGACTCATAAAACTATTGGCTTTTTTTTATTATAAAAGCTTATAATCGTAGAAAATATTCCCACAGTTTTCCTTTTTACTAATGCTAAATATTTCATTCATTGCAGAAATGGAAGTAAGTCTGACTTTTGAATAGGTTTTGGCCAGTAGGATTTCTTTCTTTGTGTAAGGAACTTCTTTCCTGTGAATTAGACTAATGGAGAAACTGGAGTAGGTTTTAAGGATTCTAAACCAGGAGCAGGAGAAAGCCACTCAGCCCCTCAAGCCTAGTTCATCATTCTATAAGATCGTGCTTGATCTGATTACTCCACATTCTATCGATAATGTCTTAGAGCAAAGGTGATCAGATGGTCAAGGAGAGGTGTGATACGAAGTGTTAAAAATCATGAATTTCAATGGAAAATGTGAGGGGGTGGGCGAGAATTTATTTCACATGGTGCGTTGTGATTTTCAATTCACTTCCTCATTGCATCTGCAGAATGGTTACCGTAGCAGGAGGCCATTCAGCCTATTGTATTTATGCTGGCATTTTATAAGAGCCAATCAATTTTTTTTCCCTGTAGTTGGGAAGTTTTTAGAAAGGTTTTCTTTTCTGGTAATGATCTAATTTCAAAAGGGAATTGGGTAAATGTTTTGAAAGAGCATAAAATGTTGTAAGACATGGGGAAATAGAAGGGGTATGGGACTGATTTGGATCATTTCTTCAGAAAGCTAGCAAAACCACTGGCCCAAGTTGCCACCTCCTGAACTGTACAATTTGATAAAGTGTATGGTCTCTTAAACCAGATCACTGTTGGGTCTTTGAACCAACAGGCCTCGAGTTTCAAGAATGCTTTCTGTTGCAGGGAGTCATCCAGTATCTACATATCTAAATATCTCCTGGATGAGGGAGCCAGGCTGCACATATTTGATCCAAAAGTGAAGAAGGAGCAAATTATTCAAGACCTGTCTCACCACAGTGTTTGTGATGATGATCCTGACAGGGGTATGTATACAGGACAACAGAGAACTTGAGAATTTTTGATGCGATAAGCATTAAATGAGGGAGGTTCACGTTAGCTCATCCATCCAGTGAAACCAGCAGTCCTAGTTTGTTAAATCTCAGGTTTCTGCCTGTACCAAGCCTTGCAACCTCATTCCAAGCATTCGTTGCAGTGCGTGCAGTAAATTTGAGGGAGTTGGGAACATTTGTCGTGACTTTCAAAGCTATGGGCACATTTAGCCCATTTTGGCGGTGCAGACTCAATGGGCCAAAGGGCCTCTTCTGTATGATTTTGTGGTTGTTTGTGGCCAATGCCACCACTAGCTGGAACCCACCTCGCACAATGAACTCCACCTTTGGTTCGCATTTATTTATTTTCGATTTTCACCTTTTGTGAAGCTCGTTAGCCCAGGTGGTTTATAAAGTTTCTGCTGTTTGTGCACGGGCAATACTGTCTTTTTAGTTACCAGCGGAGTCACTCCTGGATTCTGGCAGATTACTGTGGATAGACTAATTGCCGTTCTTTCTGACTGAAACTGAATTAATGAAGATACCAACATTGGCACAGTGTTGACCTTTTTAATGTATGCATTCTTAACCTGTAACTGAAGGTGGTATCCATGAACATTTTAAGCTTTATTTGTGCACTTTAAGAGGCTTCTGAGTTCGGAACTGATGTGATATCACAGGCCTGGATAGGTAACAGCACCATATTTGAGTCATAGAGAGTGGGAAAATACAGTCTGATTGGATAAACATGAGAAAGGGCTAAACTGAAGCAGTACAGCAATGGGACTTAGAAACATACAAATTACGCACTGTTTGCCCCATCGAATCTGTTCCACCATTCAATATGATCATCTATCCTCTACCTCAATACCAAACTCCTACTCTACCCTCATACCCCTTTTATACGTTTAGGTTTTAGAAATACATCTATTTCAATATTAAATAGATTCAGTGAATTAGCTGCCACAGCCTCCTGCAGTAGAGAATTTCATAGGTTCCCCGCCCTCTGATGAAGGTATTTCTCTTCATCCTGGTCCAAAATGGCCTACTCCATATCCTGAGACCATTACCCCTTGATCTGGAAGCCCCAGCTGAAAAAGACATATTCCCTAGATCTAGTCTGTCCAGAATTTTATATGTTTCAAAGAGGCCCCCCTCTCATTCTCCTAAGCGAAATACAGGCTCAGTTGATCCAATTTCTCCTCATATGGCAAACCTGCCATCTCAGGAATCAGTCAGTTGAACCTTTGCTGCACTCCCTCTACGGCAAGTATGTCTTGCCCTTTGCAAAGAGACCAAAACTGCGCTCAATACGCCAGGTGTTTTTTTAAAAATTCATTCATAGGGTGAGGGCATTGCCGACTAGGCCAACATTTTTTTGCCCATCCCTAATTTCCCAGAGTGCAGTTAAGAGTCAACCACTGTGTTGTGGGTCTGGAGTCACATGTGGGCCAGACCAGGAAAGGATGGCAGTTTCCTTCCCTAAAGGCCATTAGTGAACCAGATGGATTTTTCCAAGAATTGACAATGGTTTCATGGTCATCATCAGACTTTTAATTCCAAATTTTTATTGAATTCAAATACCGCCATCTGCCTTGGCGGGATTTGAACCAGAGTTCCCAGAACATTAACTGCAGCACTAGGCCATTGCCTCCCCTCAGGTGGTCTCACCAAGTAAGCTATTCTTGCTCCTGTACTCAAACCCTTTTGCAATGAAGGCCAACATACCATTTACCTTCCTAACTGCTTGCTACATCCATATGCTTCCTTTGATTTAGATTTATTGTCAAATGTACTCAAGTACAGGAGTACAGCGAAAAGTGTCTAATATCGCCACACGGCACTATCTTGGGCATAAAGGTACCTAGGTACAAAGTAATAAAAGAGACAAAGTTAAGAGTTAAGCATTAGAGATCTTCATTGAATAAGCAGAAAAATAAAGAAAAAAATAAGGTAATAGTTAACATTAAATGCCCCTTCAATATGATCTAGAAAAATAAAGTTAAAAGTTCACCAGTTCTTGCTGGGGCCCCAATCTCTACCTTTTTGTTCCCTCTCCGCAAGACCTCAGCTGCCTGTCTCACCGCCATCGCAGATACTGGGGATCACCCTCACCGCTCGAGTGACTAGTCTGCAAGGACACCCAGATCCATTTGGACATCAACGTTTCCCAATCTATCATTCATTGAATATATACGTCAAAAAGCTAGCGCCAGCATGATGGGGTGAATGACCTCCTCCTATTCTGTATCATTCTGAGAATTTTGATTTATGTCATCTTACCGAGTGTTGGGTAACCCTTTTTTTTAAAAAACGGAGAGGTTTGGGAAGCAAAGGGCATTCTCATCCTAATCATCTAATCAACCAGTGACCCTTGGTTCATCTAAAGACGATTGCACCAATATTTGTGGTTGCAGTTCATTGTTGCACTGTGTTATAGGGTGTCCCGAGGCTGTGTAGGCAATATAAACATATGTATATATTAAAAACCACACTGAGAATACTATCCACTGAGACACAGACACACATGGACGTGCGCACACACGTGTGTCTCAGTGAATGGTATTCTTGGTGCAGTCTTTTAGCTGAGATCTTAAACTGAGGCACCCCCCTCGGGTGCATGTGAAAGGGCTCATGACCACAAATTTAAAAGGTGGTTTATGCCAGTACATTTGACAATTACTAATGCCTCGACTAACATCACAAAAAAACCCAGTTATCTGGCCATTATCGCACAGCTGCTTGTGGGATCTTGCCATGCACACATTGGCATCTGAGGTATCGATGTTACCACAGGAACTATGCCTCAAAAGTACTTTATTTGATTATAAAATGGCCTGAGCGCACACTGCAGTTTTGAAGGATGGTACGAAATGTAGGTTGTTCATCTTTTAATGCAAGTTCTTTTCTTTTTATTAGTGTCACGTTTGGTCACCATCTCTTTAGACCCTTATGAGGCTTGTAAGAATGCCCACGCTATTGTGATCTGCACAGAATGGGATATGTTTAAGGTATTAAAAATAACTGCTGCTATGGCTACTTCCTCCTCTTTATTCCTTCCTACTTTTCACCTGATCTTGAACATAAGGATGCTACTTGGATTTGGTGCCCATTGACATAAACATCCATTTATTTGACTGTAGAGTTGTTGGAATCAAGTCTACCCTGTGTTGTGAGATATGCTTATCCCAGTAATAATTGTGCAGAGGAGGCGCACAAAGTCCTGACTTAATTTCAGTACATTACTAAATACATGAATTGTACCAGACATGTTGGTATAGCACAAAGTAGTTAGCCATAGTTCACAAAATATCTTTATATCTCCTTCCATTAGAGGGAGACAGTTGGTTAGTTGGACTTAAGGCGACTCCATTCCACAAGCATTGGGTAATGTGAGGAGATGCATCGCATGAATTATCATAGCCAGTGTGGGGACTGAACCAGCACTGTTGGCATTGGAACCTTCACTGCAGCTGTCCAGCCAATTGAGCTAACCAAGCCTCTCAAAACATGTGTACATTTGCATTGAAACAGGTCTGCGTTGGTGTTTTAAGTCTGCAGGAATCTCCTCTCTCACCCTATCAACAAAACTTCCTGTTCCTTTTCTACCCCCGCCCCCCCGCCCACCCCCCACCCCGTACCTCTGTCACGTAAGGGATGATATGGTCGACTTCTTCAAGGTGTAAACAGGAAAGGCAGGCTCAATAAAGATAAACTATTCACTTTTTAGGGATTCTAGAACTGGGGGGCATAGTCTAAAAATTAGTGCCAATCTGCTGAAGAGAGATGATTGGAAACACTTCTACACACAATGGGTGGTAGAATTTTGGAACTCTCTTCCACAATTAGCAGTGGAAGCTGGATCAGTTGGCAATATTAAATCTGGGATGTATAAGCTTTTGTGAAGCAAAGGGATTAAGTGGTATGGGCCAAAGGCAGGTTTTTGGAATTAGGCCATGGATCGGGCATGATCTTGTTGAAGGGCGGAACAGGTTCATGGGGCTGAATGGCCTACTGCTGTTCCTAAGTATGTAAAGTGTTATGAAATCCAAATGACAATTAGGTTTAATTAATCAATATTCAAATACAGGAGTCACCTTTTTAGGCCGATTCCCTTGATTTTCAATTTGTATTGGAAAGATTCTGAGGCCTAGATCCCATTCTGAAGGTGGACCATGCCTTGACTGTAGGCCAGGGTTTGATCTGGGAACTTTCCTGCTCTGTGGCTTACTGCTGCACCACCTACTTGGATCTATTTTTACTTACAATAAGGAGAGTTTCCCAGGACAGGAACAATAGCCCTTTTTTTTTATTCATTCACGGATGAGGCTAGGCAGCATTTATTGCCCGTCCCTAATTGCCCAGAGGGCAGTTCAGAGTCAACCACATTGCTGTGGGTCCGGAGTCACATGTGGTCCAGACCAGGTGAGGATGGCAGTTTCCTCCGATAAAGGACATTAGTGAACCAGATGGGTTTTTCCAACAATCAACGATGGGTTTATGGTCATCATTAGATTCTTAATTCCAGATAGTTATTGAATTCAAATTCCACCATCTACTGTGGTAGGATTCAAACCCGGGTGCCCAGAACATTATCTGGGTCTCTGGATTAATAGTCCAGCGATAATACCACTAAGCCTTCACCTCCAGTGACTGACATGAAAATTGTTAATGCTGTAAAATATTTGGTAGCATCCACCGTCTTTAAACATTGGAAGCGATCGTACAACAAGGGAAGAATAGGTTCTGCTGTAGTTTACTCCAGTTGTGTCTTCCTTTGCTTGCTTGGAAAGCCAATATTCACAAAAGAATCTGGCCAAAGGTCCGTGGAAAAATATTTTAGTTAAAATTCTGGTTATTAGAACATAGAACATTACAGTGCAGTACAGGCCCTTCGGCCCTCGATGTTGTGCCGACCTGTGAAACCAATCTGAAGCCCATCTAACCTACACGATTCCATTATCATCCATATGTTTATCCAATGACCATTTAAATGCCCTTAAAGTTGGCGAGTCTACTACTGTTGCAGGCAGGGCATTCCACGCCTTTACTACTCTCTGAGTAAAGAACCTACCTCTGACATCTGTCCTATATCTATCACCCCTCAATTTAAAACTATGTCTCCTTGTGCTAGCCGTCACCATCCGAGTAAAAAGGCTGTCACTGTCCACCCTATCCAATCCTCTGATCGTCTTGTATGTCTCTATTAAGTCACCTCTTAACCTTCTTCTCTCTAACGAAAACAGCCTCAAGTCCCTCAGCCTTTCCTCATAAGACCTTCCCTCCATACCAGGCAACATCCTGGTAAATCTCCTCTGCACCCTTTCCAATGCTTCCACATCCTTCCTATAATGCGGTGACCAGAACTGTACGCAATACTCCAAGTGCGGCCACACCAGAGTTTTGTGCAGCTGCAACATGACCTCACGGCTCCGAAACTCAATCCCTCTACCAATAAAACCTAACACACTGTAAGCCTTCTTAACAACCCTATCAACCTGGGTGGCAACTTTCAGGGATAACTTTCAGGTTATTGTTTAAAACTCATTTATTAAAATCATTATAAGGTGAAATGAAGATCATGTTAACTTCTGAGAGTGTCAGAACCATTGTTTTATTACCTGTTGAACCTTTATTCTGTATGGTGAGCTGTGTATATTCACATTTCATAGAATCCTGCAGCCGAGATGAGACCATGCAGCCCCATCAAGACTGAACTAGCTTTTAATGAGAGCAATAAGTTTGTCCTGCTCACCAACCCTTTGCTCATATCTCTGCAACTTTCTTCTTCTTATTTATTTAATTCACTTTTGAAGGTTACCGTTGTATTAGGCAGTTGGCTCTGAAAAGGCGAACTAAGATACCAACACAGCTCCACCAATTGGATTTAAGTTACTGTCTCTGGGAGGAGCTAGCTAGTCTGTTAGTCTTGGATGCTAACAGTTTCGGTAACTTAGGTTAGTCTGGTATCTCTCAGGAGATAGTCATACAGCATAGAAACAGGCTGTTCAGCCCACTATGTCTGCTGACCAACTAACACCAAACTACACTAATCCCATTTCCCAACACTTGGTCCTTTGCCTACTATGACCTGACATTTTAAATGCTCATCCAGATGCTTCTTAAATGTTACAAGAGGACCTGCCTCCAGCACTCTCTCAGGCAGTATGTACCATATATCTACCATCCTCTAAATGAAAATGATTTTCCTCAGATGTCCTGAAGACAACATTCTCCTCACTTTAGAGATAGCAAGAACTGCAGATGCTGGAGTCAGAGATAACACAGTGTGGAGCTGGAGGAACACAGCAGGCCAGACAGCATCAGAGGAGCAGGAAAGTTGATGTTTCGGATCGGGACCCTTCTTCAGAAATGGGGAGGGCAAAGGTTAGGGCGGATAGGTATGAGAGAAGATGGGACAGGCTGTGTCAGGTCAAGGAGGCGGGGATGAGAGGGAGGGTTGTCATGGGATGAGGCCGGGGATGGGGAGATTTTAAAACTGGTGAATTCCATGTTTAGGCCATTGGGCTGCAGGCTCGCAAGGCAGAGTATGAGGTGCTGCTCCTCCAGGTTATGGGTGGTGTCACACTGCCCCACTTATCCCACTGACCAATCCCTATCACTCCTGACCTGCACTCCCCTATAACCATCCCACCTATTTTCCCCAGCCCCACCCCTCCTCTCTCTATTTATTTCCGAGCTGCCTTCCCCCTCCCCATTTCCTCCACCTCAATACTGTGTTGTCTCATACTCCACACTTTAAACTTATGCACTTTGGTCTTAGACATGTCTGCAATGAGGAAGAGACTCTTGTGATCTACTCTGTCAATGCTTCTCAATTTTGTACACCATAATCAGAGCCCCCCTCAGCCTCCTCTGCTCCAAAGAAAACAAACCCAGTCTCTCCTCAGAACTGTGACTTTTCATACCAGGCAACATACAAGAAGGGTCCCGACCCAAAACGTCAGCTTTCCTGCTCCTCTGATGCTGCCTGGCCTGCTGTGTTCCTCCAGCTCCACACTGTGTTGTCTCTGACTCCAGCATCGGCAGTTCTTACTGTCCTGGTGATTCTTCTCTGTACCCTCTCCAGTGCAATCACATCCTTCCAATAGTGTATCCACTAGAAAAGAGTATTTCATCTGTGGCCGGACCAATGTTTTATAAAGTTGTAACAAGACTTCCTTGCTCCTTTATTCCATGCTCTGGCTAATGAAGTCAAGCATCCCATAAGCCGCCTTCACCACCCTGTCTACCTATGCTGACACCTTTGGGAATGTAAGGACTTGTACACCAAGGTCCCTTTGTTCCTCAATACTCCTTAGGGATCTACCATTCACCTTGCCTCATTAGATCTCTGAAAGTTCATCAGCTCGCACTGATCACGAATAAAGTTCACTTGCCACGACTTTGCCCAATTTATCAGTTGATCGATATCAGATTGCAACCTGAGACCATCCTTGTCTTCTACCAATACAGTTAAACCATGATAACAAGGTGTGGAGCTGGACGAACACAGCAGGCCAAGCAGCATCATAGGAACAGGAAAGCTTGACCCTTCATCAGAAATGGGGAAGGGGAAGAGGGTTCTGAAATAGAGAGAGAGGGGGAGGCGGATAGAAGATGGATAGAGGAGAGGATAGGTGGAGAGGAGGCAGACAAGTCAAAGAGGCGGGGATGGAGCCAGTAAAGGTGAGTGTAGGTTGGGGGAGGGGAGATTTTGAAGCTTGTGAAATCCACATTGATACCATTGGGCTGCAGGGTTCCCAGGCTGAATATGATTTGCTGTTCCTGCAGCCTTCGGGTGGCATCATTGTGGCATTGCAGGAGGCCCAAGACGGACATGTTGTCTGAGGAATGGGAGGGGGAGTCGAAATGGTTGGCGACTGGGAGGTGCAGTTGTTTGTTGCGAACTGAGCGCAGGTGTTCTGCAAAGCGGTCCCCAAGCCTCCGCTTGGTTTCCCCGATGTAGAGGAAGCCACAACGGGTACAGCGGATGCAGTATACCACATTGGCAGATGTGCAGGTGAACATCTGCCTGATGTGGAAAATCTTCTTGGGGCCTGGGATTGGGGTGAGGGAGGAGGTGTGGGGGCAGGTGTAGCACTTCCTGCGGTTGCAGGGAAAAGTGCCGGGTGTGGTGGGGCTGGAGGGGAGTGTGGAGCAGACAAGGGAGTCGCGGAGGGAGTGGTCCCTCCAGAAAGCAGATAAGGGTGGGGAGGGAAAAATGTCTTTGGTGGTGAGGTTGGATTGCAGATGACGGAAGTGTCGGAGGATGATGCATTGGATCCGGAGGTTGGTGGGGTGGTACGTAAGGACGAGGGGGATTCTTTTTTGGTTATTATTGCGGGGACGGGGTGTGAGGGATGAGTTGCGGGAAATGCGGGAGACACGGTTGAGGGCGTTCTCGACCACTGTTGGGGGGAGGTTGCGGTCCTTGAAGAATGAGGACATCTGAGATGTACGGGAGTGGAATGCCTCATCCTGGGAACAGATGCGGCGGACGCGAAGGAATTGGGAATAGGAGATGGCATTTTTGCAGGAAGGTGGGTGGGAGGAGGTGTATTCCAGGTAGCTGTGGGAGTCAGTGGGCTTGAAATGGACATCGGTTTCTAGGCGGTTACCCGAGATGGAGACAGGGATGTCCAGGAAGGAGAGAGCATTGTTGTCCAACTTGACAAATGGATACTAGACGCTGGAAACAGGTCAAATGATAAATTATTTCCATATGTGCATGGGGAGACCTAGTCTTAATACTGAAGTGTAGAACCAACTCTGCTGGGGTAAAGGCACCTCCCAGCTTTATACAAGACATTATGTATTGAAATTACAACTTTTGAATTATTTTCCCAGTTTACACAGGCATTGTATATCTGTATTTCACCTAAGGCTGGTGCTATCCTGCACTCCCTGCCTGCCTTTGTACATCAGTGGTTCCCACTTGGTTTTCCAATTAAAATTATACCCTTAACTAATCAAATCTGTTTCAATCCCTTTACCAGTCTTAAGCTAATGTCATGTTACTATTACGTAATAAATCACCTGTTACTCAAATACATGCCCCTTCTGCCAAAGACTTATTAATGGTTAGTCCTCCACCGCTTAAGGCTGCAGACCAGTATTGCAGGAAGGTTTGGTGGCAGCAAATCTGCCCAGAGAAGATTCTCACAGAGTCAGTACCCAGCTGTAGGAATCTCTTACAACAGTTACTGTTGAGTCTGTACCCACCAACTTATCATCAGCAGAGTCCCAATCCAAACCACTTATTGCATAAAAAAAGTTTCTCGCTATCTTCTCTCTGGTCATTTAGCCTATTCCCTTGAATTTGTTTCCTCTGGTTACTGACCCTCCAGCAAATGCAAACTATTATTTCCCTTTATATTTTCTATAAAACCTCTTTGTGATTTTCATTGGTTTGATGTAGTTTGAGTTCCAACACTATTTTCGTAAACTGTTGTGCACACTCACCAAATCCTTCATATTCTTCCCAAAGTACAGTCCTCAGAATTGTACACAGTATTATAACTGGGATCAGACTGGTGTTTTGTAACATGTTAACTTAAAATCCTGGTTTTTGTGCTTTCTTTCTCTACTTGTAAAGGACAGGATCCCTGTGTGTGTGTGTGTCACTCAGCTGTGGCTTTACCTGACAGTGTGCTGGTCTTAAAGGCGTTATGTCAATCCAGGCAAACCATCAAGTCGAAAACTGCAATGTGGGACTGAGGGAGCACTGCACTCTGAGATGCCATCATTCAGATGAGATGTTAAACCAAAACTCCAACTTGCCCTTTGTGGTGTATCACAGGCCACTATTTTGAAGACGAGGAGAGAGTGATCCGTGAGGTCTTGGCCAAAATTTATCCCTCCTGGAGCATCATTAAAGAACAGATCATCAGGCTATTATCACATTGTTGTTTGTGGGAGCTTGCTGTTCATAAATTTGCTGCTCCATTTCCCATATTACAACAGTAACTGGACCTTCACAAAGACCTTTATCAGTTGTAAAGGGCTTTGAGACATCTAATCATGAAGGGTACTATAAAAATGGGAATGTTTTTCTTTGGTGCTGTTAGTCTGTCCCCTTGAAAGATTTCTGCACTGATGATAATCTTGCATCCCCCTCAAAAATATGATTAGGGTTTAGGCCCAAAACGTCAAGTTTTCCTGCTCCTATGATGCTGCTTGGCCTGCTGTGTTCATCCAGCCCCACACCTTGTTATCTCGGATTCTCCAGCATCTGCAGTACCTTTTATCTCAGTTATCTGGTGCTGTCTTTTCTCATTCATCATGCCAAAACTTAGCAGCTCTCACTTTCCTTCATTGAGTTTGATCTGTTGTATGTCTGCTCACTCCACCAGCCTATCTGTGTCTCCTGGGATTCACTGTCTTTCTGAACTTTCTCATTCACTCACAAAATGTGGGTATTGCCTGTCCCTAATTGCCCTTGAGAAAGTGGTGGTGGGCTGCAGCCTTGAACCCACTGCTGTCTATTTACGCTCTTGTGAAGAGTCATACAGCACAGATGAGGCCTTTTGGCCCATCAAGTGACCACTGACCTATCTATACCGATCCCACTTTCCAGCACTTGACCCATAGCCTTCAATATTATCATATCTCAAGTGCTCTCCACGTACATTTTAAAGATTGAGGTTTCCTGCCTTTACTAACCTCATACTTTATACCATCTGCAAATTTTGAATTTTGTACCCTGTATCACAAATCTAGATCACCATGACTGAGACTAGTTTTATATTCTAGAATTATAAATTTCCACCAGAAGCCATGGTAGGATTTGAACATACACCCCCAGAGCATTAGCCTGGGATTACTAGTCCAGTGATATCACTACTGCACACTATCTATCCATATTAAGATTATACGCTGCGTGGGAAGCCAGGAATGTTACCAAGGAGTCATAATGGAATTGAAGGGTATGTTTGCTAAGGGAGACGAGGAAACAGATGAGCTTGAAGAACACTGTTTGTTTCTATCCATATTGTTGTTTAGGAATGAGTGGACTGCAGTCTCAGTACTGATCGCCCCTTCCTGCCACGTCAAGTTCTGCGTCTGAGTAAAGATTATTGAGTTCAAGTCCCACTTCAGAGCCTTGAGTACAAAATCTAATTTGACACTTAGCACAGTGTTCCCTCAGAGGTTTTGGCACTATCTGCCTCCTAAGGTGAAGAGGATCAGGAGGTCTCCTTGGTGTCCTGACCTATCTTTTGATCAACATTATAAAAATAGATGATCTTGTCACCTTCACATGGTTGTTTGTGGTGGTTGTTGTGTGCAGATTGGCTGTTGGATTCCCTACGTTGCTACAGTATGTAACATTGAGTGAATGTAATGGCAATGAGACATTTGAATGTAAAGAAGGCACTTTATACAGGAAGACTTTTTTTTTAGCTGTCACATAATGACACTGCTATTCTTGGCCTAAAAGCAGATGTTGAAGTTGGGGAAGATCTGTAATCTGAATGCTGAAGTGATATTACAGTAACTCTGCATGTTCAAATTTAATTTTTGTATGTTTGTTCCTCATTTCAGTCTGTTCTGCAGTCTTGAGTAGAATGAGTTTGTAAACTTGCATTTACTATAATGTTGTGTGTAACTAGGATATTATTTGCAGATTATGTCCTTATCTCAGTTTAAATTTGTGGCCTTTCAGGAGCTGGACTATGAGAGGATCTACAAAGCAATGCTGAAACCAGCATTTATCTTTGATGGCAGACGCATTCTGGACAGTCTCCATGAAAAGCTTCAGCACCTTGGTTTCCAGGTAAGGAAATAAATGGCAGAAAAGGACTCAATCCAGCATTGGGACAGATACCTTTGGTCAAGTCCATGGCTGGTTGAGGTGGCTAGGCCAACAATGGCTCTGATATTCTGATGATTATTCACTTGAAAACCTCAACTCTGTTTAATGTCTTTCACTCAAAATGGACAAAAGAATTTGATTAGCCACATCGAGGCCAATGTTTATCTAATGTTTGGCCACTTCAGCTAAAATTCCTCCCATATTCGGCTGTCCAGTTCGCTTGCGAATGGAGTGTTATTTACTGTCAAATGTGTGAAATAAATCCACATCGCTGTTTTGCTGCATTTTAATTTTAGGAGAGCCTCCTCATCTTCCATTGACCCTACCGGGAGACCAACTTAGAGGAAATGCTTGAACTGCTTTGAGCCACAATCTAATGGGGCCTTTAATGCAATTTTTGTTTCCCAAATTCCATTTAACAGGTTGAAACTATTGGAAAGAAGGTGACTGAGAGGATACCATTCACAGCCAACAAAGATATTTCCAGGATCGACTTGCAAGCTCCCCCCACCAAGAAGCTAAAAATTTAATGGTTACCCACTCCTTGTGACTTTCTGTCATGCATTTTGTACACTCGTTATTAGTTGTTTTTATAAATGAGGAAAAATTTTCAATATATATCCATCATGCAAAATAACACTACTTGACAATTTTTAGGTAGTTTTTATGAAAGTGTTACGGGGGTTGGGGGGGATGTGGAGGGGGATGAGGGGGGCCACCACCTCAATTTGTGTGTTTTTTGTAACCGTTTCTTTTCGATGGAGCCCATATACAGGGCCCAATCAAGCTGGCAGATGTTTGCGCAGGTTACACTGTCTAACCTGCAATGTTGTTACCGAGTAAATTATTCTGAATTTTTAATCATAACTCTAAGTTTGTAGTCGGGGGAGGAGGACGTGTAGAAAATTGGTCCTTTGGATATATCGTCCTAGTTTTTTTCCTCGTCGACCAAGCATGGGTGCCAACTCTGAAAGTATTCACGGAGGTGCCAAAACAGAATCTCCTGCCTTCAACCTCACCATCACCCATACTCCTGTCCGTGGTTGCCTAACATTTCTACACTTGCAGGGCACTGCCTTCCAGCAGCCATTGGGAGAGCAGGTAGGCTCTCCTGTTATCCAATTGAATGATAATTGACAATCAGACAGCATGATCGTTGCCGCGCCCGCCCCCCCAACGATAACAATGTTTCCTAAAAGCATAGCTTTGTTTAATGACCTGACCATTTCATCCCTGGGTTGGCCTGCTGCCCTTTCTCTGTGGTAACATTTGAATCTCTGGAGAGTTTGTAACCCAGGACCAAGTGAACAGAATCTTCACGAATTGTCTTCCCTTTTCTATCCCTTTAAGGAGCCCTGACTTTGTAACCTTCAAAGTCTGTCTAAAGGCTACTACTTTGTACAGTTGGTACCCTTGGCTGCTGCTGTTCATTGAAGATTGCTATTTTCATGCCAAGCCCAAAGCCACATAGGGAGTGGGAGGAAGGTACTAGGCTTTTCACTTTTAAACTTTGCTTGAAGTTTCATTTTTTTTCTAAGTCCTCCATGTGAGGTTCCACTTCAAACATCCAAACTTAGAATTTTCCAAAATGGAAACGTCAGCAATCCACTCAGAAACTGAAGATGTTGCTGAAACAAGATTGTCAAAGCTATGTCTTTAATATAAGCAGCATACATTCATACACTGGGGTCCCCCTCTGAAAATCAGAACAATATTTTCAAGGTCCTTGTGACTTTTTGAAATTACCCAGGAGCTGAATTTCCTTTGGGGGTGACTGTAGTTCCTCACTCCTTTCTCCATGGCAATGCTTCAGCCAAACAGCTTTTTTTTTTCTCTGTGTGGTATAAATTGTTGTGATTATTTGAAATTTGGCATTCTTGCATTTGTCTCGATGAGTGCAAGACGAAAAGCTTTGATAGCAAGTCTTTTTTTCAGTAAACTTCTGTATGACCAAATGGCAGAATTAATATAGTAGCAGCCTTGGGTCCTTCAAACATAGCAAGTTGCTGCCTTTAAAGGGATGTTTATAGGGGTGTGCTTTGATCCTTCTGTTATTGATCGAAGCAGAGATCCTTAGATTGTACACCCACTGATGGCGAAACGAGGAAATCCTTGAATCTCCCTCACCACAGGGAGACACTTCACTCCCATTCACCAGGCAGTATCCCACAGGATAGAGAGGGGCACAGGTTCTACACCTTTGCTGAAGACTTCAGTAGCAAGTAAAATCGAGAACGGTGTAAACATGTCACATTCGATCATATGGTTAGGTTAAAATTACTCCTGGAACTCGCTGATGGAAGAGTTAAATAGTGGTGTTGGGAGGAGGTAGCAACAGCAGTTGAGAGGTGCCACGGTGCAAATTGAGATCACAGCACAGGTTCAGTTTACACTCTGGCTGAGTGGGAAGTACCTCCTTGCCTGCCCATGCCTGATGTAGAGAGCTGCTCATCAAGCTACATCACCAATTGTCCCTCACTTCAAACAGAGAGCGAGCGATGTTACAGTCTGTCCTGGACTGTGTCTAATTACCTTCCTAGAAGAATGGAGCTTCGTTCAAAATGATCAGAGTCTTCACTGGCATATACTTAACCCTTAAGAAAAATTACTTTAAAAATATATAAGTGGGTTTAAAAACCCAAGGGAAACAGCCAATGAGAAATAAACAACCGAGGATTTTTAATACTGAATTTTAATCCATTGAATTATTGTTTGCAAACCATTAAGTTTGGACATGATCAAAATTTTAGGTGTTTTTATTTAACAAGAAACTGGAGTCAGTAACCTAGTTTATTATGAAATGTGAAATATAGATGCCTGTTCTCTATTTTAATAAAAGCTGGTATATCACAACCTGTGATAATTGGATGAACTTTTTTCTCCAATACCACAGGATTGGATTTTATTGGCATTGATAGCAACTTGATAAATAAGAGTAGTAGAATCTTTAATCAGAGGGATGAAGTGTGTATAGGTTGTGAAATGAAACAGAAAAGGATTGAGACATAAA
Source organism: Ginglymostoma cirratum (assembly GCA_024137785.1). Classification (NCBI taxonomy): domain Eukaryota; kingdom Metazoa; phylum Chordata; class Chondrichthyes; order Orectolobiformes; family Ginglymostomatidae; genus Ginglymostoma; species Ginglymostoma cirratum. The sequence continues at coordinate 51,407,183 of JAHRHZ010000251.1, forward strand.
TCCCAAGTTAATAGCTTTCAATGGTGATGTTAGGCATCGATTAATACTGTGAAAAATGTACATGGTACGTACTCCTGAATTGGTTATACCAGGTGACTTTTTATAAAGATCACTTCTGTGTAAACCTTTTGTTTCGTGTTCACATTGAAGAATAATCCTATTTGATACGCCTCTTTCATAATAAAATTGAGATTTGGAAACTGAAAGGATTTTGTTTACAAGTTTGTTTTCACGTACACCACCAACAATGAGGGTCGACACTTGTCCCAGACATTGTCACTTTAACATCAACAGTCCCTCTTGTTTGAAATAAAACTGGTCTCAAAATGTATGCTTTGGTTGGACCTGCATTTGATACTTTGTGTGCAATGATGTACTGTTTGGTTGGTAGAGCAAAATATACAAGATTTCAGAGGAGGTGATGACCTCGTGGTATTATTGCTGGCCAACGAATACAGAGACTCAGGTAGGTTCAAATCTCACCATGACAGACGGTGGATTTTGAATCTAATAAAAATCTGCAGTTAACAAACTAATAATGACTACGAAACTGTTGTCAAATATCATAAAAACCCATCCGGTTCACTAATGCCCTTTTAGGGTAGGGAAGTGGGTCTGGAGTCCTATTTAGGCCAAACCAGGTAAGGATGGCAAAGTGTTACAGAGATAGCAGGAACTGCAGATGCTGGAGAATATGAGATAACAAGGTGTAGAGCTGGATGAACACAGCAAGCCAAGCGGCATCAGAGGAGCAGGAAACCTGACGTTTAGCTCTACACCTTGTTGCCAAGGATGGCAAAGTGGTTGACTTTAAGTACCCTCTGAAATGGCAAAGCAGGGCAGTCCAGTTGTAGCAATTGCTACAAAGTCCCCAGCGATTCAAGAAGGCAGTTCGCCACCATGTTCTGGAGTAACTAAGGACGAGCAGTATATGCTGGTCCAGCTAGTGATGCCCATGTCCCAGAGCAAATAGAGATAAAAGATTTTAATGGTGTAAACACACCAAAAGATGAGAATTTCCTATTAACAAGACACATGATGGAATGTACTGCCCAAAACAATGGCAGCAGCAGATTCAATCATGACTTTCAAAAGGTTGTGTTGCAATAGGGTGGGGTGGGCTCACTCCCTGCACCTGAGCAAACATGTTAAAGTGACTGGAGTTACTGTGCTCCTCCTGAAATGTATGTCTTTTGAGACAAGGTCCGAACTCTGGGGAAGAACATTATGGCTGAACAACTAGGGATCTGGGTGGCTCACAATGCTTGGATTGGGGGTTGGGCCTGGAGGTCCAGACCAGCAACAACAGGGCCTGTGATGAAGAAATACAGAAAATAGAAGCAGGAGTAGGCCATTCAGCCCTTCAAGTCGGCTCCACCATCCAATATGATCATGGCTGATCATCCAACTTGGTTGCCTGTTCTTGCATTCTCCCCATACCCTCTTGATCCCTTTAGCCCTAAGAAATATTCCTAACTCCTTAAAAATGCATGTCCTGGTCCCTGCTTTGTGGTCTTCTGAGAATCTTTTCAGAGATTTTAAAAGTAACGTTGTAAAAATTCACCAATGCTGTGCCACCAACCGAGCAGAAAGATGCCTGGAAGGGTTGTGCCTATGCTGGGGCCTGCAGTGCAGGTTGAGTGCAGCCTTTCCTGTCTGGTCAGTGGCAGGAGCTAGTCAGGTTGTTTTGAAATAAGGAAAATTGGCGAAGGGCCCAATGGGGCAGTGCTAATTGAAGAACTCTTTTATCGAGTTATCATAGCCATGGTAGGCCAAATGGCTGATTATTTCTCTGCTGCAGATTCTGTTCTCTGATTATGTTTGATTTTTGTCATGTCATGTCAATGCAATGTGCTATTTAAAGTTTTGGCAAAGATCTGTAGCTCAGATTGTGGGTGAGGTTGTTGACTTGCTCGCCAAGCTGGCTTGTTCTCGTTCAGACGTTTTGTCACTTTGCTAGGTGACATCATCAGTGGAGCCTCCGATGAAGTGATGCTATTCTACTCCGCTTGGAATTTATACTGTCTGGTCCGTTATGGTGAGTAGCGTCATTTCCGGTTTTGATCTGTATGGGTTTGTATATGGGGTCCAATTCTATGTGTTTGTTGATTATATTATGGGTGGAGAACCATGCCTCTAGGAATTCCCGTGCGTGTCTATGTTTGGCTTGGGCTACTATGGTTACTTTATCCCAGTTAAACTGATGGCCTTCATTGTCTGAGTGTACACACCATGCGAGCCAGATACAGGGACAAAAGGGGCAACAGACTTGCCCTTTCTCCTCTCTGAGTTCCCTATCAAAAGCTGCATCCTGTTTTTTTTTAATTCATGTACGGAATGGGGGCATCACTGGCTAGGCCTGCATTCCTCATTGCTCAGACAGCAGTTAAAAGTCAACCACATTGCTGTAGGTCTGGAGTCACATGTAGGACAGACCAGGTAAGGATGGCAGTTTCCTTCCCTAAAGGAGGTTAGTGAACCAGGTGGGTTTTTCCTGTCAATCAACAATGAATTCATTCAACTTTTAATTCCAAATTTTTATTGAATTCAAATTCCACCATCTGCCATGGTGGGATTTAAATGCTTGTCCCCAGAACATTACCCAGGTCTCCTTAGTAATAGTCTGGTGATAATAGCACTGGGCCATCACCTCCTGTTTGCTGTAACTGACCAGACGCATACCCACTGCAAAAAGATTTTTAAAGGAAGATGTTATCTCAGCACCATCATGTCTATAACAACCCAAATTTAAACAGGTACAATGAAGCAGCGAAGGAACATCCAATTTTATATTTCTTTTACTTAATCTTTGTCCATCAATCCTCTGCTATGCTGTTACTTGTATTTTGCCAGCTTGTATGGGAGGTAGAAATCAGGACTTATTATCTTTTAGTCATTTTCTGTATGCCTGAGTTTTAGAGACAAAAATAACTACTTGTTTAACTCGAGGATTCTAGCTGGTATATTTCTTTACACTGAGCACATCATTAAACACATACTCATTCTTTTAAACGTTCAAACCCTTTCTTTTAACCAAGCCAGGAATGGAACAAAGAAAGGAGTCAGTTTACAATCTTCCAATTTGGTTGTGCATATGGTTTAATCAGCATCACTAGACCTTCTTTGTGAGGTACTGGGAAATAGACATTACCAGCAGCAGGAACCAATGTAATATGCCTGAATGAGTGGTGGAGGCAGGTTCAATTGAGGCATTCAATTGAATTTTGTTTTTGGATAGTAATGATGTCCAATGATACAGGAGAAAGGCAGGTGATTGGCACTAGGTAATAGAATGGAGTCAGGCACAATGGGCTGAATGGCCTCTTTCTGCACTGTAATAATTCTGTCATTCTGTGACTAAAGGCAAAAACAATCAAACTTTATTTTTAAAATGTACAGGAATTTTTAAAAACTTGTGTAAGTAGGGTTGCAACTCTCTGACACCATTATTTTGAGTGCTGCTAACCTATGCACAATAGAATCTCTGTCTTTACATGATCACAGAAACAGATTCCTGGGTAAAACTTCCAGGCGGATGTACTCGGCGAGCTGTTCTGGTTTAGTAATGAAGATTACTTTTTTGGCGGTGTTTTCGTCTAACCTGGAAGATTGGAGTTGAGAGATGCTCACATTGCAAGTCAGGTTAGCACTAAACTTCAGCAGTGACTCAGTGAGGACCACTTTTATCTCCTGATTCAACAGGTTTTAATTTAAATAACTCCCCACTCCCAAGAAATTTGCTTGCAAAATCTGAGCAGAAACAGATTGGTGGAATGTTGTTTTTTGGATTGGAGGGATTGGTACTGGGTCCACTTTTGTTTGTCATTTATACAAATGCTTTGGATGAGAATATAGGAGGCATGGTTTGTAAGTTTGCAGAGGACACCAAAATTAGTGGTATGGTAGACAATGATGAAGGTTATCTAAGATTACAAAGAGATCTTGATCAATTGGGTCAATGGGCTGAGGAGTGGCAGATGGAGTTTAATTTGGATTAATGCGAGGTATTACACTTTGTTAAAACAAACAAGGGCAGTACTTACATAATTAATGGTAGGGCCCTGAGTAGAGTTGTAGAACAGAGAGAAGTCGGGGTTCAGGTACATGATTCTTTGAAATTTGCATCACATGCAGACAGGGTAGTTAATAAGGTGTTTAGCACACTTGCCTTCATTGCTCTGTACTTTGAGTATAGGAGTTGGGACGTCATATTGAAGTTGAACAGGACGTTGGTGAGGCCTGTTCTGGAGTACTAGTTGCCCTATCATTGGAAGGATTTTATTGAATTGGTGAGGGTTCAGAAAAGATTTTCCAGGATGTTGGCAGGAATGGAGGGTTTTAGTTATAAAAATAGGCTGGATAGGCTGGGGCATTTTTTCACTGGAGCATAGGAAGTTGAGGGTTGACTATATAAAGGTTTATAAAATCATGAGGGGCTTGGATAAGGCGAATGACAAGGGTCTTTTCCCTAGGGTGGAGAATTTCAAGGCTGGGGGCATATTTTTAAGGTGAGAGGAGGAAGATAATAAAAGGACATCAGGGGCAACTTTTTTTTTTTTACACAGAATGGTTTGTGTGTGGAATGAACTGCCAGGGGAAGTGGTTGATGTAGGTACAGTCACAACATTTAAAAGACATTTGGATAAGTATATGAATAGGAAAGGTTTAGAGGGATATGGGCCAAGCACAGGCAGTTGGGACTAGTTGAGTTTGGGAACATGATCAGTATGGACTAGTCGGACCGAAGGGTCTTGTTTCCATGCTGTAAGACTCTACGACTCCAGGGTAGAACTGAGGAAATGCTGCAATGTCGGGGGGTCCATTGTTCACACCAGGATCCTGTCTCCTCTTCCCAGTGAAGATACAAGATCTGCAGGCACAATTTCGAATTACAGGATTCTCCCCAGTGTCCTATCTGACATCTTGACCTCAGTATTTTCTAATCACCCTGTTCAGAGATGTTGTCATACACCTCTATAGCAGGTGGAACTTGACCCTGGGTCTCCCGGATCAGAGGTAAGGATACTACCACTGGCTACAGGAACCTTCCAAAATTTCCTTACCGACATCGGTAACAATAAATCAGTCCATACGATCAATATCACCAAGTAACGTGTGCCTTCATTGTACATATTAACTGCTGTGATTCCTATGGGGTGACCACAATTCAGACGTGTTCATTTGACTGGCTGGTGCTTTGGGACATGAAATTTCTATAAAAATGCAACTCTTTCTCTAAAGTGATTTGGTCCACCAGTTAGTAACTCTGTTATCTCTTAACTCAATCAGGACCGACACTCCCAGTGCAGCACGAAGGGTGTGTTGCGCTGTCAGAGGTGATGTCTTCTGGATTAGAATTAGAACCAAGACCTCTCCTGTCCTGGTGCAAATTGTAGAAGAGCACGGTAAGGGGGTCGGGGAGCCGGGAGCCGGGGGGTTCTCCTGCATCACCACAGAACCCCTCCAAAAATATAACTGACTGGTGTTTGATTTCATTTTCTGTCTGTGCACAGTCGGTTGCTGTAACTGCCTGCATAATAACAGTGTCTGCACTGGAAAAAGGCTATCTCTTTGGCTGTCGGGCCTAGACCCTTCATCAGAAATGGCCATTTCTGATGAAGGGTCTAGGCCCGAAACGTCAAGCTTTCCTGCTCCTATGATGCTGCTTGGCCTGCTGTGTCCATCCAGCTCCACACCTTGTTATCCCACAAAGCTGACCTTGCCAATAGAAGAATGCATCATCAAAGGTAAACACCAGCAGCCCAGTTTCACTATTGAACATGACCAAGGACACAACCTCTTCCTAAGACCCTGCCACCACGATAACGGAATCTTTTTGTCATTTGTGGGAGCTTGCAGTGTGTAAATAATCGGGACTGTTTCCCACATTAAATCTGTAGGTACAATTCAAAAGGAGTTCTTTTGAATCACTGTAAAGTAATTGGGAATGTTCTGACAATGTGAAGCGTGCTGTAGAAATGCTGTGGTATGTTCTGTGTACATAGCGAAGTGAGGGGGAGATTAACTGTGGCAATAAAAGCAAAATACGGTGTTTGGAATTCAGACTGTCACTGAATATATTCAAAACTGAGTTCGTCAAGGGGGTAGACAAAGGAAGTGGAATTGAAACCTTGATGAAAGCAGCCATGATCATATTGTGCAACAGACATGAGGGCTGAGTGGCCTAACCATGCTCCTAATTCTTATGTTCTTGGAAATACTAGCATGTTTTTTTCTCTCTTTAACTGCACAGGTTTTAGTGTTGAATATTGATTTTCCACTAGATGAGATTCCACAGGAGTGAGATATAACCTTGGACCCAAACCCCACCTTCTTATCTCCGATCCCTCCCAGCCATGAAATAGCTGCCTAAAGATGGTTTTATTTGGAAGAATAGAACATACCAACTGCGTATAATTACCCAGCAGCCGCTGAAAAGCACCGGTGGGTTAACGATGAGCCAAATACCTAGTCGCTCTGGGTAATAATTGGAGAGCAACCAGATTAAATTCTTAACAAATTGATAATCCATGCTATTCATTGAAAAGTCTTTCATGTCAAATATAATGCAGAAGTTATCACAGATGTCATCATCACACTGACTGCCTGCTGTTTCCTGTGGAGTACAGAAGATATTAAAAGACACGGCCATTTTATTAACTCTCCACATTAATCTTCAGCCATATCACTCCTTTCTTGAATGCACAAACAATAATTCCATCTGCCTGTTCTCCAATAGTTCATCCAAGAAACCAATCTGTGTGTGCACAATGTAGCCAATGGGCTGCATCTTAATCCTACACAGTAGCAGATTGGTTAATGGCTAAGTATCTATGAGGATTATGGGAAAAACTGGACAACTTCACAACAGCAGTAGTCACTGGCTGAACCAGGCACTGCTCGTTAAACAGGAATCTGGTTACAAAGGTGTTAAAAGGCTGCTTGACCTTCATAGTTATCAAGGCTACTAAATTAGAATCAGGAGGGAGGACAATGAACCAGATCTATCTTGTCTATACAATCCTTGGATAGATGATCTTAAAGTCACAAGCCTCCTGGACAAGGAGGCAAACTTTCAAGAGAAAACATATAAAAGTAAGTGTTTTGAACACATAGGCAGTGTAACCCGGGAACTATTATTGCAGAAGCCGGACACTGAACTTGGAGTTCAGTGATGAAGGACAGACCCAGCTGAGTGACTGAAACCTGGGCAGCTCTCCCTCACCAGCATAGGTCATACCTCAGTCTCAGTGATGAGTCTGAGGCAGCTTTGTTTTGCAACCTGATACAATTTATGTTGCATTGTTCAATGGACTAAGTGATAAATAAATACGTAGATTGCAGTAACAGGACAGGTTGTAATCATTGTGTTGAGCAATGGACAAATGTGTCTTGTCTCTGGGCTTAAATTTACATTTGCAGGTGGATTGGACTCAACATTCCCTGGATAACCTTCACACTGTCCTCCTCTTCCTCTGTTCAGCTTTTCCACAATCTTACAGTGGGATGGCTACATGGAGAAACCAGGAAACCTTGCCACTGACACGTATTGGTCCAGCTTTTCTTGTATACCTCAAAACAGTTCTACAGTAGAACCAGTACATTTGTTTCCAAGTATTACTGTTTTTACCTCGGGGACGGTGAGGCCGAGGAGTTGGCTGGGCCTCCGTCGCCCCACCTGATGCCCTAAGTGAATAATTAATGACTAATTGGTTCTGAAGAGAATCATAATGTTGAAACATTAGCAGATGCTGGCAGACCTGCTGAGTTTCTCCAGCATCCTCTGTGTTTATTTAACAACCACTTAGGGTTGTTTGTGACCCAACCTCAATTTTCAACATGGTGCAAGGAGTTCAGGAGGTGTTGGAAGTGGAGGAGGAATGGACCATGGTGTCCCAGAGGAAACAATCTTGACATCTCCGTGTCCATTTCTGTGGATAGGCTGACCACTGATGTCTATCAGAAACCTACTAACTCCCACAGATACTTTGACTATCCATCCTCACACCCAGCTTCCTGTGAAGGCTGTATTCCATTCTCCCAGTTTCTCCATCCCATCTCTTTCATGATGATGCCACCTGTTGCAGGGGGCTTCAGAAATGTCCATTTTCTTCCTCAACTGAGAATTTCCCACCACCATAATTGACAGGGCTATTAGCCTTGTGAGAACCAACTCCCACGCTTCCACCCTCACTCCTTCTCTTCTCTCCTCAAACAATGATAAGGTCCCCCGGTCCTCACTTGCCCCCGCACCAGCCTCCGCATCCAACGGATCATCCGATCTGCCACTTCCAGTAGGACGCTACCACCAGACACATTCCCTTCTCATTCCTTAAGAATCTCACAGGGACTGTTCCCCAACTCCTCTTCCGCTCCCAAAACCTCCCCACATTCCCCTGGCACCTTCCCATGAAATCACAGGCTGTACAACACCTGTCCATTTACCTCCTTCCTACCCAAGATCCCAGACACACCTTGCAGGCGAAGCAGCAATTTATCTGTACTTCATTTAATCTAGTCTACTGCGTTCACTACTGCTCACAATGTGGGTCTCCTCTACACTGGAGAGACAAAATGCGGACTGGATGACCACTTTGCTGAACACCTACGTCCTGTTTGTAAAAATGACCCTGAGTATCCTGCCACTTCAACTCGTCGCCGTGTTCCCATGGTGACAATCGTCTCAGGCCTGGTGCAGTGTTCCAGTGAAGCTCAACACAAACCGGCCGAACAGCATCTCATCTTCCATCTAGATACCTTACAGCTTTCAGGGCTCAACATTGAGTTTAACAATTCCAGTATGTGAACACCCTCCTCCATGTTTGTTAGCTTCACCCTATATCCCTAGGGCCTGTTATATCTGGATTGCTTCCAGCACAGCTAACCCATTTCCAACCACTTACACTTCTCACTGGCACTCTTACCCAGCATTTCTCTCTGTCTCTCTTTCTCTCGGTCTGGGTACCATTTCCATGTACTCTATTCACTCCCCACCTCACATCATCATCATTAGTGTAAATACCGCCCCTTCCCAGTTATCCAGTTGTGTCAAAGGGTCACTGGACTTGAAACGTTAACCCAGTTTTTCCCTCCACAGATGCTGCTGGATCTCAGATTCTCCAGCAATTTCTGTTTCTGTTTCAGATTTCCGGCATCCGCAATGCTTTTTTTAAATTTGAATGAAAGCAAATAGTTTGAAAGGAGTAACACAAGTTCACGCTATACAGTCTTATCAAACTCCCTCAAACACTTAGAGAGAGACAGGAGAAACAATATTTTAGAAACTAAAGGGCAGTAATAGTAGAGGATATCAATACCCTACTATTAATTTAGATAATCTATTTGTAAAAGGTACAGGGGACACAATTTTATACTGTGTTCAAGAGAGACCTTTTAATCAGTACATACTAAATCCAATTATAGATGTGACAGTTCTGTACTTAGTTTTAGGGAATGAATTGGAGCAAATGGCAGGGTATCAATGGAAGGGCATTTTTATAGTAGAGATCATAATTGAGTTGGCTTTCTTCCATACCATTTAGCATTATATTTCCTTTGACTCAATGGGGGTAGCTATATATTAGCCACTATTTAAAATGTAGTTCAGGTACTCAATGTTCAATAGTTTTAACAAGCACTTAATATCAGGGGTAAAATTCTTATTAAATTGGAGTATTTAAAATGTTCCCAAAATGTATTTTTGGGCATCAAGTCTAAACTCACCAAAAGATATACAATGAACTTCATAAGACTTTGCAAGTTCCGATCCTTTGCATGATGGAGTTTGGCTGTTACCAATAAAATGGGCCTGAGGGAAGAAAATTACACAGTAACTTTCCTTGATTTAACTGTGTAATAACTGGGTGGTTAATTGTATTCAGTTGATTGACATTCACTGGGAATCCTCTTGGGGTCGGAGGGGGGGTCTTTTGGTGCAATGGGTAGTTTTGGGTTCAAGTCCCACCTCAGGACCTGATGGCAACAGAGAGTGAGGCCACGCAGATTATCAATCTCAAAATCATCGTAACAGCCTTCTGGCAGGTAGCTGTCTCACAATACATATAAATATACAAACATAAAACCACAGGTAATTTCCGGGGGAAAAAAGAAAATAAAAGGCACTATTTGGTCTTAAAAAAAGCAGCAAACTCAAATACCCTCTTGTGGCACAACGGTAATGTTCAAAAAGAAAAATAAGTAAATATGTTTTGAAAGAAGCAGCCTTTCTTGTAAAAAAAAATGAATGGGACTTTCCTGGTCAGCTAGAACTGTGTGGGAGCCATGACTTAACGGTGTCACTTGCACAGTTTCATGGCATGAGGAAACATTATCCTCATTCTGAGGAACTCTCCGTATCCACATACTTGTGCTCCTGTGTGTAGGAAGACCCTTCAGAAGAAGGGTCTAGGCCCAAAACATCAGCTTTCCTGCTCCACTGATGCTGCTTGGCCTGCTGTGTTCATCCAGCTCTACACCTTGTTATCTCAGATTCTCCAGCATCTGCAGTTCCCAATATCTCTAGATATAACTCTTACGGCTAAAGGAATGAGGAGAAATCAGGAACATAGGACTGAGTTGGATGATCAGGCATGATCATACTAAATGGTGGAGCAGGCTCAAAGGGCCAAATGGCCTATTTTTCTCCTATTTTCCATGTTTAACTATTTAGATAATGGCTCTTTGTTTTAGAGTTATTTTTCTCTCCTGTTTTCTATTAATGAAAGAATCCAGTTAATAAAGTGTGAGGATACCTGCCTGCCAGCATTGTCTTTCTCCTCCAGCAACACTGCTTTCCCACTTCTCAGTTCATTCTTGATATCCGAGTCCTCAACAGTAATCGAGTCAACGCCAAACTCCTTCCTCCATTTCAGGTAACGGAGGATTGCATTGAAGGCCTGATCCACAGATCGGAAAGCACGCAGGAACCTCGCAAATGCCTTGTCATTCAGATCCTGCAAAACATCACTCAATTTCTCATGCACACGTTCTTTGATACAGTCCATTTTCTTTCCTCTCTCCTTCTCAAGGATTTATGACTGACTACTCCACAGAGTATTGGCACCCCGCCATGGTCAGGCAGAATGCATGCACCAGTGGGGTTTCTGACACCCTGAAGGTTCGTAGACCGTCTTTCCATGCAGCCAATTTTGGACATAGTCCATATGTTGGTCTTACAAGCGTGTTTCAGTGAGCCTTGGCTCAGTGGGTAGCACTCTCATTTCTGAGTGAGAAAGTATGGGTTCCTGTCCCATTCCAGACACATGATCATATAATCTAGTCTAGCATTCTGCTCCAGTATTGAGGAAGCACTGCAATCTCAAAGGTGCAGTCTTTTTGAAGAGATCTTTAGCCAAAACCCTGACTGCCCTCTCTTAAGCATGTATAAAAATTTCCACAGCACTGTTTCAAAGGACAGTGAGGCAGTTCTCCTCTGTAGGAGTAGCAGTTCTTCTTCACCAGTACCTAAAAGAGATCATCAGCTCATTTATTTCATTTCTGTTTAGGGAAGCTGGTCCAAAATTGTATACTTGGCTGCTACATTTTCTCCAACTGAGATTACACTTCCTAATGACTTTGTTGACTCTAAAGCACCTTGAGATATCCTGAGGTCATGAAAGACACTGTTATAAATGAGAGGGTCTTTCTTTCATTGGACTCTAAATGTAAAACATCTCTCAGTTTACAAAGTCCATCTACAATTAATATTTACTCTAGATTATCCAAAACCTAAAGTTCACACAAGATATTTTCATTAAGGAATTCAAAGGTACAATTCACAAACCTAGTCCTACCTTTGGAAATGTGTTGCTTATACCCTGAAAAAGAAAATAAACAAAATTTAGACGATTTTTGTTAATTGGTGCTGTGACTCAGAGAGAGGTAAAACAATCATACCTTTGCCTTCTGTTCTAGCAGGACTTTATTCTCCTCTGAGTCTATTACAGTTGGACAAGGTCCCTCTTCAGATGCGAGGCTTTCATTTTCCCTAATATTAAAATATTTAAAAATTGCAAAGATATATGACACAGATGTTTAACATATCTTTGCCAGAAATTTCAACAGCTGTTAATTTCCTGAATTAAACATCAGGTTCCATGTATTATAGGGAGGGATGTAATCACTGAAGAGCTTTAAGAAGTTAGAATATGACAGTTTGAGGTTGTTTCTTGCACCCAAGACAAAGCTAATGGATTTTGCTGATATTTTAATGGTATATGAGGAATTCTTGGTGGATTGGGGAATGAATATGTATTGTAATCTTGTGGAAAAACTGTGTATCCTTTTAGAAATAAAATAATTACAATAAAGTAGTTGTTTGATAAGGGGAATCAAGTATAACTTTTTTTATTTAATTGTGGATGTACAACATGAAACAATTTATTGTGCAAATTTTGAGTTCATTCAATCCAGAATTCAATTCCTCAGAGGACTATACCCCAGCTCCCTTTGACAGGATACCAGGAATTGTTCTTTGCAGTAAAGCAATGATCAATTCAAGGGCAATGATACTACATTATTTCTTCAATTATGTCTGCTGCATGCTCTTTTTCTAACTCTTGAAATCTGGGCTCTGGGCCTAATAGGTGCCTGTACTTATTAGCATTTATATAGTGCCCACAGCATAATAAAATGCCTTTAAATGCCGTACAGGAGACTAATTATAAAAAGCTTTATACTGAACCAGAGGAATCATTAGGATAGGTGATCAAAAGCATAGATAACGAGATCAGTTTTAGGAAGAATCCTAAAGGAGGACAGAGAGTTGCACAAGATGAATGATTTAGGGAGGGAATTCCAGAACTTAGAGCCTGGGGCTCCTGTGGTGCAATGGGAGTGGTGCCTACCTTTGAGCGAGAAGGCCCAAGGTCAAGTTCTACCTGCCCCAGAGGTGTGCCATAACATTTTTAAACAGGTTGATTTAAACAAATGCAGAACTTTATATCCACACAGCTGCAGGCATGACTACCAACAGTGCCGCCAAGGGAGCTCAGGGTGAGACAAGAGGCCAGAACTGGAAGGATTGCAGCATTTACAAAGGGTTGAAGGCGATTAAAGCAGTTGGGAGATCCAATACTATGGAAGGCTCTGAACACAAAAACTGAGAATAATAAAATCAAGTATTAATGTAAAGAAAGTTCCTCAAACAGAGGCAGGGAAGTTACCAATGAGTCCAATTGTGAGATCAATAAAACTGATGAAAAGCTTGGTTGAACAATGGAACCAAAGTATATTTTGGAGATAGGTAGGATATTTAGGGAAGTACCTGGAAAGAGAATCAAGTGGCTGAGAGTTTTATAACAAATCATGGGATACCAGGAGTAAAGAGGTTCATAAAAGTCAGAGTTACAAGAGTATTGAGAGAGGGTAACAGGCATAGCCACACCTATAGTGTCAAATGATTAATCTTTTATATGTAACACTCATCTTAGTGCAGCATCTTCCACAACTTTAGGATTGCCCAGATTGCTTACAAAGCTAAGATATATTTGACTTGTAGGAAATGAAGCACTTTAATATGACAGTAGTGAACTCTTACAAGCAGCCACATAAAATGATCAGACAGTCTGTTTTAATTTTGGTCAAGTGAACTTCACCCAACTAAGGAGCAACACTTCAAAAGCTTGCCATTTCAAATAAACCTGTCTGCCTCCCTGGACTGACCTATCTCCTCCCTAGCCCCCTACCTACACTCACCTTTACTGGCTCCATCCCCACCTCTTCAACTTGTCTGCCTCCTCTCCTCTATCCGCCTCCCCCTCTCTCCCTATTTATTTCAGAACCCTCTTCCCCTCCCCTATTTCTGATGAAGGGTCTAGGCCCGAAACGTCAAGTTTTCCTGCTCCTATGATGCTGCTTGACCTGCTGTGTTCATCCAGCTCCATGCTTGTTATCTCGACTGTAACTTGGTGTCATGTGACTTCTGACCTTGTCCACCCCAGTTCAACGCCAGCAACTCCACATCAGGTTTTAATTATGTTGATTGAAAGATAAACTTCAGCCTTTATAATGAATACATTGCAAAATACGTATTTACATGATAATCCAATACTAATTAAGTGATAACTATGCAAGGTTATGATTTAAAAATTGGAGACAGCAAAGTGGCGTAATTTTATTGAAGAAGTTGCCCTCCTCCCTCCGGAAAGATCTGCGACTATTTATTTCCCAGCTCCCTTTCCTCCTCCCCATTTCTGAGGGATCCCGACCCGGAACATCAACTTTCCTGTTCTTCTGACGCTGCCTGGCCCGCTGTGTTCCTCTAGTTCCGTACTGTATTGACTCTGACTCCAGCATCTGCAGTTCTTGCTGTCTGTAACTTTAGTGCGTGGCATTTTCGATTGAAGAAATTATACATGTAGTAACCTTTTTTAAGAACTTATAGATGTGCATGCGTTACTGTTACAGCAATGCTGTGACATACTGAGATTTGAGGGATGACAGCAGGTTTCTCCCAGATCATGGATCATGGTGCGCCTGTATACAATACCCTTATCGGCTACCTTGCTGAAGATGCCATTCCATTCTGACTCCGATGGTTTCTTGAAGTCATTTCTGTCGCCCACTAATTGCCTGGTGGTGAAACTGGACTCAGAGCAGAAACTCAAGAGCGAATTATTCGCATTGTGCCGTCACTCACTCCTGAGTGCTCACAATGGAACAAAGCACCAGCAACATTCCCGTAACTGTAGCAAGATGCGGGGTGGATGTGTGTGTCTGGGGGTGTGTGCGCATGAATGGGAGAAAGAGGCAGGCACAGTTTCAAATGAACCTGACATTCATGTCCTGGACAGTTAACAGGGACTGTGTTGCAACATTGCAGCTGTATGAAATAAACCTCGCTCGTTTTTACAAACTCGATGTAGTAACAAAATAAAACCATTACAGCAAGACGATTTAACATGGGAAGATGTTGCCCCTAACATGTCCACATAGTCAGCTACTCTTTGCAACATGCCATCTGGTGATAATAGCTGCGCAGGCGCGGAATTTCAGACCTGTGGTTGCATTCGTTCCGATCACGTGACCTAAAGTGCGGCGGCTGGGTCACAGCAAGCATTCAGCGCCTGCCAGGGGGCGGGGTCCTTCCGTATGGGCGGGCACTCGTGTCTGTGGGCGGGCTCTGGGTGGTTCAGGGCCGTGTCAGTGCGACTTCGAGCGGTGTCTGGGAGTTTCTGGGCGTGGTCTAGATGTCCCAAGGTGGGGATTGGGTGTTTCAGGGCGGGGTCTAGATGTCCATGGGCGGGGTTTGGGTGGTTCTGGGCGGAGTCTAAGTATCTAGGGGTGGGGTTTGGGTGGCGACGGGCGAGGTCTAAATAGACAGGGGGCGTGGTCTCGGTGGGTTTGGGCGGAGCCTATGTGATTGACGGCTCGCGCGGCGCCGGTTGACGGTTTCACTTTCACGGGAGAACATGGCTGGCCGAGCAGAGTTAGAGCTTGCATTGAAAGGACAGGGCGAATTGGTCCGCAAACTGAAGGCGGAAAAAGCTCCTGAGGACCAGGTCAGTGACACGATTACCGAAGCAATGAGAAGTCCCGGTTTAAAATCTTTAATGGAACCCGGCTCCTGCGGCCTGTAGATTCGTGGGCTCGAGTGGCCGTTGCAGCCGGGAGAAATGGCCTTAGCCCTGTGGAGAAGCTGCCGGACCGTTAGGCCGCAGACTTTGATTTCCAATCTTCCGAGTGGAGGGTGCAGCAGATTGTTTGTGGATTAGGTCGTGACCCTATTTCCGCTCCCAGATGAAGAGGCGAGCCCTGTTGCCGTTGCCATTCCCGATGAGGGGGGGCGAGCCCTGTTGTCGTTGCCATTCCCGTTGGGGGTGGGGGGGGCGAGTCCTATTCCTATTCCTATTCCTATTCCTATTCCTATTCCTATTCCTATTGAAATTCCCGATGAGGGGGGGACAAGCCCTATTCCCATTGCCATTCCCGATTTGGGGGAAGCGAGCCCTTTTGCCTTTGCCGTTGCCATTCCCAATGAGGGGGGCAAGCCCTGTTGCTGTTGCCATTCCCGATGAGGGGGAGTGAGCCCTGTTGCCATTCCCTTTCCTATTCCTGACGAGGGGAGCGAGCCCTCTTCCCATTCCCATTTTTGATGAGGGGGTGAGCCCTATTCCTATTCCCATTTCTATTCTTGATTAGGGGGCAAGCCCTATTCCCATTCTTGATTAGGGGGCGAGCCCTATTCCTAGTCCTATTCCTATTCCTATTCCCATTCCCATTCCCATTCTTGATGAGGGGGCAAGCCCTATTCCCATTCCCATTCTTGATGAGGGGGCGAGCCCTATTCCCATTCAGGGCAGTGAACACTTCCCATTCCTGATCAGGAGCCTGCATTCCCATGTGGTAACGGCTGTGATTCCCACTCTTCTCCTGGGCCATCATGGATGAGTGGCTGACTGGCACTTGTGTATTCGCGTCACGTTTTCCTGATTTCCTTGTTTGTAAAATTGGCTGATATGAAAGCAAAATACTGTAGATGGGTGGAGATCTGAAATAGAAAGTGCTTGAGATGCTCAGAAGGTATGGCAGGATCTGTGGAAAGTGAAACAGAGTTAACGTTTCAAATCCAATGACTTTTCAGAACTGATTCTACCCTACAGTAATTTGCATGTATTGGGATTACCTTGAAATGAAATTTAAAGTTACAATGCAAAGAGGCAGCACTGACTTACCTCTCTATATTCTGTCAATTTAAGTGTTTCCTAATGCAGTAGATAGGAAGAGGAATAAGTCATTCAGTCCCTCAGGAAGTCAGGAAAACATGAATTACGAATGCCAGTCAGCCACTCATTCCTGATGGCATGTGGGAAGAGGGGGATTCACAGCCGTTGCCATGTTGGAATGCAGTTCTGTTCAGTTTGATGATGAATGAGCTGTACCCCAACTTCACCTGCCTGCTTTTGCTGCATCTTTAATGGTACACTTACTGGAAAGACAACATAGGGGAGGCAACTACAGAGGGCAGGCTGGATAACATTTTGCCCTGTGTTGCAGCTCATTGAAACTGCCTGTGGTGTAAAGAGATTAATGTTTTCTAAGTGCTGAACCTGGAGTTGGGTGTCAGCATAAGTTAGAAAAGAAAAGCTTTGCAGCCCATTTTATACTGAACTGTGAATTGAAATGCAGAATGAGAAAGCTAGTACCACCTTCTCCAATGTAATTAGACACCCACATCCCATAAACGAACCAAAAAAATGAATAAATGTATGTTTCCTGTCATAATGTTTATGAGAATTACCGGTGAAATGCAAATTACTTCAGCTGAATTGATATAGTTGTGTTAATTCTGCAGAGCCACATTTATTTTGATTGGTGCTTGCTAGCCATAATACAGTCTTTCTTTAATAAAATACCACAAAAGCTCACAGAAACTCCGTTAGAATGATGTTAAGTTGTGGTATATTTGTCAGCATTTCAACCTGATACTAGTTATTGATTGGGTGAGGCAGTAACTGGATGATGTAACATTAGCTCAGATTACCTCAGGCAGTGGATAGGAAATCAGATTTTTTTTTATTCTTTCATGGGACGGGGCCATTGCTGACCAGGTCAACAATTGATGCCCATTCCTAATTTCCTTGAACTGACTGGCTTGCTCACCCATTGCAGAGGGCAGTAAAAAGCCTTGAGATTAATATGGTTAGAGTCACATGTAGGCCAAATTAATTGAGGTTTACAGAGAAAACCAGATAGATTTTTAACGACAATCGATGATTGTTTTACAGTCGTTATCACTAAGACTAGATTTGTATTTCAGCCTCAGCTGAACTCAAATTCCACCTGCTACCATGCTGCAATGTAAAAGTTTAAACCGATTAAAACTCCTTACATGTTTCATAATCAATTTTCAAAACAAAACCAACAGCTTCATATCTGCTTTCCTCTGCTATTATGGCAGAATTCTACTAAGGTGCTACCCGACATTTTAACCTGAGTTGATCAATGTCTTTTTCATTTCTGTAGCTTCATATAAAAGTCTGGCTTATGTGGATGGCCACATTCTTTGAACTATCATAGCTGGAAGGAAATTCTCTTAATTTGGGTATATGCTGTTGTTGGTATAAAGGAAATTGCGCACTTCTGCAGCCCAGCTTAATGTTCCCTATGGAGATCTGTGTAACAGTCTTTGTACAATGGAAATATGTGTGTTAATGATAATGTACAAGATGACTAACTCTTGACGTCTACTGTTTTCAAGATCACACTTTATCTACACGTTATAAAGACTGAGAAGGGAGGAATGGAACAACTGTATTCAAGCTGTAATACACAGATCAGAACTCTATATATTAATAGTCGATCTTAGATAATGTGGAGGCAGACCTGCAGAAGGAGAGTTCGGGGTGGAATAGCAATGTAGGAGTAACTCAGAGGCCCTGGTTAATGCTCTGGGGACCTGGATTCAGATGCCATGAAGGCAGTTTGCAGAATAATGGCAGATAGCAGAATTTAAAATTGCTTAACAAATCTAGAATTAAAACCTGGTCTCGGTGACCACAAATACACTAGATTGGTGTTCAACAACAATGGAGCTCAGCAGCATCGAAACTGAGGTTGATATTAATCCTGCAGCAAATGTTTTATGCGCCTGAAACTTTGGTACAAACCCATCTAGTTCCTAAATATCCTGTGGGGCAGGAATTCTACCATCCTTACCTAGTTTGGCTAACATGTGACTCTAGGTCCACAACAATGTGTTTGATTCTGAACTGCCCTTTGAAATGACCTAACAAGCCATAGGGGTGGTTATAATGGGCAACACATGCGGGCCTTGTTAATGATGTCCAGATCCCACAACAGTACAGTAGGGATAGTCTAGTCTGAGAACAGCTTCTACAGTGCAGGACAGAACCCAGAAACCCCGACCTCATGGTGGGCAGAATCCACAAGCACTCAGCAACCTAAGGCTGTATTCATGGAGAGAGCTGAAACTAATTCTGATGCCTGTTGCCATGTTCAAAATGCATATGTGGGTGTGCTGGTGAATTGCTGGCAATGCAGGTGGATGGTCTCATGATGTCAATGATAGAAAAGGCCTAAATATGTGTTGAGTGAGACCAGTGGGGCAAATGTGCATGTGAATGTCTTAGAAACTATCTGCATTCAGAAGGCAATCATGGTAGGAGAATTTATTGACTGTACCAGGACTAGAAGAACCTTGCCAAAATATAAAAGCATTTGCAATACAAGTCTGATGAGGCATTGTGACATTTAAAGTATGAAGGCCAAAAGTGGGTGAAACAATAGTATTCGGGTACAAGTGTCTGCAAACTTGTCCTTAGTTAATATTAAGGTCCAGGTGGGAATATTTATAAATTGAAAATGATAATTGCTTGTTATGCACTGCACAGCCATCGAGATATCAACTTCATGATATTTGTATTGTTATGTTAGTTGCCAAAATAGTCAGCACTATGCTGTTGGATTTTTGATTTTTGTAACATGAAACTTGGTTGTAACCATCAATAGGTTATAAAGAGCCAATGACTCGCAAGAAGTTCTTCCAGACCTGTGTGATTTGAAATTTGTTGTTCGGTTTAGTTAATTATCATTGTTACTCCTCCCACCATGCTTTGCTGCCACCCTGTACCACTGGGTTAGTGGTAATTGCTGACCAGTTTTCTCCTGTTCCTTCATGCACGGTCCATCTGGAAATTCCTTCCCCTTGTGATATTTAATTATTGGACCTGGCAAATTCTGGATTATGGATGGAATCTTCGGGAATGGACGTTTTTAATGGGTGAATTTTAATGGGACTTGAATGTTAACATTACTTTCTGGGACTTTGATCATTGTTGGAATTAAACTGGATTTGTGGTGCATATTACCTACTTTTGTACATTGAACCTGAACTAAAATGAACAAATTTGGAACAATTGCTGCAAAATACTGGTCTGGATTTATCTGCTACGGGATTGGACATCACAACATGACTGCACGGGTGATGTGCTCTCTGCCTAATAAACAGGTGCGTAACTTGTAACAGATGTTTATAAATACTAAAGAAATGTTTAGCTTGTAGATAAATGGATTTAGCACTTAATTTTCTAGCCAACATATTAGTGCTCAGATGTTCAGTGACAATAATAATTTATGTTTGTATAATATCTTTGAGTGAAATGTTCTAAAGTGATTTGTATTTAAGGTAAGGATAGATTTTTGAACACTAAAGGAAGTAAGGGTTATAGTGAGTGGGCACGTAAGTGGAGCTGAGTCCATGAAAAGATCAGCCATAATATTATTGAATGGCATCGCAAGCTCAATGGGCCATATGGCTTCCTACTCCTAGTTCTTATGTTCTTACGTATTATAGGACAATATTCCACATGAAGCCACTTAGTCCAATATTAGGGCAGATGGCCAAAAGTGTGGACAAGAGTTAGATTTTAAGGATGGGAGAGAGGTTCAGAGAGGGAACTGTAGGAGCTAGGAGCCTCGGCTGCTGAAGGCACAGTTGCCATTGGTGGAGCATGCTCAAAAGGAAGGGTTTAGATGTATGCAGGTATCGCTAAGCTAACGATAGGGGACATTATAGACAACATGAAAGAATGCTATATGTCAAGACTAAAATTTGCTGTTTGAGAATTTTTCTCCCAGGTTTACTGTACCTTTACAAAAATGAATCCTCCCAAAGTGTACTTTGCCAACTGCCAAGCAATGATGATGAGGTTAGATTTTGGATTTTAGATATAGATACTTGCCTTCTTAGTTAAAGACCTGAATGGAGGCAGAAGGGCAGAAAGAGAGAGAGCGAGAATGACTGCTGGCTGTTAGTAGTGTCCCCACCTTTGAACCAGAAGACCCAGGTTTCAGTCCTGTCTGTTCCAGAGGTAATAACAACTCTGAACAAGTTAATTTGAAAATACCTGAATGGCCAGCCAAAGCACTGAGTACAAGTACCACAAAATGACACAGTCACATTGTTCAAATAATTTCTTTGCATCACTGTCCACAGCCATATTCCTCCTGGGAGAGAGGATGAGGAAAATTGGAAGTTGTAATAAAGTATGTTAATGGTTCCACAATTCATCATGAACCCCATGGTCAAATAACATGTAGCACTTGCTGTTGATACTCGCACTTTGTGAAGGTACCTTGACCATTGTAACCATTTTTACAATTTAGGGATAAGGTTGCTTTTCAGTTACTTGCACCGGTGAAACTTGCGAACCTGATTCCTGCAGATACGCATTTTGAAATGCTGGTGGCATGCAGGAAGTCGGTGTTTTGAGTGTGTATTCTGATATATCTTTTAACTGGTTTTTCCAACATGAGTTGACATTGTGTTCCAATGTTTTGTAATTTTCAATACTGCGCTCTGGAAACTGCTGGGAATTGAGTACAGGAACAGTTCTTGCATTTATTCATGTTGATTCAGTATTTTGGCTTCTGGAAATTCTTAGTGTGGCATAAGTAGCCCTGAAACATCTACAATCTTCAAACTGCACTCCCAGCTCTGGAGAGTGTGTCAGATACATTGCTTCACTTTTATTTCTGTCAAAATGCAGCAATTCTCGGCTTACAATTTACAGCCTGAAACCAAAAGCTGCATTAATAGCTTGAGTTTCAAGACATCCCCATTCTTTTGAATTGCAGTCACTATTGTAATATAGGAAACTTTGAAAGACAACTTCCACACAACGACCACCCACAAATAGCCACTGTGATAAAGAATTTGATTTTGTGGTTTTGATTGAATGACAAATATGGATCAGGACACTGAGAATAACTTCCCTGCTCCTCCTTTGAAACAGTCCGTCTGATATAGTTGAGTTTTTTTTAAATTAAAATTGTACACTGGATGAAAGGAAGTTTTTGGTTTTTTTTAGTGTTTTAAAATTATTTTTTATTCAGATTACGGAAGCATTGGCAAAGTTGCTGGAATTGAAAGCTCAGCTTGGAACTAATGATGGAAAACAACTGTTTGTCCTCAAAACGCCCAAGGTATGTTAGACGTAATTGTAAATGAGAGCTTTGGGGAGTGGCAGAACTCCACATTATATTGCAGGATATTTTGAACAGCTAGATATCACAGAATGACAGAAGTCTTACATGCAGAAGAAGTGAATTCTTTTTCTCATATCACATTTACTTCTTTTCCAAATCACTTCAAATCTATGTCCTCTCATTCGAGTTCCTTTTATGAGCAGGAACAGTTTCTCCTGATCTACTGCACCCAACTTGTTAATGATTTTGAAAACCACTATCAGTCTTGCTCTTAGCCGCCTTCTTGCCAAGAAGAACAGTCCCGACTTCTTCACTCTTTCTTTGTAGGTGAAGTTTCTCATTCCTGGAACCATTCCTGTAAATCACTAAGCACTCTGTCCAATGTGCTCATATTCTTCTTATACTAAGCAACTCAGAACCGTGTACAATCGATCTGAAAACAACTGTTTATTTGCAGAGAGGCAAGTGACTGAAGTTGACAGCTATGTTTATTTACCATCATTGCCTTCAACACAAGTGATATTTGTATCAGTGGTAGCTGTTACACACTGCAGTTCTGATGAGAGCTTCCCATTATAATAGGTTTGAATTTTACCATCTTTATTGCAATGTAACACAGAAGGGGAGTGCTTCTTTTTGTTCTCTTATGTGTGTTTTCAATTTTTCAGGGGACCAGAGACTATAACCCAAAGCAAATGGCTATCCGTGAAAAAGTCTTCAGCACCATCATTAACTGCTTTAAACGCCATGGAGCTGAAACCATTGACACTCCAGTGTTTGAGCTCAAGGTAAGACACTCGGTGGGCCTGTACAATGCCTGAAACTTATTCCAATTTGAATTGGGCAGGATAGGAAATTCTCTGACAGAGCAGTGTTATTGTCAAGGTTGTTTGGTATGTTGGTAATAGTGTTTCATGAGAAAACTCTTAGTAGATAACAGTCAACATGCAATAGGTTTTTGTGTAGCCCTCTATGGCAAAACCTGATATTATTCCTCTTAACAATCAGTCAGTCCTGGATCTGTAACCATTGCCACTTTCTTTTTATTCATTTGTGGGACGTCGCTGGCTGGCCAGTTGACCTAGTGACAGTGAAGGAACGGCGATATATTTCCAGGTCAGGATGGTAAGTGTCTTGGAGGAGAACTTGAAGGTGGTGGTGTTCCCGTATATCTGCTGCCCTTGTCTTTCTAGATGGAAGTGGTCATGGGTTTGGAAGTTGCTGTCTGAGGATCTTTGGTGAATTTCTGCAGTGCATCTTGTAGGTAGTACACACTGTGCTACTGAGCATCGGTGGTGAAGGGAGTGGACGTTTGTGGATGTAGTGCTAATCAAGCAGGCTGCTTTGTCCTGAATAGTGTCAAGCTTCCTGTGTTGTTGGGGCTGCACTCATCCAGGCAAGTGGGGAGTATTCCATCCCAGTCCTGACTTGTGCCTTGTAGATAGTGAACAGGCTTTGGGGAGTTGGGAGATGAGTTACTTACTGCAGTATTTCTAGCTTCTGACCTGTTCTTGTAGTCACTGTTTCGGTGGTGAGTCCAGTTGAGTTTCTGGTCAATGGTAACCCCAGGCTGTTGATAGTGGGAATTCAGTGATAGGGTTCACCATTGAATGCCAAGCAGTGATGGTTAGACTGTCTGTTATTCATGATGGTCATAGCCTGGCATTTGTGTGGCACGAATGTTAGTTGTCATTTGTCAGCCCAAGCCTGGATATTGTCCGGATGGTGTTGCATTTGGACATGGACTGCTTCGGTATTTGAGGAGTTGTGAATGGTGCTGAACATTGTGTAATCATTGGCAAACATCCCCACTTCTGACCTTATGATGGAGGGAAGGACATTGATGAAGCAACTGAAGATGATTGGGCCAAGGTCACTTACCCTGAGGAACTCCTGCAGAGATGTCCTGGAGCTGAGATGATTGACCTCCAACAACCATGACCATCTTCCTATATGTCAGGTATGGCTCCAACCACTGGAAAGTTTGACCCCAGTACTCATTGATCCCAGTTTTGCTAGGGCTCCTTGATGCCACGCCTAGTCAAATGCAGCTGTTTTGTCCATGTTTGAACCGAGGCTGTAATGAGGTCAGGAGCTGAGTGGCTCTGGCAGAACCCAAACTGGGCATTACTGAGCAGGAGCTACTCGATAGCACTGTTGATGACATCTTCCATCACTTCACTGATGAACGAGAGTAGACTGATGGGGCAGTAATTGGTTGGGTTGGATTTGTCCTGCTTTTTATGTACGGGACATACTTGAGCAATTTTCCACATTGTCGGGTAGCTACCTGTGTTATAACTATACTGGAACAGCTCGGCTAAGGGAGCACAAGTCTTCAGTACTATTGCCGGAATGTTGTCAGGGTCCATGCCCTTTGCAGTATCCAGTGTCTCCAACCATGTCTTGACATCACGTGGAGTGAATCGAATTAGTTGAAGACTGTTATCTGTGATGCTGGGGACTGTTGGAGGAGGCACTCGGCACTTCTGGCTGAAGATGTTTTGCACTGATGTACTGGGCTCTTCCATCATTGAGGATGGGGATATTTGTGGATCCTCCTCCAGTGAGTTGTTTAATTGTCCACCACCATTCACGACTGGATGTGGCAGGACTGCAGAGCTTAGATCTGATCTGTTGGTTGTGGACTTGCTTAGCTCAGTCTATTACTTGCTGCTTATGCTGTCTGGCATGCAAGTAGTCCTGTTGGCTTCACCAGCTTGACACCTCATCTTCAAGTATGCCTAATACTATTCCTGGTGTATCTTCCTGCATTCTTCATTGAACCAGACTTGATCCCCTGGCTTGATGGTAAATATTGAGTGGGGGATATGCCAGGCCATGAGGTTACAGATTGTGCTGGAGTACAGTTCTGCTGCTGTTGATGGTCCACAGTGCCTCATGAATGCCCAGTGTTGAGTTGCTAGATATGTGTGAAGTCTATCCTATTTAGCATGGTGATCGTGCCACATAACACAATGGACATTGTTCTCAATGTGAAGGCGAGACTTCGTCTCCACAAGGACTGTGCGATGATCACTCTTACTGATACTGTCATGGATAGATGCACCTGTGGCTGGCAGATTGGTAAGGATGAGGTCGAGAATGTTTTTCCGTCTTATTGGCTCCCTCACCACCTTTGCAGAACCAGTTTAGCAGCTGTGTCCTTTAGGACCCGACCAGCTCGATCAGTAATGCTGCTGCTGAGCCACTCTTGGTGGTGGACGTTGAAAGCCCCCACCTGCGAGTACATTTCATGCCTTGACATCCTTAGTGCCTCCTCCAAGTGTTGTTCGCCATGGAGGAGTACCGATTCATCAGCTAAGGGAGGACGGTGTGTGGTAATCAGCAGGAGGTTTCCTTGCCCATGTTTAACCTGAAGCCATGAGATTTCATCGAGTCCAGAGTCAATGTTGAGGTCTCCCAGAGCAACTCCCTCCTGACTGTATACCACTGTGCTGCCACCTCTGCTGGGTCTGTCCTGCTGCTGAGACAGGACATATCTAGGGATGGTGATGGTGGTGTCTGGACATTGTCTGTAAGGTACGTCTTAGGGTTTTTTTTACTTAACCTTAACTTCAAAAACAAAATCTGTCATGAGGCCTGAATTTATTGCACATGTGGCAGGTATGAAATTGAACCATGTGGGTCCTAACTATGTTCTCACGTAGGGAAGACAGGGTAGGTTTGGTAGGTTTCCTTCTCTGCTGTTCTTGGGCTTTTACAACTGTCCAATGTTTTGCCCAGTTGCCTTTTTTTTGTCTCTGTTGACAACTGACTTTAATTCCACAACACTGCCTTGATGTGATTTGAACTCCTAATTGAAATCATCGACGTACAATTCTTTGCAGTCCTGGTGTAACACTGCATTTCCCTATTGAGTGCTTTGCCTTTGTAGTGCATTGTAGGCTGAAGTTTTCTTTAACTTGTCTTCACTGCAGCAGGACCATATACATGGTTTTGGGCAAAATTGCTATTAGCTTGACTACTAGATACGCATTATGCAACATGATTAAAGTATGTCTGAGTAGTCCGTCACTACTGCAACTTAAGTAGGAGTTGAGAATATTTTTCTGTCAATCTGTGTTGTACATTGGACAGTGGGCTTTGTGCAGAGAGGTATGTAATAAATAAAAAGGAAGTGTTCAGATCATACAAGCTGCTAGCTCCGAGGTTTTGATGAGAGAGGACTGAATTACTGTCACAGCTTACATTTGTCTTATGACAGTTCAAATCCTAGTGGCCACAATTCATAATTCTCCTCTGATCTGCCCTGAAAAATTAGCAGGTAATCAAGAATGAGGAAAGTCCTATATTAATTGTTTCATAGTAGTTGAAAATTTAGTTGATCCCAGCAGAAGTTAATATTTATTGCATGTGAATGTTGCATTTATTCTTATTTCACTCCCTAGATTCTCATAATTTATTCCTGACAATATGTTACTTTGAATTATCTTTGCTAAATCACTGTTATTTCTCTTTTTAGGAAACCCTTACTGGGAAATATGGAGAAGATTCAAAACTGATTTATGACTTAAAGGATCAGGGTGGTGAGCTGTTGTCATTGCGTTATGACCTGACTGTATCCTTGATATATCTGTGAACTAAATTGACCAAAGGAAACAACTCTATTGTAGCTTTAAAAACCAGGCGGGAAAACACACCAACGCTTCATTGGAGGCTGCACTGATGATGTTACCCAGCAGGGTAATGAAACTTCTGCTGAACAACAAACCAGCTCGGCGAGTCAACCAACCTCAACACCCACAACCCAAGCTACAAATCTACTCCAAAACCTTATAGCTTTGTGTGTTAACATGTTTCAAGTATTCATTCAAATACTTTTAAAGATCGTAATGGTTCCTCCCTCTAGCACCCTTTCAGCCAGCGAGCTCCAGACACCTACCATACTGTGTGCAAAACAATTCTCAGTGAACCCACTTTAAATCTCCTGTGCCTTACTTTAAATCCATACCTCTTGGTAATGAACCCTTCTACTAAAGGAAACATTTATTCTTATTGACTTCATCTATGCCCCTCATAATTTTGTAGACTCAATCAGGCTCCCCCCTCAGCCTTTTCTGCTCTTTATAAAAAAAACCCGAGTCTATTTAGCCTCTCTTCATAGTTGAAATATAGTGTTTCTCACTGTCGAGATGTTTCAAAGCACTTAACAGCAAGTGAATTGCAATCAGAGTATTGTCAACAATTATAAGGTAGACAATTGACAGTCAATTAAACTTAACAAGATCTTTCTAAGAGCAATCAGATAATAACTAGATAATCTGTTTGTGTGATGTTTGAGGGATAATTGTTGTCCAGGGCACTGGAAATAACTGGCTCACCCTGAAACAGTGGTACAAGATGTTTTGCATTCATCAGAATGGACAGTTGGGTCCTTGGTTCAACATCTTGTCCAAAAGGTCACATGACTGATATTGTAACACTGCTTTGGTACTGCACTGAATTGTCATCTTTGTCTTTTCTGCTCAGACCCCAGAGTGGTCTTTGAATTCAGAACCTTTGAATTTTGACTCTGAATTGAATTGAATGATTTATTGTCATGTGTATTCAATGTAAAAATACAGTGAAAAGTGTGTACCTTTACTGTTGATACATGGCGCCATTCAAATTAACATAGAATAAGATAAGACAATAGCTTAAGAGAGTCCAACTTTCCTTTCCACTGCCGCAGTCCCACTCTGGGCTTTCCAGCCCTCGCCATGCCTCCACCAGAGTCTTGTTCTGGGCTTTCCAGCCCACGCCATGCCACTGCCAGCATCCCCCTGTGGGCTGCCTCACTGGCCCACTCTTGATCCACCACCATCGGACTGGCCCACGCTCAATCCGCAGTAGCTGCAGGACACAACCTGTGCATTTGGCTCCTGCCACACGGTTCCCAGTCGTGATCTGGCTCCTTCCCGACTCCTTAGGTAGGTAGTTAAAAGGGTTTGGTGGGGAGGAGGTGGGGAATATAATTACTACAGAAGGAGAGAGAAGAAGGGAGGGGAAAAAAAAAGAGAAAGAGAACTGGCGAGCAGAGTGGAGCTCCAAATGAAGCGACTTACCCTGCTGCCATCTTGCCTCAGTTGAGAGCACTCAGAAAAATCACAACTGATTTTTCATCTCTGGAAGTTAGCCCAAGTTCAACTACATACAAGGAGATCTATTGAGCTTGAGTACATCTCTGTTAGCTTCCTAATCTGAGTGGGCCCATGGCACAGAAGTATTAGGTGCCTTCATTTGCAGGTCACAGGATTGCTTGTGTAAGGAATTGGGAAACTGTTCACGGCGGTGCTGTGACAGTAGCTGTTCTGAGGTTAGAGCTCAGACAGGTTTTTCTGAAGTACTTGATGCTTTGTGTTTGATATTAGACTTGTGCAGTTATCCCTGATAGGAAAATCACAGGTGGGATGTAGGTAAGAAGGCAGAATGCGATTGAATTAACTTACAATGTCATCAAATTTGTCATTTGTCAAAGCTGAAAATGAAGATAAGCTAATGATGTTGGATGCTGGAGGACAATTGGCAGTCAAGGCATCATACCTCTGAATTTGACACAGCACTCATGAAACGAGCATAAATGCAAACTAATAATTTCAGTTCTAAGGTTTTGGATAGATTTGTAGCTCGGGTTGTGGATGTTGATGTTGGTTGGCTCGCTGAGCTGGTTTGTTGTTCCGCAGATGTTTCATTACCATGCTGGGTAACATCATCAGTGCAGCCTCCGATGAAGCGCCGGTGTGTTTTCCCGCCTGGTTTTTAAACTCTGTTGCCCGTTGAGCTGGATCACTTCACTTCCGGTTTTCCTTTGTAGTGGAGTGTATGTGGAGTCGAGTTCTATGTGTTTATTGATGGCTTTCTTCTTGGAGTACCAGGCTTCTAGGGATTCCCATGCCTGTCTCATCTCAATCCACATGGATAAGGAGAACCACCAAGTCGACTGGGACAACACCAAAATCCTGGGACAAGCTAAGGAGAGACGGGCACGGGAATTCCTAGAAGCCTGGTACTCCAAGAAGAAAGCCATCAATAAACACATAGAACTGGACCCCACATACACTCCCACTACGAAGGAAAACCGGAAGTGAGGCGATCCAGCTCAACAGACTCCAGATTTTAAAAACCAGGAGGGAAAACACACCGACGCTTCATCGGAGGCTGCACTGATGATGTTACCCAGCATGGTAATGAAGCGTCTGCGGAACAACAAACCAGCTCAGTGAGCCAACCAACCTCAATTATTTCAATTCCTTGACAAGCTGAAAAATTATAATATTTCAAGTAGAACTGTTCAGCAAGTCATTATATTATCATTCTTCGTATTTATCCTTGACCTTTTCTCAGGTTCCTTTTGCCCGCTATTTAGCTATGAATAAAATTACCAACATTAAGAGGTATCACATTGCTAAAGTATATCGAAGAGATAATCCAGCCATGACCAGAGGTCGCTACAGGGAGTTCTATCAGTGTGTAAGTATGTGCACAGCTGATGTTTTTGGAAATGTGTTCTACTAGAATTGCAAAATGGAATAGTTTTGGAAAAGCTGAATGTTAATGGCTCTTCCAGAAAGCTGCATGCATAATGTGTTGAAGGCTACTCCTTAGGAATCCATTGTATAGGTAGCACCAGGATAGAAGTGATATTCATCAATGCTTGTTTGCTCCATTTATTGTCAGTCATGTACTGAACTATACACAGGTTTTCATATTGGAGGGATTCTGCAATGTGAGCTGAGGAGATCCACACAATCATTGGTTTGTCTGTATTTGGTGCAATGGGAGTATGCTTCTACAGTGTACACTTCTAACCAGTGTAACTGGGGCTTAGGGCTGAGGGTTGCTGAGAATGTATTGTCAATGGCAGGGATCCCAAAGAAGTTTCTCCACTTTGATAGGGAGTCCATGGGTGAGAGTCACTATTGGAAGGGATAATGAGAGGGACAATTTAACAGACACGTGCTTCTATTTAGACAATGAAATGGAATTGACAAATGTGATGCTCTTTATATGATGATTTAATCTGCTTTTGTAGAAATTTTTTATTTAGTCTGATTATATATAGTTTGTGGAGTTGTTTTGATTTTGCCTGTCAGGGAATCCACTTTGGATATAACATGCACAAGTTGTTAATCCTAATGTATGTTATTCTGCTCAGATCTTGCATATGGTTCTGTTTTGCTTCATGTGACATCGAACTGCCTGACAGTTTCAATCACTGAGTGAAGTTGCTCAAATTAGCGACTTAGCATACCAGTGTGTGAATTAGGAGCAGGACTAGGCCATTCAGACAATGCGCCTGCTCCACAATTGCTTTCAGTTGTTGTATGTTGTCATCATCTTATACAGTGTCCAGTGCTGCAATGCAAAATTTATTTATACTGCTTGTCCCATTTTTAATCTTTCTTAAAAACTGTTTATTTTCTCAGGATTTTGATATTGCTGGTCAGTATGATCCAATGATTCCTGATGCTGAATGTCTGAAAATTGTTCATGAGATCTTGAGCGAGCTGCAGCTGGGAGACTTTCAAATTAAGGTAAAGTGAGGACATTTGAGTAATACTGTAAAGGGTTCAAACAGTGGAATATTTGAGATACCACAGCCGGACACCACTTATTTCATTTTAGTCCTTTCCTGGTGAGAAGCCTGGGCATCAATCTGATGGCTTCTATGATGATGTTACTCTAAAGATAGATAGAGAGCGACCCAGCATGTAGGTTTTCAACACATGCAAAGCTGAGGAACAGACAGATTTAGGATGCTTGTCATAATTATTTTATCTTGACTTTCAGGCAAATTTGAGACAATAAGCAAGTAGACATTGGGTCAAAGCCCCAAATGATCTCCCTACTGTTAAATAATTCAATTTGCAACTTTTCTGTTCATCCTAAAGTAATTATGGTGGAACAAATATGCATTCTCTGTTTGCATTACATCACCCTGTGGACTCCAGACAAATCAAAGAATGGTTAAGTCCCTTTCAAAACACTGAGTGAAATAAGTTTGAATTTTAAGGAAAAAGGTTGAGTGACAGGAAAACAATATTGAAAATGTGTCGTAGAGTGAGATAGAGGACTTTGCTTTCAAAAAGACTATATTCACTGTAGAAGGAGCAGTGTGTAGCTTTGAAAGTTGTGCCTATTTTGTCTAGTGCATTTGTTGTGCTGTCCTGTATGTCCATTGCATACTAATACCATTTCTAAATAAGCTGATAATTCCATTTGGAACTTAAAATGGTTTTGTGTTGCTAATTGAGGCGAAACAAAACTGTAGAGGATGTTAGCGAAAGGAAGTTTATGAATATGCTATGGGTAGTGCCAGCAATGTGAGTGACTTCATAGGGTATAACTCATTAAACTAAAAGCTTTAGTTTCAGAAGAACTAAATGCATGGTTTATAATTGCTTAAATCAGGCTTAACCAAGGTGAAACAAGTATGAACAATTGGATTCAAGAACTAATGGGTTGGCATTGAGAATGTAGATTTTAAGCGGGTAGAAGGATTGAAGTAGGAAGGATGTTGCCAGGGTTAGAGGGTTTGAGTTATAGGGAGAGGCTAAATAGGCTTTGGGGCTGTTTTGCCTAGAGTGTCGTAGGTTGAGTGGTCACCTTGTAGAGGTCTGTACAATCATGAGGGGCATGGATAGGGTGAATAGTCAAGGTCTTCTCCCCAGGGTAGGAGAGTCCAAAACTAGAGGGTGTAGGTTTAAGGTGAGAGGGAAAGGATTTAAAAGGGACCTGAGGGGCAAAGTTTTCACGCAGAAAGTGGTGTGTGCATGGAATGAGCTGCCAGAGGAAGTGCTGGAAACTGGTGCAATTAACATTTAAAAGGCATCTGGATGGGTATATGATTAGGAAGGGTTTAGAGGGATATGGGCCAAATGCTGGCAGATGGATCTAGATTAATTTAGGATATCTGGTCAGCATGGACAAGTTATACCAAAGGGTCTGTTTCTGTGCAGTACGTCTTTATGACTACCACCTGCCAAGTTCCCCTCCAAGCTACTCACCATCCTGACTTGGAAATATACCACTGTTCCTCCAATGTGGCTAGGTCAAAATCTGAGAAGTGAATTCCTAAGGACATTGTAGGTCAACCCACAGTGTGTGGATTGCAGCTGTTCAAGAAGGCAGCTCACGCACCACCACCTTGTCAAGGACAACTAAGGATGGGGCCCAGCCAGTGAATCACATATCTCACAGGTGAATAACAAAAAGTCTGATAACTTCATCAACTGATGCTAGCTTTTTTATTTTTAATCTAAATTCAAATTCTCAAACCCTTCATTATTTATCCAGGTATCTCAATTAATGGTAGCCTTCTGTCTTGTGAGGTGATCATTTGGTCATCAACTGTTTGTTGAGCGTCACATGGTGAATTTCAGGAGTCCATCTCCAATGTGGCAGTCTCTGCCACATGCAGCAGGGCTTGACTCTGGGCTGAGAAGTTGCATGATGTGCTCGCCTCTGTTTTTCTCTGGGCTACCTCCTTGGCCAGCTGAACTTTTTGTTTCTGTTTTCCCCTACCAATGCCCCTCCTAATAGTTAGCCCCAGTGGTCTCCTAGTTGTTGGTGTTAATGTGTCCCATTTTCGTATTTCACTTACAATCCAACCTGCATGGACACCCAGGGCTTGTGACCCGGTGGTCGCTTTACTGTCCAGAAAGTCTTGGTATGTACACTGGCATCTGAATGATGTATACGATGAAGGCAGCGCAGATGTTGTTGGCTTAGCATTTAGTATCCACAATGAAGTATCTGTTTTAACCTACTTGTAACATAACCACTATGCTAATCAACCTTGATAAATTTGGCCTGCACTTGTTTTGTGTCCATTGGGGTTTTCAGTTTTGGTTTATAAAATCCAGCTGCATTTTTTGTTAAACCACGGATATATGAAGGAGATCCAAATCTGTCGGTTCTGGTGGAAGTGGAACTGGAGTGGCGCACATCAGGAACACTTCCAGAACTAATTAACAACTGGTGTTTTTTCACTAAATTTATCACCTTTCGTGAAAATAGTTTAGCGAAGAGCGCAAATCGGAGCTTGAATGTAATTCCTTATTGAACAAGACGAAATAAAATAGTTTAACTGCTTGATCATGTAATATCCTTTCTGTATCAAATGTACAATGTTTTCAGGATTAAACAAGATGTGAATTATATGACAAATCAGTTGAACTCTCCTAAAACATGTAGGGGTGTTGCTTAACTTTTTCATAGTGAATTCCAGTTTTACTTGTACTATAAAGGGAAACTTAATGACTGGAACTTTCCAATCAAAGAGAGAGTAGTTCTTTTGCAGAGATCATGGGACTGCCGATGCTGGAGAATCTGAGATAACAAGGTGT
>JAHRHZ010000251.1:51440881-51458838 GCA_024137785.1 Ginglymostoma cirratum
GGTCCAGACCCGAAACGTCAGCTTTCCTGCTCCTCTGTTGCTGCTTGGGCTGCTGTGTTCATCCAGCTCTACACCTTGTTATCTCTAGTTCTTCTGCAACTTTTTTTGTCTTGCATGTGATGCAAGGGACAGGTTACAAATTTAGGCTTCACCCATCCTGCAAGTTATTTGCTGCGTGCATATGTTGTACAAGAAGTGGTTCAAAACGAACAAATAAATATACATACAGATGTACAAACCATTGTTTGATTATGTTGTTTTACAATTCTATGATTTACCTGTGTGTCTGTGACCAGTACAGATAAAAGACCTGTGCTTCCTGGGTTTACATTAGTTGTCATGTTGCTGACTTTAAACTGAGACTTGGAATGAGCTGTGATTCCTGAAAAGATTTAGAGTCCAAATTTGTATCTTGCTCTCAGAAATCTAAATCAGGAAGTAGTCTTTTTTTTCAAACTTGGTGTTAAATTGTGTATTTTCCCTTCACATCAATTTCTCAGTAAATTATAACACTGAAGATCCAATTTTGCAGCTTGCAATGAATCATTCAAAGGATTGAAACTGTATCATGCAAAAAAATCTGTTCTGATTCAAAGCTTTTGTAACTGTGTCCATTTGCCTATATTCAGGTTAATGACAGACGTATCCTTGATGGGATGTTTGAAGTATGCGGAGTGCCAGCTGATAAGTTTCGAACCATCTGTTCTGCAGTGGATAAAATGGACAAGGTAAAGGGGTGATGAGTCAGACTTGTTAGCCTTTTGTATAGAGTAGGTGGAAAAACCTGTCCTGTTATTTTCTTCAGACTGTTCCAAACCCTTGTCTAAAATCATTGGTATATGAGCTTTTATTTTCAGGTGTTTCCAGTTGATAACATCATATTGACTTCAAAAGGGAAAACTGCATGTCAGCAGTTCAGGCAGCCTCTATGGTGGGAAAGGTTCAACTTTAAAGTCTGTGACCACTTTTCACTGTTTAGCTAACAATCTCATCCAGCGTGGTTAGACTTGTCCTCATTTTCTCAAACTTGTGTCCCTCTGTCCTTAGCAAAAGATCTTGAGTTATTGCCAAAGCAATGTTCAGCCAATTCCTCATTGACACAACAAGGTGTAGAGCTGGATGAACACAGCAGGCCTCCATCACAGGTGCAGGAAAGCTGACATTTCGGGTCTAGACTCCTCATTGACACAGTTGTGCCCCTTCTTTCACAAATTAATCAGATTCATTGACAGATGTCTTTTCCGTCTATTTGGGCCACAGGCTAAGGTTTTAAAGCAGGTAATACTTAGCACATTTACCCAGAATGTTAACTGTAAGTTCTGCACATGTATTACCCTATTTTGCTTACTTAATTTAACTTTATTATATTGATCCTGACTTTCATTTCTTCCTGCTGTTTTTCAGTTAGCTGCCTCTTCCAAAAAAAACTACACATTTTAAATCCCAAACTAATTCAACACACCACTTTGCTGTGGTGTCACTGGGAAAATCAAATCAAACAATTAGTAGAGACCTGAAGCCTCCCTCTGCTCATTTGAAGCTGAAGAATATAGCCGTACAGACTACAAACCAAAACATTCTCAACCACTGCATTGAACTCCCATAGTGCTGCAAATTCCTAAAAAAAATACTCACTCCCAACTGCTCGTGCAAAGTTTACTGATCCTGAGCTTTCAACAGTCCCACTGGTGAGAGCCAGGTGTCTGAGTTGAGGGGTAGGGATACTACAACTGCAGCACAGGAACCCCCCTCCCACTACTCAATAGAACAAAGTTAGGACGACTTCCACTCATTAGGTTTCAATAATAATCAGCACCTATTGAAACCTTATTAAGTCTTCAGGTGATTAACTGATAACACCCTCATTTGAATCCGCTCCATTATTGACCTTCTACCTCAATTGTTAGGGTCCTTATGGTCGGCCATAGTCGTGTCCCTACCTTTGAGCCAGGAGACCTGGATTGAAACCACAACTGCTCCAGAAGTATGTAATAAAATCTCAGAACAGGTTGATTAGAAAATATCCTTAATTAGACTACGACTGAATTTTAAACTTGTAAATAAAGTGGGCAAAAAAAGGACTTGCAGGATAAAGTCCCATGGTGCTCCATATTCCCCAAAACACACACACTCAGGCTGTGCTCTGTTCCAACTGATTGTATGAAGCTTACTTATGACAGCACCTCTGATTGTGCAGCACCGTCAGTACTGCACTGAACCCTCAGTCCAGATTTTAGTATTCAAGTGGGAGGTGATGGCCTTATGGTATTATTACTAGACTGTTAATCCAGAAATTCAGCTAAAGTTCTGGGTACTGGGATTCGAATCCTGCCACGGTAGATGGTGGCACTTGAATTCAATAAGAAACTATCTGCAATTAAGAATCTACTGATGGCCATGAAACCATTGTCGATTGTCTGGCTCACTAATGTCCTTCAGGGAAGAAAATCTGCCATGCTTTCCTGATCTGACCTACGTGTGACTCCAGATTCACAGCAAAGCAGTTGACTCTCAACTATCCTGTGAAATGGTCAAGCAAGCCATTCAGTTGTATCAATTGCTACGAAGTTTCAACAAAGAAATGAAATCAGACAGATCACTTGGCATTGACCTAGGAACTGGAAAAGACAATGACAGAAACAGCCTCATCAACCCTAAAAAGCTGTTTCCAACATTTGGGGGCTAGTGCCAAGTTGGGAGAGCCATCTTGCAGACTATTCTAGCAACTACCTGACATTGTCTATAAGTTATGACTACGTCCCAGCACCACTTTCACCATCCCTGGATATGTCTCAGCAGAGGTCATGGCACAGTGGTATGCAGTGGGAGGGAGTAGCCCTGGGATTCCTCAACATTGATGCTGGACCTCCATGACTTCTAGTTAAACATGTGGAAGGAAACTGGTTATCACCTACTGTCCTCCCTCAGTTGATGGATCAGTCCTCTTCCATATTGAACAACACTTGGAGGAAGCACTAAGGGTGGCAAGAGTGCAAAATATACTCTGGGTAGGGGTTTCAATGTCCACCACCAAGACCAGTTCTGCAGCAGCAGTATTGATCAAGCTGGTTGAATCCTAAACGACATAGCTGCTAGATTGGATCTGTGGCAGGTGGTGAGGGAACCAACGAGAGAGACATACTTGACTTCATCCTTACCAATCTGCCACCTCCAGATGCATCTGTCCATGACGGTCTCAGTAAAAGTGGAGGGGAAGTCCCACCTTCTTGTTGAGCATAACCTCCATCAGCTTGCTAAGTGCCAGGCAATGGCCATCTCCAATAAGAGACAATCTTATCATCACCCCTTGACATTCACAGGCGTTATCATCATTCAGTCCCCCATTATAACATCCTTGGGGTTACTATTGACCAGAAACTCAACTGGATTTGCCATTTTTAAAGGCGGTGGCAGAATAGGTGGGCTGAGCCCGGGGTTCATCCACTGCTGTTGGCTTTCTTTCTCTCTTTGTTTTCCTGACTTTTTTTTTTCCTTTATCTGTCTTCTTTTGGGCCTGGAGAATGGTGGGTTGAGGAAGGAGTCCTCCAGCTCCAGCCTGGCGTCTCCTGGCGAGCAAGGAGCAGGTCCTGGGCTGACTCCCCTGGTCTGGCATCACAGGCAAGGCTGAGGCTCCGGGCCCACGGTTGGGCCTGGGTGACTGAAGGAGGAGAGTTGGTGGTCTCTGAAGATCCTCAGGCAGCTCCTTCCAAACCCATGACCACTTCCATCTCAAGGGACAAGGACAACAGATACCTGGGAACACCACCACCTTCAAGTTCCCCTCCAAGCCACTCACCATCCTGGCTTGGAAATATATTACCGTTCCTTTGCTGTCACTTGGTCAAAATCCTGGAATTTCTGTCCTGACAGAATTGTGGGTCTGCCTACAGCACATGGACTGCAGCAGTTCAAGAAGGCAGCTCACTGCCTCCTTCTGAAGAGCAAGTAGATATGGGCAACAAATGCTGGCAAGTCAGCGATGCCCACATCCCATGAATGAATTTAAAAAACAAGTCCTGGAGTGAGACTTTAACTCTCAATTATTTGCCATCCTGCTACCTGCAGAACCACAGGCTCGCCCAGATGTTTAGAAGTATTCTCCTAAGCTATGACTATTCTTTTAGATACTCGTGCTTCAGGAATAAGAATAAAGATAATGGAATGACTGGCCATCCTAGTTGGAAATGTTTCCATGATTTTTCATTGCAGTGATGCAGATAAATCTTTTTCCTCTGGGATTTGTTTGTTATCTTTCTCAAATGTTTTACCATTGCCTGGTCCAGGTGAAATCCTGGGACTTTTAAGTGCTTCGTTTTAATTGTCTTGATCTTCATGGCCAGATAAATGGCCTGTCAGATGCAAATTGCTCCTTATCTTCTTCCTTTCTGTTTGCCTGGTGACTCAGGAGAATTTCAGTGCAAATTAACCTTCCCATATCGGATTGACCTTCTGAACTGCTTGTATTGCAAGAAAACTTGAAATGTTTCTGAAGTGGATTATCTTCTGAACACCAACTTAATGTTGTATCTCTATTCTGACCTTATTTTAAGTGATAAAGCTGCCTTTCAAAACATGACTAAAGTATCCAAATTTAAATTTTGGTACTGTTCATGGTTTTTTGCATTCTCTTTCCCAAGGGGCTGACACACTCTACGGTGTCATTCCGTGACTGCCACTGTCCCACCCAACTGGTTATTCAATGGTGTTGGCCTTGACAATAGTCTCTGGCAGCATTCACCACTGAAAATGATCCTGCCTTTAACCTAATTTCCTTTGTCTATATGGCATAGACTTGGTGGGCTGACTGGCCACCTCCTGTGCTGTAAATCACTCTTGACTTCTCAGTGGATTTTGGATAGAGGTCAACAGTTGAAAAAGCTGGCTGATTTCTTCCTCTGTTTCCCATTGAGACCTTGAAGTGTTGACTGCAACTACTCTGGACCCAGGATGATGCTGGCTGAAGACCATAAGATATAGGAGGCCATTTGGCTCATTGAGTCTCCTCTGCCATTAAATAAGATCATGGCTGATGTGATAATCCTTAACTCTACTTTGCTCCTTTTTGCCTAATCTGTTGTTTGCATGATACAAAGAACAATACAGCACAGGAACAGCCCCTTTGGCCCTCCAAGCCTGCACTGACACATTTTGCCCTTCCATACTAAAACTATCTTCACTTACAGGATTCATATCCCTCTGTTCCCTTCCTATTCATGTATTCATCCAGATGTTTCTTTAATGCTGCTATTGTTTCTACCACCACCTCTGGCAGTGTTCTCCAGGCACTCACCACTTTATGTGGAAAAACTTGCCTTGCCAATCTCTTTTAAAGCTCCCCACCTGCACCTTGAACCTGTGTCCTCTAGTAATTGACCCCTCCACTCTGGAGGAGGGAAAAAGCCTCATGCTTTCCACTTTATCCATGCCATTCACAATCTTGTAAACTATCAGGTTTCACCTCAACCTCCTATGTTCCAGTGAAAACAAACCCAGGCTATCCAACATTTCTTCAATGCTAAAATCCTCCACAGCAGGCAACATCCTGATAAATCTTTTCCGTACCCAGCATCCACATCCTTCTGGAAGAGTGGTGACCACAACTGTACGCAATATTCCAAGTGTGGCCTAACTGAAATTCTTTGAAGCTGTAGCATAACTTATCTATCCTTATACTCAATGCCCCTTCCAATGAAGGCAAGTATGCCATAGGCCATTTTTTTACTACTTCATCTACCTGCGATGCCACCTTCAGTGATCTGTGGATCTGCACATCCAGATCCTTCTGCATAATCAATACTCCTAAGGGTTCTGCCATTCACTGTATAATTTCTACCTGTATTTGACCTTCCAAAATACATCACCTCACATTTGCCTGGAATCTTGTCTATCTCAGCTTTGGATATACTTAATGACACAACCTCCCCATTCTCTGTCTTCAATGGACAAATTCTTACTCTAAATACAACCAGGTCAGCATCAATTCTAGGTCAGACCTTCCTGACCTAAACCATTCCTGCTGTTTCTTTAACCTGACCGTTGTGAAGCTTTATTAATAAAAAGAATATACCTTTTGCTGTTAATTGGGTGAGGCTGCTTTAATTTTTTCATGTAATTGAGTGCTGCATTTCCTGTTTATTTCAGCTGAGCTAAGCATTGAGCTTTTTTTCATGCCTTGTATTGATTTATTTTAAAATGTTTACCTATCATTTTATTGATGGCCAATAATGCACAAAATAAATGTGTTTATTGTGCATGTGTGTGTCTTTGATGTCTTATTTTTACAATTATTTATTTAACAATCCTGCATTGGTCACTACGTCAGGTTTCTGTGCATTCACACTTCATGTTCTCTTGCAGATGCCATGGGAGGAAGTGAAGAAAGAAATGGTTGCAGAAAAGGGGCTTTCTCCAGATGTTGCCGATAAAATTGGAGAATACGTTCAGCTCAGTGGTATGCTTGGTTTTTTAATATAAATGCTTTTGACTGAACTCCACAAATTTGTCTCAATCTCCATAAATTTGCACCAAGTGTATGCCTGTAATTGAATACAGAATATCCTTTATTGTCACTTGTACTCCAGTACAGTGAAAAGTTTTTTACAATGGCTGCCTTTTAACAGTGCCATCTTAGGTACAACTACCTAGGTACAAACCTTACAGAGTGAAAAAAGATCTTGTTATACAAGAGGATTGAAAGGTAAGGACTTGCGTTACAGTCTGGTAAGAGTACCAAACAGCAGCTCAGCACATGGTGCCGAGCCCCAGTCCAACAACCGTTCCACATCACACCAGCCTCCAGTCTGCTCCTCACTGGCACTCAGCAGCCACAAAGTAAGTCACGCTTTACCAGCATTCGCCTCCCTCGCACCACCCCAGCACTTGGGATTCCCCATGTTGCTCCAGGCCTCACAACCTATACAATGTTTGCTGAATTGCTGAAATAGGAGCAAAATACTGTGGATGTTGGCGATCTGATGTAAAAACAAAATGTGTTGGAGAAACTCAGCAGGTCTGGCAGCATCTGTGGTGAGAGAGAGAGACAGACAGACAGAGTTAACATTTCAAATCTGACCCTTGTTTGGGATTGCTGAAGAAGAATCCAAAGAAAAGTAATTGGATTTGAAATGTTTCTCTCTCCACAGATGCTGCCAGACCTACAGCAGTTTCTCCAGCATTTTGTGCATTCAGCATTTGACAGAAATAAAAACAATGTTAGCCTGTAAAGAAGAAGGAACAAGCACACATTTAAAGAGTTAGAATGTCAGAATGCTTCACAGTCAGAATTCAGAATAGCCTTTATTGTCATGCGCACTCGAACGAGTGCAGTGAAAAGTTTGTAAAGGCGGTGAAGTACTTTCTGAAGAATAGCTACTGCTGTTCAGGCACATACTGTGTTTGTGTGGCATGCTGCAGGATGTCACTGATAATGAAATGATCAGAAGTTTTCTTTTGGTGGTACTTGGTGGAATGTTGGTCAGAACGTAGGAGGGTAGTAGATAATAAGTGCAACTATGTACTGTCTCCATTGTCAAATAAAATTCAGTAAATACAGTTAACGGCCCTGACCCATTTGCTGACTTTCATATTTGCTCCAAGGGTTAGAAACATGACTTATAATTTTTGATGCAAGCAGGCAAATGTGCTTCAGCAAAAGGCACACAAAGCTCAGACCACAATGTTATTGCAGCCTAACTTACACAGATTTTAAAGTAAAACTGCAACTTTCTTTATCCTTATCTTGTGGGATGTAGATACTGCTGGCAAAGCAGCATTTATTATTCATCCCTAATTATCCTTCAGCTGGTGGCTTTAGGCCATTTGAAACGGAAGTCAAGAGTCACTCACATTGCTGTGGATCCAGAGTCATCTGTACGCCAGACCAGATCAGAGAGTCATACAGAATGGAAACAGACCCTTCGGTCCAACTGCTGCATGCCGACCAGATATCCTAACTGAATCTGGTCCCATTTGCCAGCATTTGGCCCATATCCCTCTAAACCCTTCCTCTTCATGTACCCATCCAGATGCTTTTTAAATGCTGTAATTGTACCAGCCTCCGCCACTTCCTCCGGCAGCTCATTCCATATACGTACTACAGTCTGTGTGAAGAAGGTGAAGACAACAGGTTTCCTTTCCCAAAGCAGTTGTTTTGAAATTTTGAACTGATGTCCCCAAAACATTAGTCAGGACCATTGGATTACTGATTCAGTGACATTATCACTATATCACAGTCTCCCTCAGTTTTTATTTGGTCACTTACCTAATTTTGATACATTGATGTAAACCATCTGTATTACAGCATTTTTCTTTATCTGTTGTGTTACTAATGCCTTCATGAAGCAGAGAAACTAATTCTGTATCTTTTGCAGGTGCAACAGAGTTGGCTGATGAGCTGCTCCAGGATGACAAACTGTCGCAAAGCAAGGTGGCTTTGGAAGGTCTAGCTGACATGAAACAGCTCTTTGAGTATTTGACATTTCTTGGTATTAAAGACAGGGTAAGAGGCTCAGCTCTATGCTTTGCTGAGTTTTCTAATATAACCTAATGCTCTGGTCAATACCCCTGCTTCTACTTGATGATGAGATTATCGTTTGTGGAGTGTAACCCATCAGTACCGTTTAATATAGGAGTTTTGACTTGTGTCTGTTTGGGAGAAATGTTGTTGTTTTCTTTACTCCAAAGGATATATATTTATATGAAATAGAGAGTTTGCGTCTCATGGTGGAATTTGTACATTATTCACTGGAAGGAATTGGCTTGCTAGTACTAATCCTGTTTGCACCACTTTTATTCTCATAGATTCACAGTTCATCGTTTGAATTCTTGTTTACAGCAAGTGAGATAAAAAGCATTAAAAGAAGCCCAGTTTATATTTTTATGTAATTTACTTGAAGGTCCGCTGTCACCTTGCATTTTCGATAGTACTTAAATGGTGGTGTAGGGATGAAGTGATGGTTGTTGGGTAATCTGTGATGAGTGGTCGTTAGTGCACAACTCCCTGCAAATGTCTCACATTTAAGTAAGTTCCTATGTACCTCCTGCAACATCAACTTCATTACAATTTTTGATACTCTTTGTTTCCAAAGCAGCAAAAAGCAACCACGGTTGGCCTGCTACTTGTACAAAACTAACACAAATAATTATTTAGCTCACTTCTAAACAATATGGATCTAATAAACAGTGTAAGAAAGATTCAAACATTTGTTTTAGAACCTTTGTTGCAGAAAGTATTTTGGTGGCTATCGATGCATATAATTTTCACGTACATTGATTTTGAGTTGAGAATACTTATTCCCTTTTCAGGTTGTCTTTGACCTCAGTTTAGCTCGAGGTTTAGACTACTACACTGGTGTGATCTATGAGGCTGTGCTAGGCCCAAATCAGGCTGACACCCGGATGCAACAGAACGAACATTGTGAGCCACCTGGCGTTGGCAGTGTAGCTGCTGGAGGGCGATACGATGGCCTTGTTGGAATGTTTGATCCCAAAGGTCGGAAAGTGCCATGCGTGGGAGTCAGCATTGGGATTGAAAGGATATTCTCCATAATGGAACAGAAAATGGAGGTACTGCAACTGATCCCTTATGCAATTTAGAGCAAGAGAAAAGGATGTTTAAGATGGGAAACATTCGTTACTATGGCACCCTACACCTGTTGCAGCACTTTTCAGTCAGGGTTTCAACTTTCATTTTCCGTCTAGTGTGGCTGTTTTCAAATCAAATTTCATGCATTAGATTGAATCACACCCTGTAATAAAGTGTACCTGCTTGGGGGGACCACAAACAATGCAATATTTTTGTGTATTTGCAATCTGGAAGATACATATCTCAGTGACTGACACTAAACTTTGATCCCGGTATCCAGTCAGTTTGATGCTTAGCTAATGGTTTTTTTTGAGATAAAACAGACATTAGGTTCATCAGTATATTCCTCATGTTTCCTTTTAGTTAGCTTTTCAAATGTG
The DNA here is from genome assembly GCA_024137785.1 of Ginglymostoma cirratum. NCBI lineage: Eukaryota > Metazoa > Chordata > Chondrichthyes > Orectolobiformes > Ginglymostomatidae > Ginglymostoma > Ginglymostoma cirratum. Next base: position 51,450,845 of record JAHRHZ010000251.1, read on the forward strand.
ACCACCCATTTTTATCCCATTCACTGGTGCTGCAGTGATTATGTTGGTGTGCCGCTAACTGAGAGTCATCTAATCCAAAAACCCAGAATTTGAATGTATTTTTGTTTTAAATCTGAAAGTAAAAAGAACTGTGTATCAATAAAGGATCAACAAGTAGCTATTGGCTTATAAATAAACAACTGGGTCTTCAATGACCACCTGTGAAAGAGAGGTGCCACCTTTATTCCGTTAACCCTATGTGGTTGTCTCATCAGTGCAGCTAATGCAGATTTTTCTTTGTTTGTTCACGCATGGTATTTGGGTGTCACTGGCAATGCCACTAATTTCCCATTTCAGTGGGCAGTTGTGAGTCAACCACTTTACGTTGCGTCTGTAGTCACATATGGGCCAGGCCACATAAGGACGGTAAATGTTTCTTCTCTAAACAGCATAAATGAACCAGTTGGGTTTGATAACACTTGATAGTTTCATGGCCACCATTACTGAGTCTAGCTTTGAATTCCACTAGCCACTGTGGCATTTGAACTCATGATCTAAGAATGCTTACTGGTCCAGTAACATTACTACCATGACACTACCACCCGTGAAACTTGTAAAATCAAGGAAAATGGGGATAGACAATGAACCAGCAATAGCCTCGGCACTTATCTTCAATTGAATGGACCCAAAACATTAACTCTACCTTCTCTCTATGGATGGTGCCAGACATGCTGAGTTTCTCCAGCAATTTCTGTTCTTGTCTCAGATGGTATCAGAGATCATTTTTAATTACTTTGCCTTAGGAAAGATTATTTTTCCAAAAATGTTTTATTCATTAAATTTTATAAAAAAGTGTACATAATACCATGCACTGCTCATGTTATGTAAAATGAAAACAAGATCATTTTTTCCATTAATCTGTTACTGAGTACGTTTAGACTACTGTTCATTTTTATTGTACTCATTACGTGTCAACTGTGCAACCTGAGGGCTTTTCCTTAGTTTGCAGCCCCTTTGTTAATAATGGCCGAAAGGCATTAGCTAGTGGCCTCAGCCCATTGTGTTTTTGCTGTACCAAACCCTTAGTCCTGGACTTTAAAATGTGCCAGTTGACCATTCAGTTGCAGGTAATTCTTTGCACTGGAAGACTAGTAAATATGCAGCAAACCAAAGAGCTGCTTTTATCGATTTGGCAGTTCTTCAGTTGGAGTTGATATTTGTGTTCCACAAGTTGTTCCTAGGGATGCAGAGACAGAGGCCTGCATCATTGGAACTGCTCGGCTGAACCTTGATAAAAACCACAATGTCTCTTTTCAGATCTCCTTAGCAAAGCCTTGAGGGCAGGGACTCGGAGACTCCTAGTGTACTGGATTGATCTGACAGGGGGGCCTTCCTCGCCACCAACGAGGCTATCCATTGTTGCTTCTTTTTGACTTGGGAACAATGTTCTAATTTTCACACTTTTCAACAATGGAGTTTAATTCCCCTCAGACTTTCTGGATACTTGCTTCTTTGTCACCTGCTTTGAAACTTTAAGTGACATTCAATTAAAACTGCAGCTGAGTTCTGTTGCATCCTTCTAATCAGAAAAAGACAAACTTTAAATGTTATACCCTCTAAATGGAAGTATTTTCATTGTTAATTTCTTTTACCGATGCAGGAGATTAAAGTTTAAATATTAAAAATAAACTCTCCCTCTTACCGCTTCATTCTCCTGAACTTCAGTTTTCTCTCGAGACCCAGATCCAGTTCAAAGGTGAAGATCCAAAATGAAAGTGCCCTTGATTCAGAAGTGCTGGTGATTTTACAATTCATGTGGTTTTTAAACACACTCGCTCATTCCTTCCCTCTCCTGAAATTCTGCTGTGAGCAGGAACTTTGGAGAGGAGCAATTTTGAAAGTCATTTTTAAAAAAAAAGCACATTGGAATTCCAATATCCTTGCGTTTAAAATGGATAACCTCATACTGCCCCATCACTGAATGTGTTTGTGTACCTCTTCACCTTCTTGTTCCCATCTATACAGTCATTAGTACTGTGAAATCTATCTATCTCTGTCTTGAACTCACTCAGAGTTTTCACAGCCCTCTGGGATAGAGAATTCCAAGGATATACCACCCTCTAAGTAAAGAAGTTTCTTCTCATCTCAGCTGTAAATGAAAATCAAAAGAACTGTGGTTGCTGTAAATCAAACAAAAACAAAAGTTGCTGGGAAAGTTCAGCAGGTCTGGCAGCATCTGTGAAGAGAAATCAGAGTTAATATTTCGGGTCCAGTGACCCTTCATCAGAACACAGCTATAAATGACCTGCTCCTTATTTTCAGACTGCAGCTGATCATAATCTGTTCAGGGTATATCCTGAGATCCTTTGTTTTGCTGATCACTGTGTTGGTTACTGTTCTGTTTTGCCAGACCTCTGACCAGAAAATTCGTACAACAGAGACTCAGATCCTTGTTGCCACAGCACAGAAGCAGCTTCTGGAAGAGAAGATGAAATTGGTGGCAGAGCTGTGGAAGTATGGGATTAAGGTTTGTGATGAGCTGCAAATGTAGCAACCAAGGGGTTGATAAAGGACTTCAGTTAAGTGGAGGGGTTATAGCAGAGAAGGTTAAGGGGAGATTCAATAGAGATTTTCAAAATAATGAAGGACTTTGATAAAATCTGAAAGAACTGCAGATGCTGTAAATCAGAAACAAAGATAGAGATTGCTGGAAAAGCTCTGCAGGTCTGGCAGCACCAGTGAAGAGAAATCATTGTTAACAGTTCAGGTTTGGTGAGCCTTCCTCAGAATGGTTCCGAGGAAGAATCACCAGACCCAAACCATCAACTCTGATTTTTCTTCACAGGTGCTGCCAGACCTGCAGAGATTTTCAGCAATCTCTGTTGTTAAAAGATTTTGATATTTGGAGGACCTGCTCTCTTCAGCACATTTATCAATAAGGATCACAATCTTTGGAGTTGAGAAAGGTGCTGAGAAGGTCAATAAAATTTAGCAGAGCACCATTTTCTTTTTCATGTAGTGGATACCAGGTCCCTCTAGATCATTGCAAGCTTATACCATATGTAACTATTGCATTCTACCAGGGAGTAGGATTCTGTTGTAAGTGATCAGAATTTGGAATTTGTCGAGGAAATTGCCAGCCTTAGTGGGTAAAATAATTTCAGCAATGATTAGATACTGTTTGAATCTCAATATTTAATGATTCCTCGAACACCAACTTTGAGCAGCCTCTTGTTAGCCCATTCCATAGTATTTATGGTGGTGGATTGTTTATTGTGCAACTCTACAGGCAGAAATCACCTACAAGAAGAACCCAAAGCTCCTGAACCAGCTGCAGTATTGTGAGGAGACAGGAATTCCCCTGGTGGCTATAATTGGAGAGCAAGAACTCAAAGATGGGGTTGTCAAACTTCGAGTTGTTTCTACAAGAGAGGAGGTTAGCTAAATAAATAAACAAATATTTTTGTGAAAAAAAAGTGGTGACTGTTTCCCAAGGATTCTGTGTACAGAACACGTCAACACAATTGAACTTTTGCAAACAAATGTGCCGAAATAATGGACCCATACAAAAAGTGCATATTGAGAGATTCCTGTAATTTGCAAGGTAAAACACACAAGAAGTACTGTACAACGACAGACACACATTACAACTTGCAGACAGCCTACAAACTACTGGATCCTTTTACGCCCTAAAACAGGGCACGTATATTGGTATAAGGCAGCAGAGAGTTTCATAAAACATAAAACCAAGAACTGCTGGTGCTGGAGATCTTAAATAAAAACAGAAATTGCTGTGAAACTCAGCAGCGCCTGTGGAGAGAAAGCAGAATTAACATTTCGAGTCTCATGTTCTGATAAGAGTTACTGGAATCAAAACATTAACTCTGCTTTCTTCCCATAAGAAATAGCAGCAGGCAGAGGCCATTTGACTCCTCAAACCTGATGCCAGGCCCTAAGGAGTTTAATTTACAAGTTTTATTTATGTCTAATTTTATGACCAAATTTGTGATGTTCCATAAACCTTTGTAAATGTAGCCTATGTGCTTTGAGACAATATGAGCAGCCAGATGAAAGTACAATGTTTCATTTTAAATGTTGGCAAAAACAGTGAATGTGGACAGCATTATAAGTATCTCTTGTAATTACAAATTGAATTGATGATTTTCTTTGGATTGTCTTCTGCAGGTTGATGTTGCAAGAGAAAATCTCATAGAAGAAATCAAGAAGAGAACCTACACATCCTAACCTCTTCTGAAAGATGTAAAATGTCTGACCTTAAAATGTCTTTTGCACATTGAACAGTACTGCAGAATGCCATGTTACATCATTAACCTGAACCACTGCTTGTTAATATGCACTGTGAACAAGAAAATGACCACTCTGTTCACAGTATGAGATGGAAAGAATATTTGTTTCTTCTGAATTACACTTTAAGATAGGATATAAATATGTTTTATCTCAATTATGTTTCACAAGGAAACTCTGCCTTTCACAAAGGCAGAAAGAGGCTAGAGTTTGTTGGCTAACTGTAAATCAATAAAAAGGCAGTGCTGACAAAGCTACAGTCTGTTCGTTGGATCAAAATATTTGGTCATCCAATGTTAACCAATCAAAAGCTCACATGAACCCCTACTGCAGATAAACCTCATCTGTCTTGAAAGCCTACCAAATCACTTTGAACATCCAAACAACCAGGAAGAAAACTGGATTTCCTGTGTATATTCCTACTCTGCTTTTCCAGTTATAGTTATAGCCATAGCCGTTTTTGACCAACTTCACCATCGTCCCTGTGCAAACAGTTTCTACCAGTGTTATAAGATATTGATATTCAAATGTTTTTCGCATCAATTTCTATTTTAAAATGAACTAGTGATCACAAATTCCTGCCCCAAGCTATGATAGTTCTGTATAGGTCCCTTATGCAAAAGTGCTGCATGCAAAGAGAGTTTAATATTGCTTTTTAAGAAAACCAGCACTGACTCTCAAATAGCAATGAAATGAGTGTGCCTGCTTCTGACTGGGTCCAGCTAGCTTTGATGGTGGAACACAGACATGGTAGAAGCCCAAGAACGGCAGATGCAAGGGAACACACAGCCCAGTGACAGCAGAGCTCATGGCATTAGGTTAAAGGGGTTGGGTAATGGAGAACTAGAGAATATGGAGCCCAAACAGCACCTTTTCCAGCCAGTTGCCCACTTACCTTTCAGTATGTGTAGACTGCCCTGCATCAGCGACCCACTGACAAGTCTCTGTGGGCCCCAGAGGACCCTGGGATTGAGTTTGACAGTCATAGATATAAGATTATTTTATGAATAGCAAATTTTCAATATTTGGGTATTCACACCTTTGATGATTGCATTCTATATTAATGTTGTAAAGGATTAGGACCATTGTGAATAACTCCTGAAGAGCAATGGCTTCTTGTGCACAAAAGCAAAATGAGATGGATGCTAGAAATATGAAATAAGAACTGGGACTACCTTAGCAAAAATTTGGAGAACGCAGCATTAAGTGCCAAGTCTAGTGCTGCAACTCAAGAAGTATGATCATTGGACAACTTCGAAACAAAAGCCCAGGATTCCACATGTTGAATTAGCCACTTCGAAACTCGGAAGCACAAAGCCAATAGTAAGGAGCTAAGTCAGCAGCAATGATGGCAACTAATAATCATGGGCCCTCTAAGTCTCATGCTCTCTACCAAAGATGTGGATGGCAGGGTAGTTGCTGTCTGAACACACAGGAAATGAGAGAGAAGCTAGACACTGCACCAGAAGAGCCCTCAGTTTCTCAGGGTAGTGTCCTAGGGCTAACCCCTGTCAGCTGCTTCATCAATGACTTTCACTCTATCACAAGGTCTGAAGTGGGGACATTCATTGATGATTGCACAAAGCTCAGTACAATTAGCAACTTCTCAGATACTAAAGCATCTGTGGTAAATGCAGTGAGACCCAGATAATATCCAGAGTCTGGGCTGATAGGTGATAAGTAACTTTTGTACCATTTAAGTGTTGGGCAATAACCATTCCCAATAAGGAAAAGATCTAACCATCTCCCCTTGGCATTCAATGCCCTTACATGCAAATAGGAGTAGGCCATTCAGCCTGTCAAGCCTGCTCTGCCATTTAATACGATCATGGCTGATCAACACTTCATTGTCTTTTATGCATATTATCCCCCAAACTCTTTCAGTTGTTAATAATCAAAAAAAATCCAACAACCTCTACTTTAAATACAATCAGACTGAGCTGCCACAGCCCTCTGGGGTATAATTCCAAAGAGCCGCTACTTTCCAAATGAAATAAATTTTCCTCATCCCAACTTAAGGGGTATCCCCCTTACTCTTAAATTGTGAAGCTTTGTTCTAGACTTCCTTGCCAGGGAATCTTACCTATAACTCCCGGTCTACACAAATTTTTATAAGTTTCAATGAGATTGCCTCTTATTCTTCGAATACAAGTCCAGTTTGCCCAATCTCTTCGTAGAACAGTCTGTCTGTCCCAGAAATAAGTCTGGTGAATGTTTGTTGCACTCTCTCTCTGTCACTATTATCTCTCCTGAGATAAGGAGACCAAAATGACACTCCGCACTCCAGGTGCCGTCTAGCCAAGCTCTAAACAATTGAAGCAAGACTCCACTACTCCTGTACTCAAATCGTCTTGCAATAAAGGCTAACATTTCATTCACCTTCCTAACAAAGCTTGTTACACCTGCGTGTTAACATTCAGAGACTTACTGACAAGAACATGTAGGTCCCTTTATATATCTATACTTCCCAACCTAACCTTATTATCATTGAATGCCCAGTTTCAATATCCTGGAGGTTACCATTCACTAGAGGTTAAACTGGACCAGCCATGTAAATACTTTGGCTACAAGAGCAGGTCAGAGGTTGGGAATTCTAGAACATTGAACAGTACAGGCCCTTCGGCCCACGATATTGTGCTGACCTATTATCTTACAAATATCAAACTACCCTGTATACCCTACATTATACTATCATCCATGTGCCTATCCAAGAGTCGCTTAAAAGTCTCTTAAAGTATCTGACTCCACTACCACTGCCGGCAGCGCATTCCACACGCTCACCAGCGTCCGTGTGAAGAACCTACCTCTGACATCTCCCCTATACCTTCCTCCAATCACCTTAAAATTATGCCCCCTCGTAATAGTCATTTCCGTCCTGGGAAAAAAATCTCTGGCTATCCACTCTCTCTCTGCAGGGATTAATTCACTTCCTCACTCCCTTAGCCCTGTCCACTATTTTCTTGGATCAATTAAAGAACGCCACCAAGTGAGGTCTCCTCTAAGCCACTCACCATCCTGACTTGGAAATATATTGCCATTCCTTCATTCTCACTGGGTCAAAATCCTGGAATTCCTTCCCTAATGGCATTGTGGGTCAACCAAAATCTCATGACTGCAGCGGTTCAAGAAGGCAGCTCCCCACCACCTTCTCAAGGGCAATTAGGGACGGGCAATAAATGTTGGTCCAGTTAGTAACGTCCACATCTCACAAGTGAATAATAATTTTAACAAGTAAGGAGTGTGATGTAATGTTTTCTACGTACCTGGATGACTACAACTTGAACAGCACTCAAGACGCTTGACCCCACCCAATACAAAGCAGCCTGTTTGATCAGCACCCCATCTACCACCTTCAACAATCACTCCCTCACCATTATTAGTCAATGGCAGGAGTGTATACCATTTACAAAATGCACTGCAGCACCTCACCAAGCTGCTGTCAGCAGTACCATCTCAAGGCCATGACAGCTACCACCAAGAACAAGGATCAGCTTCCAGTTCCTCTGAAGAACTTGTATTTTTAAAAGAATTGCCTCAAATAAAAACAATTGGGAATTGCAAGATGAAAACACATCACTTATACATTAAGAGATAACAAGATGTGGGGCTGGATGAACACAGCAGGCCAAGCAGCATCATAGGAGCAGGAAAACTTGACGTTTCGGGCCTAGGCCCGAAACGTCAAGCTTTCCTGCTCCTATGATGCTGCT
>JAHRHZ010000251.1:51459238-51485953 GCA_024137785.1 Ginglymostoma cirratum
AGCCCCACATCTTGTTATCTCGGATTCTCCAGCATCTGCAGTACCTTTTATCTCGATCACTTATACATTAAATTCACTATAAATTGTTAGCTGCCTTCAGCATAATTCATAATGCATCCTTTAGGCCAATTTTAGCAGCTATCCTTGAACTGTTCAGCCTAAAGGTCAGTTAAATGCCCATAGTGCCCAGGGTTGTACAGGCTAGTTGGTTTAGCCATGGGAAATGCAGGGTTACAGGGATAGGGTAGCGGGCTGGGTCTGGGTGGGATGGTCTTTGGAGGGGCGATGTGGATTCGATGGGCTGAATTGCCTGCTTCCACACTGTAGGGCTTCTTTGATTCTATGAATACATGGCTCCAGAGCTACATGAGAATCTTTTAACATTTCCTTTGTGACACCAAACTTCTCCAGCTATATCACAGTGATTACTGTGTGGTTTCCTATAGTTGTTGACCACGTATCTCTAATTCAGTTCACTGATTTTAAAGAATTCAGCATTCTTAATTAGTTAATGCTGGAATTTCCTAAAATATGTAGATGATATCCTGAGAACTATCTCACACAGGAAATTTATTTCATTTGGTGAAGAAGTAAGTTTTTATTATTGTGGAGAAAGAAGACTAATTATTATTCTGCATTTTACAGTTTCAAATTATTATCTTAACAAAATAAATCATGCTTTAAGTGAATCTATTTGAGTGGTGTAGCTACACCATGTGTCCAGATAATGTATTTGGTTGGAGGAATAGATTTTTTAGCTTGGGACCACTTTTATTTCTAATAAAACTGAAATGATAAATTATTCTGAATGTGATATTTTTTCGCAAGAAAAGGAATGGCTTAATTCTCTGCATCTTAAGTTAAAGTTTGTTTTACAGATGACTTTACTGACAAAATTGTAGTAGAAACAATAGTTCCGTTGATTACGAGCATACTTTCAATTTTTAATGTAAATTTCTTATTACGTTTTATTCAAAGTGGAAATGTGCAGTCTCCGTACAAAATAAATATAGTTCACCAACTTTACATGTTATTTCCAGACATACATAATTCATACAAATTGGTGCATGAAGACCAAGGCTGCTTCTGCATGGGAAATAAAATGAAAAATCAAAGAAGTTGCAAAAGGAAGTAAAAAAAAAAAATCACAATATTCAGAGTTAGACCTATATTAATTTAGGCTTTTTCTTTTCATACATAACTTTAGTGCATGCACTTATTACACATGAAAACATTACATCCTGCCAGAGACAACAAATAGCCTGGTGGTATTGTCGTCAGGTTGGTAACCCAGCAACCGAAGTCATGTTCCTGGGATCAAAACAAAGAATGCAGATGGTCAAGATCAGATTAGATCTGCTAAATTCACAAGGAAGAAAGACTAGCATCAATTAGAGATAATAGGTACTGCAGATGCTGTTTGGTAGAACTTTTATTGGTCCTACCAACCCCCTTTTGCCTGATGTCAGAGTTGGGAAGAGATGAAAACAATAAATCTGTTTACACAAGAGTAGTTAAGGCTTTTAAAAGAATATAACATGTACATTAGATGCCCCTGTGGTGCAGTGATAGTATCCCTTTCTCTGAGGCCTGGCCTCAAGCCCCATCTCTTCCAAAGGTGTGTCATAATATCGCCGAACAGGTCAATTAGATATATCTGTAAAATGTGCAGTTTAAGTTCAGACAAAGGCATTAGATAGAAGTGAGTGATCGCAGTGTATCCATCTCTGCAATACAGCTGTTCCTTTAGCTCCTTAACAATGCCTCGATATTTTTTGGGAGAAATTTATTTTGACTTGTGTGGATTTGAACATAAACAGTATTATTGGCAAGTTGTCCTTGTGTTCATTGTAGCTCAGTTGGTGGCACTGATACTTCTGAGTTAGAAGGTTCTGGGTTGAAATCCCAATTCAGCAGTTCAGCTCAGAAATCTAGGCTGACACCACAGTCAGAGGTGCTGGCTTTTGGATGAAATATTAAACCAGGACTCAATCTCAAGTGGCTGTAAACAATCCTATGGCACTCTGGCAAGGAAGAACAGGGGAGTTGTATGGAGTATATTAATCTAAAATCTTAGAGTATATTAACCAACATTTATCATAAGACCAGAGACCAGATTATCAAAGTGCTGTTAGTGGGTGCTTGCTGAGTGCACATTGTTGGAGGTCAGTCATCTTAGCTCCAGGACATCTCTGCAGGAGTTCCTTAGGGTATTGTCCTAGGCCCAACCACCTTCAGCTGCTTCATCATAGAATCATAGAATCCCGACAGTGTGGAAACAGGCCCTTCGGCCCAACAAGTCCACACCGAACCACAGAACATCCCAACCAGACCCATGCCCCTATAACCCACCTGATCTACACCTCCCTGAACACTATGGGCAATTTAGCATGGCTAATCCACCTAACCTGCAGGTCTTTGGAATGTGGGAGGAAACTGGAGCACCGGGAGGAAACTCACGCAGACATGGGGAGATTGTGCAAACTCCACACAGACAGTTGCCTGAGGCTGGAATCAAACCCGGGTCCCTGGCGCTGTTAGGCAGCAGTGCTAACCACCGTGCCACCATGCCACCCATCATCAATGGCATTCCCTCCATCATAAGGTCAGAAGTGGGGATGTTCACTGATGACTGCACAATTTGTGACTCCTCAGATACTGAAGCAGTCCATGTTCAAATGCAGCAAAACCATTAACATTCAGGCCACGCAATTGCCAGAGAATGACCACCTCCAGTCAGAGAGAATTTCACCATCTCCCTGGGACGTTCAGTGGCATTACCATTGCTAAATCCATCATTATCAACATCCTGGAAGTGGCCATTGACAAGAAACTGCAGTGGTTCAAGAAGGCAGCTCACCACCCCTCTTCAAGGGCAAACAGGAAGGAGCAATAAATACTGGTCCAGCCAGCAACACCCACATCCTGTGATATAATTTTTAAAAACTGGCTGCTGAACAGTGATACACTTCACAAAGTTGCTTTATGGGCTGTGAAGTGATTTGGGATGTCCACTAGTTGGGAAATGTGCTTTGTACATGCACGGCTATTCCTGCAGTTGAGCAGAAAGCTGTGAGGAATGGCTGGTCGCTGGCATTCGGCCAGCAATATACAGTTGGTTTGTTGCACAACTGTTCATGCCACCTTCCTGATCAGCGACAGCAGCTTCAGAGACGGACTGTGGTTGCGGAGCATCGAATCCTGATTCAAATTGCTGCTAAACTTGAAAGGGTGCAGTAAAGACTTACAAGGATGTTGCCAGGGTTGGAGGGTTTAAGCAATAGGGAGAGGCGGAATAGGCTGGGATTATTTTCCCTGGAGAGTTGGAGGTTGAGATGTTGACCTTATAGAGGTTTATAATATCATGAGGGGCATGGATAGGGTGAATGGTGAAGATCTTTTTCCCAGGTGAGGGGGGTCCAAAACTAGAGGACATAAGTTTAAGGTGAGAGTGGAAAGATTTAAAAGGGGCTTAAGGGACAACTTTTTTACAGAGAGGGTGGTGCATGTATGGAATGAGCTGCCGGAGGAAATGCTGGAGGCTGCTACAATTACAACATTTAAAAGGCATCTGGATGGGTACATGAATAGGAAGGGTTTAGAGGGATATGGGTCAAATGCTGGTAAATGGGACTAGATTAATTTAGGATATCTGGTCGGCATGGACAAGTTGGACTGAAGGGTCTGTTTCTGTGTTGTATATCTCTACGACTCTATGGCTCTAATAGAACCCTACAGTGCGGAAGCAGGTCATTCAGCCCATCAACTCCACACCAACCCTCCTAACAGCATCCCACCCAGACCCACACCCCAACCCTATCCCTGCAACCTTGTATTTCCCATGATTAATCCACCTAGCCTACTCATCCCTGGACAGCTTTTACTTCCATATTCTTTATCCTTGTACATATGGAACAAGGTGCTTCGTAGGACTTTTATAAAGCAACTTAAAGAAATGTTCAGTAATTTGACTGAAGCTTATGCAAAAATGTAGATTTCAGGAAGTGTCTTTAAGGAGCAAAGTGAGATAGAGAGGAGAGATGTTTAGGGGGGGAATTCCAGGTAAACTGCAAATATCTGTTAAATTTGAGGCTCTGTGGAAAATATCACAAATTAGAATTCTGCAAAACTGTTAGGTTAGTATGGTTTATTGTTTTGACTAAATCTGTTTAATAAACACCAAATTTTCAGTGGAAAGCTTACACAAAGTCTCAGGACTTAGTCGAGACCCTGAATCGAAACATTTCACTTCATGCATAAACATTGGGTTCCGGATCCTGTTTCTGAAATGTGGAATCCTTTTCCCAGCCTTCCTTTAACTGCTCTGAGTTTGCTGTCACATACATTGCCACTTTCAAAGTGGCAGGACTCTTTGATAAAACTAATCATAAATTATATAGGTAGCTATAGTTTTATTGATAGAGGGCTTCAATATAAAAGCCAGAAAGTTATGATAACTATTAGAAATTATTAGTTAGACCTCATCCAGAGTATTACACCTAATTCTGGTCACTGCACTGAGGATAATTAGAGTGGGGGGTGCAAAGGAGATTTGCCAAAATGATTCCAGGAAAAGAGGAAGATTGTTACATAGAAACAGACTGGAGAAGTTAAGACTGCCTTTATTTAACACTAATTATTCCCAGGTGAGCTTCCTACTTAACTCAACAGATTGTGATTCAGGTAAACCTTGCCCTGAAGAAGGAATGAGACTTTGAAAGCTTGCATCCTCAGATAAACCTGTCGGACAATAACCTGGTCTTGTGTGATTTTTTGACCTTGTCCACCCCAGTCCAACACTGGCACCTCCACATCTTAGTCGTGATGCGCTGGGCTCCATCTAATGCTGAGAAAAGTTTTTAAGACCTAACTGTCCAGTTTTTGTTAGCTTTTTGTTTTATTTTGTAAGTTGCTTAAGGTAGGAATGTACATTACTGGCCATGTAGTACGGTGTTTCAATCTAAACTCACTCCTCCCAAGCAAAAAAAATGTCGGCAGGAACCTAACTCTGATTTTAACAACGATCCCTATGGGAGTCAGTACTTCACTTCTAGAGTCATACAGCATGGAAACAGACCTTTCAGTCCAACCTGTCTATGCCGAACATAACCCCAAACTAAGCTAGTCCCACCTGCGGGCTCCTGGCACATATCTCTCCAAACCTTTCCTTTTCGTGTACTTATCCACATTCTTTTAAATGTTGTATTTATACCCACTTCGTCAGGAAGTTCATACCATATGCGAACCACCCTCTGTGTAAAAATTTGACCCCATGTCTTTTTTTAAATCTCTCTCCTATTACCTTAAAAATCTGCCCCCCAAGTCTTAAAATCTCCCATGCCGAGGAAAAGACAACTACTATTAACCCTATCTATACCCCTCTTAAAGTTGTGATTTTTCAAAAACAGAGCTATAAATTTAAGTGACGAATTATTATAGTTTTCTTATTGAAAATTAGGATTCAGCACTGTGAGGATTAAATTAATAAATGGAGATGGTCTCAGATTGTCAGGAAAATGGTTTTGAACCAGACAGGGTGTTATGACTTTACTGAATAGGCTTGACCTATCACTGCTCGTGTTTCTCTTGGGAGAATGATGAAAGAGAGTGGAATTGGTTTAAAGTCGATAGTCAGAGAGAAACTGTTTCTGCTGGCAAGATCAGTAACAAAAATTGCAGATTCAATTGCTGAAGAAGCTAGGAGACAGATGAGAGATGTTTACTCACATATTTTAATAATTTTGAACGCAGTGGTTTACAGTGTGGAGGGAACAGGTTCATTGTTAATGTTCAAAACGGACTGAAATGAATCTTTAATGAAAAATGCAGTGCTGTGGTGAATGAGCAGGGAAATATGCTGAATTAGATAATTATTCTAAGAGCCAGTGCAAGCTAAATGGCCTCCGTCTGTATCTTTGATTCTCTGAGGAGGGCTGCAGCTATGAAAAAAGAACACTAAATAAAAGAGATAACACAGTGTGGAGCTGGAGCTTCTGGAGAAGGGTCCCGACCCGAAACGTCAACTATCCTGCCCCTCTGATGCTGCGTGGCCTGCTGTACTTCTCCAGCTCCACAATGTGTTCTCTCTAACTCCAGCATCTGCAGTTCTATCACTAAATAAAAGCTTTTTTTTTAAATAATAGAAGAATGACTGGGAAGGATATCACATGGCCTAATTAATCACAAGATAACGGAATGTTATATTCCGTTAATTAGTGTTTCCACTGATTGGCGGGAGTGTAAACAGCAGTGCATAAATCACAACGTATAAACGGGAAATTAAGATGAGGTTCTTTACACAAAGGGTAGTTAGAATTCAGAATTCTCTGCCACAAAAGCAGAATCTGTAGATCTTTTTAAAAATGGAATTGGGCTAGCTGAAAAGAATAAGGTGCAAGAAGACATGGTCAACAGTGGGACTAGACTATCTTCAAGTTAACCTATTTCAAAAGGTGAATTTATAACCTGGCATTTTCTTTCACGCTGCAACTTCAATATTCTTGTTCAACACAAAATTACTAAATTAAATATTGTTCACCCGAACTTCGAATCAAATTGTCAGGCTATTAAAGGCCATCCACCGTTCGAGGGCAGTTGCGACTTTGAAAAGTAGATATTAAGTGTCTGGAGGTGTTTGCTGAATTTAAAAGTAATGGAGGCAGCACTATCTAGGAGGACTTTGTTTTACCTCTGTCTGAGAGTTTCTACTTAACCTGCGCCTTCCCCCACCTCACACAACCCCTCCCCCCCCCCCAAAAAAAGTCAAAGGCTTCCCCGAGAGGCTCTTCTCCCCTTCAATCTCTGCTCTTTAGGCACAGTTTGACCAATGGATACTGTGGGACTCCGGGTCATATAAAAGGGTGGAGAGTTTCAGTTGATGCTGGATCCCGGGGAGAGTGAGTGAATGGCGCAGTTAGTTTGGGCCTGAGTCGGTAATTAACAGGTAGGTGAAAGGGCTTTTAAATCCGAGGCAGGCAAATCCCAGTTAAAGATTTTATTTCCCTTGGTCTAGAGAGGTGACATGCTCCACGTTTTCCACAGTGCATAGTACATACATTTTTTTTGTGAAAAATTGCAACTTTGTTTGCACAAAGGACGGTAATTAGCTTTGTGATTGAGTATCCTGTTGTCACTGGTGAAAAGTGACTTTTTTTTGCTTTTGTTTATAAGAGAACTTCAACCTGGGAGTCTGTCTAGCACAGAGTATGAACTTGGATGGGCCAGTTCTCTCGTCCGGCGCCCCTCCAGAAATTAAATACCCTTTGGGTCGGTCACCAAGTGACTCACAGCTTCCCAAAGCTGGGGAGTGTGACGCTTGCAGGCTTTCGATGTATGAGGAGTATTGTCACTGGGCTTGATCCCAAGTAGCTGTCCTCACATGGCCAGCATGTTTGGGGTTGGGAGACCTTTGTGATTAGGAACCAGAAGCCCCACTTGCATTCCACACCTGCCCCACTCCCTGCAGTGTGGAATATGGTGCACTGTCTGTGTTTGATTGTTCTGGTCACCACACTACCAGAAGGATGTGGATGCTTTGCAGAGGGTACAGAAAAGGTTACCAGGATGTTGTGTGGTATGGGGGACTTTAGCTATGAAGAAAAGTTGGATAGACTGGTAGCAAAAATGGAAATTGTTAGAACAGCTCAGCAGGTCTGACAGCATCTGCAGAGAAACCAGAGTTAACATATCAGGTCTGATGACCCTTCCTCAGAATGTTCTGAGGAAGGATCGCTGGAGCTGAAATGTGAACGCTGATTTCTCTTCACAGATGCTGCCAGACCTACTTAGCTCTTCCAGCAATTTCTGTTTTTGATTTACAGCATCGACTGTTCTCTTCTGTTTTTATTTGGATAGACTGGGTTTATTTTCACCGGAATGCAGGAGGTTGTGGGGGGTGACCTGATAGACATTTATAAGATTGTGAATGGCATGGATAGAATGGAAAGTATGAGGCTTTTTCCCAGGGTGGAGGGGTCAATTAGTAGGGGACACAGGTTCAAGGTGCAGGGGGTTGTGGGGGGAAGGGAGATTTAGAAGAGATGTGTGAGGCAGGTTTTTCACACAAAGGGTGGTGAGTCCCTGGAATGTGCTGCCAGAGGTGGTGGTGGAAGCAGGCACAATAGCTGCATTCAAGAAGCACTTGGACAAATACATGAATTGGAAGGGAATAGAGGAATATGGATCCTGTAAGTGAAGACAGTTTTAGTATGGAAAGCCAAAATGTGTCAGTGCAGGCTTGGAGGGCTGAAGGGCCTGTCCCTGTGCTGTATTGTTCTTTGTGCATTTGTAAAAGTTGAGTTTCCAGTTTCCAATTTCCAAAGCACAAAGCATTTTTAATGTAACATTGGCTTTAATGAAAGCAGTATTTTAACTTTAATTCTCACATAGAAAGTCTCCACCTCTATGAACACACTGTACATGCCATTATGTGTATATTTTGCAGAGAGGCTTGACTCAACGCAGAGTTCTTGATCTTTCAAGTACGTGAACAAGTTACCTTTTCTCCATTGTGCACTAGAATTTCTCTAAAGGTTTGTATGTCTTGCATTAATACTTTCCACAGAAGATGGCAAATGATTTGTTGAACACTCCAAATAAGTTGGCATTCGAAGCATGGGTAGAAGAAACTGGCATCAGTCTGGTCCAGATCAATGGCCAAAGGAAGTTTGGGGGACCTCCTCCAGGTTAGTCGTTAGGCATTTTCTCTTCACTGGCAGGAGGCAGTACAGGAATGTAGTGTGTTATCTTTGTTTTCGTGTGGTGAGATCACTGCTGTAATATCTATTCGATCTTTTGAACTTGTAGGTGCTCTGAAGACTGGTCATTGTTTGAAATGTAGGGACAGGAAGAGGCCATTCAGTCACTTGACCCCATTCTAGCAGTTGTTTAATAGCAGATTTGTATCTTAGCACCTTGATTCTGTCCAACCCCCTGCCCTGGTATATATTTATTTTTCTCTTTCTGGAATATATTTAGTGATGTGGCCTCTTGTTGGGAGAGAATTCCACACCCTCATTACCCTTTGAGTGAAAAATGTTTTCTTTTCCCTGTACTGAATGGTCTGCCTCATACCCTGAGAGTGACGTCTGATTCTAGATTCCCACAAGGAGGGAAAACCCCCTTCCTACATCTAGTCTGTCTAGCCCTGTTGGAATTTTGTTTCATTGTACATTTCAATCAGACATGCATTTTGTCTGAAGGAAGGATTTTATTCTATTCTGGCAGTGACCACATCTCATGCAAGGACCTACAGAAATGTAGGTTCATTTTAGTATTATTTACCACTGCTCATGGGGACAGAATAGTTATAAATGTTTGAGACAAAAAGAACTACGGATGCTGAAGTCTGAAACAGACGCAGAAAATGCTGAAAAATCTCAGCAGGTCTGGCAGCATTTGTGGAGAGAAATCTGTGTCTGTGTGCGTTTAGTACTTTATCATTGTTCCTGCTTATTCTGCAGGTTGGACTGGCCCTCCACCTCTAACTGGGTGTGAGGTCTTCATCGGCAAACTACCCCAGGACCTTTATGAGGATAAGCTAATCCCGTTGTTTCAGATGGCTGGGAAACTTTATGAGTTTCGTCTCATGATGACATTCAGCGGCGAAAACCGGGGATTTGCATATGCCAAGTATGCTAATCGCTGGTATGCCCAGTGTGCCATTGCCATGTTCAATGGCTACCAAATACGTGACGGGCTCCCCATGGTGGTCTGCAGGAGCACTGAGAAAAATGAGCTGTGTGTCAGAGGCATTCCCTGGGGGAAGCAGAGACTGGAGGTCCTGGAAGTGCTGAAGGAGCTGACTGAGGGAGTGACTGACCTGTCGCTTCATCTCAACAAAGAGCGGAGGAAAAAGATGGCACTGTTTGCGGTTGTGACATATGAGAATCATCGAGCAGCAGCGATGGCAAAGAAGACGCTCGTAGAAGGTAGGGGGTTCAGCCTGTATTTTGCAAGTTTCCATGGATTCCTAGAGCAGTGACATTGTGATGCAACCATCTTCCCTTGCAAAACATACCTTACAATTATTGAAAATTGCCTGTCTTAGTGACAGTTCCATTCTATCAGATGAATGATCTTGGCTTTTCTCTAGATGATCCTGCCAATGTCCCTCACTGTTAACCACTACCCAAACAAGTTTTTGGACTTTTTTCCAGCTCATTGCTGTTTGTCCCATCCTGCAGTGCCTAAAATTGAAGCTGCACTTAGTAACATTTCAAATGTTACTATCTGAAAACCCTTGAGTAAATTCAAGAAGTGTGATTTAGATGTGATTAAAAACTTCTACTGTCTGCTTTCTTTACATCCGTGTCAATGCATCTGAACCTTGCTTGAAGATTCAGAATTAACCCTTCAACTTTGACTGCCTATTTCATTGAATCAGCAGCCAGGAGCAATTAGAAAATCCCTTCCTCCCAGCTGAGGAATTAATTATCAAATTAAACCCTTTCAGGTCTCCGTGCCCATCCCTCAACCCCAGACGAGGAATCAAATGACACCGGTTATCATAGTCATAGAGGTATATAGCGTGGAAATAAATTCTTCGGCCCAACTCATCCATGCTGACCAGGTATCCTAAATTAATTTAGTCCCATTTGCCAGCATTTGGCCCACATCCATCTAAACCCTTCCTATTCATGTACCCTCCAGAAGCCTTTTAAATGTTGTAATTGTACCCACCTCCATCACCAACTCTGGCAGCTCATTCCATACACACTCAACCCTTTGCGTGAAAAAGTTGTCCCTTGGGTCCCTTTTTGAAATATTCCCACTCTCACTTTAAACCTATGCTCCTCTAGTTTTGGACTGTTCTGCTTGGGGAAAAGATCTTGACTATTCACCCTGTTGATGTCCCTCATGATTTTATAAACCTCTATAAGCTCACCCCACAGCCTCCAATGGTCCAGGGAAAAATAGCCCCAGCCTATTCAGCCTCTCCCTGTAGAATAAACTCTCCAGTTCCATCAAAATCTTAGTAAATCTTTTCTGAACCCTTTCAAGTATAACAACATCTTTCCTATTGCAGGGAGACCAGAATTGAATCCCTGGAGGGTAGTGGGTATTGTTCACACTTGCTCTCTCACAGACCGTTTAAAATTGTGGACTTGATCTCCCACAAGCAGCAGTAGCTGTTGTCTTATGCATTCAACTGAAAAGTGCAGATTAGTGGAAAATGCTGTTCATGGGTATTGAGGGATATGAAGAGGAGGCAGATGGATAGTATTAAAGTAGAAGTTACTGAAAATCTCAGTGAGAGGTGGTACAGGCTTGAGGGGCTGAATGGCCTCCTTGTGTCTCATTGATTATTTTTTAGCTAGAGAGGATTAAATGCCAGTTTGGATCTTCTGACACTTCCGTACAAATCATTTCGTTGCTGTAAATCCAAGAGAAAGGCTTGAATTGAGAACATTTCATATTCCATTGGATCTCAGATTTTCAGAACGAACCCCATTGATGTTGTGTTACAACATTTAACTGATTCATAAACAAGTTATTACACTTACATCACAAATATCAGGTTTAACCCAAACTCTAGGCTCCCTCCAAGTGTCCTCCTACCTCACTTCATCTCTTTTCTAGCTGCAAAACTCATTTTTAAAACCGAATCTTCATGGTATGAGCTTGTCTGGCTGGGTTAGCATTTATTTCTTATTCCATATTGCCCTGGACAAGGTTGTGATGAGCTGTATTCCTGAAATGCTGCAGTTCATGCTGTGTAGAGACACCCAGTGAGTTGTTAGGAAGTTTCAGGATATTGACCCAGCAACAGTGAAGGATCAGCAACATTGCTCCAAATCTGCATGATGTTGGTAGGAACTTGGTAATTCCACTAATGATCTGGGGACATTAGTTCAAATCCAACAGTGACAGCTAGTGAATTCTACAAGACATTTGGGGCAGCATGGTGGCTCAGTGGTTAGCACTGGTGCCTCACAGCACCATGGACCCAGGTTCAATTTCAGCCTCAGGTGACTGTCTGTGTAGAGTTTGCACATTCTCCCTGTGTCTGTGTGGGTTTACTCCGGGTGCACTGGTTTCCTCCCACAGTCTAAAGATGTGTAGGTGGATTGGCCATGCTAAATTCCCCATAATGTGTAGATTAGGTGGGTTAGAGGGGGATGAGTCTGGGTGGGATGGTCTGAGGGTTGGTGTGGACTTGCTGGGCCAAAGGGCCTGTTTCCACACTGTGGGGATTCTGTGATTGATTTGGGAAGTCAAAATACAATCCATCAATCAGCATGGCTTTATGAAGGGTAAATCACGTTTGACTGATTTGCTAGAGTTCTTCTTTTTAAGTTGTAACAAACAAGGTGGAAAATGGGGATCCTGTAGATGTAGTATATCTGGACTACCAGGAGGCAATTGAATTGAACTGAACTGAATTGAATTTTCTTTATTGTCATGCACACTAATGAGTACAGTGGAAAGTTTACAAGTTGCCACTTACAGCACCATCTTATGTGCAAGGTACCTAGGTCCAGATTCTTCAGTACAGCTACTGAAGGAAAAGAAATAGAAAAATTATTTGAGATGCTGCACAGAGTATGCAAGATAAGATCACATGGGATTGGGTAATTTATGAGCTTGAATGGAGAATTGGCTAACCAACAAAGCAGAATGTTGGGATAAATGGGTCTTTTTCTAGTTGGCAAGATGAAACCAGTGGGTGCCAGAGGGTTTGAGACTTGAGACCTCAGCGATTTATTATCTATATTAATGACTTGGATGTGGGGATAGAAGATACTATATCCAAATTTGCAGATGACACTAAAATAAGTGGAGAAAGTAATTTTAAGGATAAGAAGTTTACAAATGGATGTGGTTAGTTTAGGTGAATGAACCAAATTTTGGCAGGTGAAGTTTAATGTTAAGTGTGAGGTTGTCCATTTTTGTCAGAGGAATGGAAAGATTATTATCTAAATGGAGACAAACTTCAGAGTGCTTCAGTGCAGAGGGATCTGGGTGTCCTTGTGCATGAATCACAGAAAACTAGTGTGCAGGTACAGCAAGTAATAAGGAAGGCAAATAAAATTTTGGCATTTATTACTAAAGGCATAGAGTATATAAAATTAGGGAAGTGTTGCTGTAACTATTACAAGGAATTAGTGAGACAGCACCTGGAGTATTGCATTCAACCTTCTTTCCCTTTGTAGAAAAGGGATGTAGTTATATTGGAAGCAGTTGGAGGGAGTTCATTGGATTGATCCCTGAGATGGGGGCGTTTGTCATACGGAAGAGAGATTGAGCAGTTTATGCCTATACTCTGTGGAGTTCAGAAGAATGTCAGCTCAAATTGAGATATATAAGATACTAAAGGGAATTGACAAAGTAGACATGAAGTGGATGTTTCCTTGTGTGGCAGTCTAGAACAAGAGGTCATAAGGGGTAGTCGATTTAAAACAGATGGGGAGAAATTACTTCTCCCAAAGGATCATGAATCTGCAGAATTCCTTACCCCAGAATGTGATGGATACTGGGACATTGAGTAAGCTTTGAGGGTGTTGACAGATTAGTAATGAGTTAAAAGTTATGTGGCGTGGTTAGGAAAATGGAACTGAGGCCAAAATAAGATCATCCATGATGGTACTAAATTGTGGGGCAGGCTTGGGGGACTGAATTGCCTACTCCTCCTAGATCTTGTGTTCTATTTAGCCGGATGAAATAAATATCTCATGGGGAATGGTAATCTGCTGTCCTTGCTCTGAGGAGGGGTCACCAGACCCAAAACGTTAACTCTGATTTCTTTTTCTTCACAGATGCTGCCAGGCCTGCTCAGCTTTTCCAGCAATTTCTGTTTTTATTCCTTATTTTCTCTTTATTCACTTTCGGGATGAGGGCGTCATTGTCTAGGCAGCATTTATTGCCCATCCGTAATTGCCCAGGGGGCAGTTGAGAGTCAACCACATTGCTGTGGGTCTGGAGGCACATGTAGGCCAGATGAGGTAAGGATGGCAGTTTCCTTCCCTAAAGGACATTAGTGAACCTGATGGATTTTCCGACAATCAACAATGGATTTACGGTCATTGTCAGATTCTTCATTCCAGATATTTTATTGGATTCAAATTCCACCATCTGCTGTGGCGGGATTCAAACCTGGATCCCCAGAATGTTGTCTGGTCTCTAGATTAACAGTCCAGCGATAATACCGTTAGGCCATTGCCTCCCTCCTGATTTACAGCATCTGTGGTTCTTTCGGTTTTTAATCTGCTGTCCTTATCTGGTCTGGCATACATATGATACTGGGTCCATGGTAATATGGTGGAAATGAAGTGGCCTCCGAAATGGCTGCACAGGCAGCTCAGTTCAAAGTCAATTCGGGATGGGCAACAAATGCTGGTCTTCCCAATGACGACTATATCTCATGAAAGGCTAAAGAGCGTGTTTTTTTTCTGCAGCTTATAGCTGGTTAAGGAGTTGGAAGTTTGCCAACTGATATTAAAGCTTAGAGTCACATCAGGAAATGGAGTAATTGAAACTTGAAACTTTTAACTTCCTTGTAAGACTCTTTGACACTACTGATGAGGCAGGTGAAGGCTTACGTCGTCTCCAGTTTGTACCAAGTGTAGACACTTGGAACAATTGTTGAATTGATGAATGAAATATTTAAACCTTGACCTGTCTGCTGCCAAATTTGTTTAGGGGGTGAATCTAGTTTATTTTCCGGTTTAAGTTGGTTGCCATGTGGTTAATTCAATAGTTGTTTTTAAAAAAATACTTGTTTAATTCAACGAATGTATGGGTAGAACTTAACTTCTGATTCTGGTTAATGGTAATTTTTTTTTTTTTGATTTTGTTTCCGGTTTCAGGTTGTATCGAGCTCTGGGGCCGACCCATTGAGGTTGACTGGGTGAAAGTGGATGGGAGACAGAAGAGTGACCACAGCCTCCTTTCTCAAACCCAGCTGGGTTTGCCAGTAGCTCCATGGTTGGTGTTGCCCTCTGGGCTCTCCCTACCATCACCAAAGGGTCTTGCCAAATGCTTCATGCCCGAGTTAAACGTCTCTTCCAATTGTGGCCAAAGCACTACATCTGCCGGATCAATGGGCCTGATGACTCAATGCCTTCACTCAGAGGGCCCAGGTCTGTTGAACACCCGATGTGATCTTGTTCAAATTCTGAATGCCTATTGTGCGCATAAGGAGCTAGGGACTCCAGTGTATAATGTCCAATCTCTGAGGACTGACCAGCAACGCTTTCTGTTTAAAGTGTTCTTGCCAGGACTTGCTGCCTCTTTCAGTGGGACAGTGACCCTGGCTCCTGATGAGCTGGCTTTGGGGAAGAACAAAGCTAAGCAAGAAGCTGCCCACCAAATCTTGATGTATTTGGGTGAGTAAATGTATTTCCTCTAGTGTTGTGGAAACCTGTGACCTCCACCATCTTGAAGGACAAGGGCAGTGTCAATCGGGAAACAGCTTCCTCCCTGCTCCAGTCTCTCACCACCCTGACTTGGAATTATACTTGTATTATTTTTCACTGGATGAATTTTAAAAATGGAGTAGTAGTTTTCACCTCCAAAAAACCAGAATAAAAAGTGTGCAAGTTAGAAAAAAGCTAGACAGCGATCTGGTGAGAGATGCTATCTGGAGTTATTATCATTGAGGAGAAAATGAACTTGTAAGCAAAAGACTTTGTGCAGGGAAGTTGTCTTTCAAACTTTGAGGTTTTTTTTTGAGGAGGTCACAAAGATGACTGAGGGCAGGGGATTGATGTCTGCATGGACTTGAGCAAGGTCTTTGACAATGTCCCTCATGGCAAGCTGATACAGAAGCTGAAGTCACATGAGATCTCTGGTGAGCTGGTGAGATGGATACAGAACTGGCTTATTCATAGAAGATAGAGCAGTGGTGGAAGGATCTTTTGCTGATTGGAGATCTGTGACCATAGGTGTTCTACAATGATCAGTGCTGGGACTCCTGTCTTTTGTAATACATATAAAGTGATCTGGAGGAGAATGTAGGTGGCCTGATTAGTAAGTTTGCAGAAGACCCAAAGATTGGAGGAGCTGTGGATAGTGAGGAGAATTGGCAGAACATAAAGCAGGATATAGATAGGCTGGAGACTTGGGCAAATAAATAAATGGAAGATGGAATTTCATCTGGACCAATGTGAGGTGACGCTTTTTTTTTGTTTTGGAAGGCCTAATGTAGGAGGGTAGTATACAGTAAATGGCTGACCCTTAGTAGCATCAACGTGGAGGGATTTAGATGTGCAGGTCAACAGTTCCCAGAAAGTGGCAACACAAGTGGATAAAGTGATCCAAAAGGCACATGCCATGTTTGCTTTCATCAGTTGGTGCATAGAGTGTAAAAATTGTCGTCCTACTGCAGTTGTATAGAACTTTAGTTATGCCACATTTGCAATGGTGCATGTAGTTCTGGTCACCACACTACCAGAAAGATGTGGAGGCTTTGGAAATGGAATGATACCAGGGCTAAGCAATTGAAATAAAACCACATTCTTTCAGCTATAATCCAGGTATTAAAGGGCTCTCTTGCATAGATGGAGTGACCAGAGCCTCTGGGAGATCCAGAACCAGGGATTGTAACCTTAAAAGAAAATAGAGCTAGGATGTGCAGGGACAATTCTAGGAAGCAGTTCTTCACATAGTGTGTTGGAAATCTGGAATTCCTCCCCACGCGGCTCGGCATCACCTCAGTATTTTTTCCTTTTTTTAAAAAAATATTTAAGGAGCCTAGAGACTTTTAAAAAAAATTGAGGTGAGCATAAGTAACCAACTTGTTTTGGTAAATTAGCAACAAGTGTTAATTGTCGAGGAAATGAAAGATGATATTTCCATTTGACGAATTTTCAGATTGTGCAACTTTCAAGATAGGCTGTATATTCCATTATATATTCAGAAAAATGTACACTTACGCTCCCAAAAGAAGTCCCTTCTCTCCTCCATCCCAGCCTTCTATGCCTTAATAGTGAATATTGAGGGAGAAATGTCAATCCATACCATTACTTCAGGTATTGATTAATCCTATACAGAGTATTAAGGAATGTGGGACGAAGTTATCATGGATCAAGGTTTGATTAAATGGTGGAAAAGGATGGACCAGCTGAATAACCACCCCTACTCGTCACTGGGGAAAACTCACTGGAAGTAGTTTGACATTTTCAATTCATGATGAATGTGCTGATTAAATTTGGTATTTGGGTTGCATTTTTTAAAAAAAACTCATTTGTGGGATGTGGGTGTCGCTGGCGGGGCCAGCATTTATTTACCCATCCCTAGTTGCCCTTGAGAAGGTGGTGGTGAGCTGCCTCCTTGAACTGCTGCAGTCTACCTGCTGTTGGTTGACCCACAATGCCCTGAGGGAGGGAATTCCAGGATTCTGATCCAGCGTCAGTGAAGGAACAGCAATATATTTCTGAGTCCCGATGGTGAGCGGCTTGGAGGGAAGCTTGCAGGTTGTGGTGTTCCCATGTATCTGCTGCCCTTGTCCTTCTAGATGGAAGTGGTCTTGTATTTGGAAGGTGCTGACTGAGGATCTTGATGATTGTCCAGCTGCCTTTAATCTGCACAGGAGAGGAATAAATTGAATGTCATTCATTTCTGTCTAGCAAATGACTATACTGTGCCATGCTTGTAATGGCTGAGAGGTAGGAGGTGAAACTTGACTGATTCAGGTGCAAGTCCCACTTCAGCTCTGAACAGGCTGACAGCAGCACCTACTACAAGCAGTTCCCCCAACTCGACTCCCAAGGGTCCTGGAGAGCTGGAGTCTCACAGTAGCTAGGGGATGTGAGATGGGATTGACTTGGGGCATGTTTTGTGTGTGTGCATGGGGTATGGAGTCCTGATGTGTGTCATGGGTTGTTGGGAGACCATCATGGAGCATTCTTTCAGGAGGCAGGAGGTTGGGGAAGTCAACAAGTGAATTTTAAAGATCCCTAGGTCTGTAAGTAGGATGGGGTTGTGGTGGGGGGGGGGGGCATAAACTTCCACCATTCTGTTTATTTGACAGATCTGCCATTTTTAATTTATAATACAGGCTACATGCATTGTTAATAGGCCCACATTTCCACTTAACTGCTTGCATAGATTCTCAGTTCTTTTTATATTTAGCTTAAAAGCAATATTGGAGCTTTTTCAATTTATTGTACCATTTACTTTCTTCATGAGGAGAATGCTCTTAAAAAGCAACCTGCTAGATTCCCATTGTTTTCCTGCATTTGTGTAAAAGCTTTTGGACTAAGTTGCAGTTTAAAAACCTTGGGGCTCCTTTTATAATGCTGCTGTTGTAACCAACGTTGAAATAATTTCTCTGTGGATGTGTCTCATCCATTTGTGCATGTTTGTGTCAACACAGGTTTTAGTCTTGTTTGCCTAATACACTTGAGATAGAATACATAAAACATCCTTCTCCAAGCTGCTAATGGTCTTTATTTCCATTACAGGTCATTCCTTGGGTTTTGATGGCTTTAATCCTCCTAATACTTTGACCCTGAAGAACCCATTTTGAACTCTAGGTTTTATTCTCAACTATACAGTCTTTTTGTTTTTTGCAATTTTCAAAGAAAAATTGGATTTGAACACAAGTTTGTTATTGTTACACCTTCACGTTTTGTTTGAGTTTTTTTAAACCTGGGCATGTGTTTGCCACTGTTTTAAAAATGTTTAATAGTTAGTAAGTTTGCCTACTCATTCTCAGCTCTGCCAGGATTCTTTCTTTCTGCCTTTCTTTCTCACTTAACTAGAGGCAAGCTGTCAAGTTTGATGTTAATTCCTTTATCTGTACCAGTGTAAACTGAATTCCTGATGTGTTTACATTTTATAAAATTAAATGAGGAAGGACACCATCAATGTGCCAATAAGCTTTCTTTTTTTCATCTTTTAGCCCATGTTTAAGACAGAAGGAATGGACTTTAATGCAGGATTTTCAAATAACTTAAATTTCCTTGTGTCCAAATTCTCGATGGAGCCAGTCATTTTATGAAACCTAGACTGGTTAACCATGGAGGACCTGAAGTATGTGTAGCCGCCTTGAGTGTTTTATCCTCCCTGTGTACGTGAGAATGCTGAATTATCATTTGATGCTTTTTTAGCACAATGTGAACTATCCAGTAACTGAGACTGACAGTGAATTGTATTATTTTGCTTCATTTTCAGTATCTTTTCCTAAATTGTAAATTTTTTTTGGATTTCTGTTCACTTCATCATTAGGGATTTCTGCTGCATTTAGTCTGCTCACTTATGTATAACATTGTAAATATTGCATTGCGGTCCAGTGACCTTTTTTTTTTAGATAAAAACCTTTTTTACTTGTGCTTTTTGGATGTGTGCTGTCCACTGGGACCTCGGAGTCCTTGCATGTGAGAAGCTAGATGGAACAGAAATGGATTAAGATTTTGCTCCCAAGGTGCAGATGTAATATTGCTCAGTATCTCATTGAGGAGCTCAATAAATGGGTCACAGCTTGCTAACTACAAAGTCTCTGGGATGTCCTGGAATCGCTGAACTTCCAGTCATTCTTTCTGATGAGGTGATTGTATTTTGATGGTGTGCATGCTGGGATTAACATGACTACCAGCTATGATCTTGCAACAATTGGCTTTGATGTAACAGACATAAGTCCTAGGAGTAGGCAATTCAGCCCCTCATGACTGCTTTCCCCCATTTAATACAAACATGGCTGATCTTGCAGCCTCAACTTCACTTTTCCTGTCTGCTCTCCATAACCCTTCATCCCATTACGAATTAAAAATCTGTCTTTGTCATCCTTTCAAATTTAGCTAATGTTCTGGCATCCACTGCACTCTGGGTAGTGTATTCCAAGATCCACGACCAGAAGTAGTTCCTCCTCAAATCTGTTTGAAATCTGGTACTCCTTATCTTTAAAACTATGACAAATGTTCCCTCTAATTTTCTTTTGGGCTGTGTAGGCCTCAGAGACCTGTGCACGACAGCAACTTCTGATTTCGGAAGTCAATGTCATGATCGCTGTGTGCCAAACTTCAGAAGGGCTGAACAGCTTAGAGGAAACTTTGACTGACATCTTGTTATAGATTGCCCTACAAGGGGCAATGTCCATTCTCCATCCATCTTATCAATTCCCTTTTTAATATCTTCTGTACCTCCAGTTGGATCCCCTCTCATTCCTCTAAACTCCAGAGTATAGTCTGACCTGCTGAATCTGTCTTAAGACAAAGATGGAATCAATCTAGTGAACCTCCTCTGAATTCTACATGGGGAGAATGGCCATTTCTGATTAGTTATTGACCTAGTAAATACCATGGCCTGGAATAACCAGTTTGAGGTCTTAATAGTAAATGGATCTTTTTAAAAAAAAAATGTAGTTGCAGCAGGTTAACTCTGAAGCGCTACCTCCATTCAATACCTGCCCCTTTTTTTCACATGAAAAGTTCTGCACAACCAAAAGTACAGTCTGTCTGTAGTAATGCTGTTTAGCTGCCACTTGCTGTCACACAAATCTCTCAAATCTAATCGTACCATACCTACGCAAACAGCTCTGCTCGGGGTGAGGAAATGTTCTGATGGTTGTATCATCCATCAGAGCATTTGACCCTAACCCGTTAGTGTCTCATGCGCATTGAAATCTCATTTCAGTTAGATGCCAATCTGCTGACTCTCCATGCTGGCTTCATGAAAGTGAGACTTAATTTTAAGATTTCTGTAAACTGATGTTTAGTTGCTTTTTGCACAAGTATTTTTGTTTCAGGTAACAATGTTGTAGAAAAAAAAAGTTCTGGTTTAAAATTGGCTGTGGTTTTGTTCATGTTTTTGACCTTTTACAAAGTTCTGTTGGAAGGAAATATTGCTTTTTAATTTCATTAAAACTGCATGTTTCAAAAATGGTGTCTCTTTCTTTCTTTCCCCCCCCCCCCCCACAGCATAACACCTTGTTGCATTATCACTTGTCAGATTGATACCTGGTCAGTAACTGATGCTAAAATTTAATAGGAAGCCTTGAATTTGCTAGTTTGCTGGTTACATTTAGTCAGCATGGAATTTATCTGTCATCAGGGGCTGACTATCCTGCTCTGAATTCCTAACTTTTTTTTGTTGAAATTACAAATCATTTACAAAATTGGTTTAGCTCGAACCCCTTCACTGCAAGGCTAACAGTAACAAAAGTTAAGAAGCTAAAGAGTTGAGCAACACAGTTGGCATATTAGTTTTTAGCAAGTTCAAGTCAACAACTTATTTTGCACATCTGCTCATAAAGAGTTCTTAAAAGCAGAATGAGAGAATTGCCAGTCTATAGAATTGTTGTCTTGCAGCACAGAAGCAGGCCTTTTCAAAAGAAACATTAAACGAGGGCTTGCCTTCCCCCCCCCCCCCAAAGCATCTTTAGGGTGGAAGCAGGCTATTTGGCCCATTGAGTCTATACCAGCCCTCTGAAGAGCATTCCTCCAAGACTCAGTGTGCAGTAGGTGACACCATATCCCATGACTCTCGATGGGGTGGAAATTCCCACCAAGGTAAGCACAAACAAGCTCAAACAGTGAGGTGAATAACTTGAAGTTGTCCAGCGATTTTTCATGTATTGCGATTTTTTAAAATGCATTGATGCAGGAGGAAAGGAATCAGAATTTCCAGAATGAGGTGACAGCTCTTCTCAGTGATTGTGGAAGTGAGACGCCATTGAAAGTAGACAAGCAAAACTGCCCAGGAAAGTGATCTCCTCAATCTGAAAGCATGTGCTTGTAATGCAGGCAGTGAGTAGTAATGTCCAAATTCATATAAAAATGGTTTAGGAATATAGGAATAAAACTAGTCCCTCAAATTTATTCTGCCATTCAATGAGGTCATGGCTGATCTGTGGCCTAACTCCATATAGCTCCCTTGGGCTCATAACTCTTAATACCCTTTGTTTAACAAAAATGTATCTATGTCTGATTTAAAGCTAACTCATTTAGCGTCAACTGATGTTTGTGGAAGAGAGTTGCAAACCTCTACCACACTTCCCAGGGAATCTGCATACAGATTTGTTTTAAACTTAAAGTGCTAGTTTTTGAGTTCAAAGTTTAGAACAGTCACAATGTTTTTATTGCTGTTACCAAAATGCAGTTGGATTGGCAGTGCTTGTGACTTTAAATAGTTTTAATCTGTAACTACAAGCCAGCAACCCCCACCCCAGCAGCACACCTTGCAAGCTGTCTCTGGTTTTGCAAAACATGTCTTGGGTTGGGGGTTACAGCTGTCTGGAGTAAAAGAAAACAAAATGCTGGAAAGGTTCAGCAGGTCAGGCAGCAATAATAAAGAAACAGATCTTTCAGGTCAGTGACCTTTCGTCAGAACTAGAGGAAAACAGAAATGCATTTGTTTAAGAGGATGGAAGAGGGTGGTGGGCAGGAAGATCAGAAAGGAATTTATATGAAAGGGTGGACGGCAGGGGAGAATAGAAGCTATCATTATCTCGCGGTTGTCGCGGTCACGGGGATACTGTAGTGGAGAAGAAACAAAAGATCGTTACCAATGAGCTGTGAATGGCTACATAAAAACAATCTGAATGCAACATGAGGGGGTAAAGAAAGAAACCAGATGAGGACTAGCCCAACAAAACAATGAAACATGCTGAATGCAATGAGGCCAAGGGTTATAATTGATAGTTGTTGAGTAGAAAATACTATAAAAAGCAGAGTCAAATGCTAAGGTGTTTGTACCTTGTGGTTGAGCTGTGCTGGAAGACTGTAGCAGGTCAACAGCAATATGGAAACAACGTGGGGACTTAAAATGACCAGCATCTGGAAGTTCACTGTTGCACCTAGGAATTGAGGGGTGTTGCCCTTGTGTTCATATCTCCAACTGTTTTTTTTTTAATGCTTAGATCATGAGTACGGACAGCAAGTCCAGCATTACTTCCCATCTCTAACTGCCCTTGAGAAGATGGCATTAAGCTGACTTCTTGAATCACCAAAGTCCATTTAGTGCTGTTAGGGAGGGAGTTTCAGGATGACCCAAAGAAAATGATGGAGCAGTGATTATTGTTTCAAGTCTGAATAGTGAGTATTTGGAGAGGAACTGGTAGTTAGTGTGCATTCCAATGTATCTGCGGCCCCTGTCTGCTTGTGGTGTTGGTCACAGGTTGGAAGGTGCAGTTGGTGAGTTGCTGCAATATACGTTGTAGATGGCCCGTACTGCTGCCACTGTGTGCCCATGATGAGGGGTGCAAACATTAAGGTGGTGGATGAATTGGGGTGCTTTGCCCTACACAGCGTGAAACATTTTGAAGTGGAGAGTTTTCCATCATAGTATTGAATTCTTCTTCGTAGATAGTGAACTGGGGAAAAAGGATTTGGGTTACTGGATGCAGATGTCCTGGCATCTGACCTGCTCTTGCAGCCACAGTATTTATATGTCTAGTCTAGTTTCTGATCAACATTAACCCCCAGGATGTTGATAGTGGGGAATGCAGTGATGGAAACACCATTGAACATCAAGGTGCATTGGTTACACTCTCCCTTAGAGATTGCCATTGCCTGGCACTTGTGTGGCACAATGTTGCTTGCCACATGTCTTTAATATTCATTCACGGGATGAGGGCACTGCTGGCTGGGCACGTCCAGACCCTTTGGTCCAAATCATCCATGTTCCCAAACTAAACTAGTCCCAACTGCCTGCTTTTGTCCTAAATCTGTATAAACCTTTCCTATTCATTTATCTGTCCAAATGCCTTTTGAATATTGTAACATTACCTGCATCTACTGCTTCCTATGGCAGTTCATTATGCGTATGAACCACTCTCTGTGAAATGGTTGCCCCTCAGATCCCTTTTTAAAATCTTTTTCTCCTCTCTCCTTAAAGATTTCCTGCTAGTTTTGAACATTCCCACCCTAAGGAAAAGACCTTTTTGCTATTCACCTTATCTATGCCCCTCATGATTTTACAAACCTCTATAAGATCACCCGAGAATCTCCTACATGCCAGTGAAAAAAGGCCCAGCCTCTCCTTATAACTCCAACAATCCCAACAACATTCTGGTGATTTTTTTCCAGAACCTTCTCTAATTTTAATATCCTTCCTATCATAGGGCAACCAGAACTGTGCACAGTGGCCTCACCAACTTGCTGTACAGCCTCAACATGACATTGTAAGTCCTATATGTAATGGTCTGAGCAATGAAGGCAAGTGTGTTAAACACCTTCCTAACCATCCTGTCTACCTGTATCACCGCTTTCAAAAAACTGTGTACCTGAACCCCTTGGTCTCTGTTTGACAACACTACCCAAGGCCCTACCATTAACTGTATAAGTCTTACCCTTGTTTGTTTTACTAAAATGCAATACCTCACATTTATCCAAACTAAACTCCGTCTGCCGCTCCTCAGCCCATTGGCCCAAATGATCAGGACCCCTTTTGTAACCTTAGATAACCTTTTTCATTGTTGGCTATGACACTAAGTTTGGTGTTATTTGCAAACTTACTAACCATACCTTTTGTCATCTGAATAGTTTATATAAATGACAAACAATAGTGGACCCAGCACCAATGTCTGCGGAACATCGTTGGTCACAGGCCTTCAGTCCAAAACCAACCTTTCACTACCATCCTCTGTCTCCTATTGTCAAGCCAATTTTGTATCCAGTTGGCAAGCTCCCCCTGAATTCCATGTGATCTAACTTTATTAATTAGTCCACCATGTGGAACCTCATCAAAGGCATTATTAACGTCCATATAGACAACATCTACCACTCTGCCTTAATCAATGTTCTTGGTTATACCCTCAAAAACACTCAGTCAAGTTTGAGAGACACGATTTCCCACACACAGAGCCATGCTGACTATCTCTCGTCAGTCCTTGCCTCCATCTGCACATAAATCTCTCTAACAACTTAGCCACTCAGCAGAGTTTTCCTATTGATTCCTTTTTGACTTGAGTCTTGCTGGTTCTCCTTGCTTCTCAATCATCCTCCCTTGATATCAAGAGCAGCCACTCTGACATCTCCTCTGGTCACGGAATCCACAATGAAAACAATGATTATAGTAAACTGAATTCACAGAAATTCAAATAAATTGCTGTTTCATTTGTCGGGAGGGTTAGTAGCCATTTGATGGTGAGGGGGAGGAAGTGAAGTGAATCTCCTGTGTTTGTACTGAAAAGTGCCCAAGGATGGGGAATAACTGCACTCTTGTATGAATCTAGGTGGGAAAGTAAGCTGAGCAAAATTCAAGGACACTACAAGTGGATACTGTTGGGTAAAGACTGGTAAAGAAGTTGGAAGGTGGGAATTTAATGTGGGGAAGTGGGGTTATTCACTTTGGGGTAAAGAATATAGTATTAGGTGGTAAAAAGCAACAAATGTTGACATTCAAAGAAATTTGGGTATTCTTGTATAGAAAACACAATTTAAGAGAATTGAGATGTGGTCTCAGTGAAATCTGAGACGATTTGAAAGGATAGAAGTTGAAAGACTGCCCCCAGTCCTGATGAAGGGTATAAACCCAAAACATCAACTTTCCTGCTCCTCTGATGCTGCCTGACCTGCTGTGTGCCTCCAGCTCCACACTGTATTGACTCTGCAGTTCTTGCTACCTCCTTGGCTGCAGTGCCAACTTCGAAGAGACATATTCTTGGGATAAGGATGCATTAGGAACTGAGATGTGGAGAAATGTCTTCACTCAAAAAATTGTGAATCTTGGATCTCTGAAGTTAAAATCTTGGTTGTTTGTTGAGTGCATGTTCAAGGCTGAGGGTGATAGATTATTGGACTCCAGGTGAATCGAGGAATATGGAGATTGGATGGGAAAGTGAAGTTAACATTGAAGATTGACCACGATCGAACTGAATGGTGGAGAAGGCTTGAGCGGCCAATTGGCCTCCTCTGATGACCTTTCTCTTATGTTCCTTTATTCTGAGGATTCCAGGATTTTCTACACTTGAAATATGAGTTGCCATCTCATCAGCTTTCTTTGATGAATACCACTATGATGGGATTTCATTCTGAAGCAAACTATAGGAAATCTGGAAGGGTATTAGACGTTGCTGTACAGTATCTGCAGGGAGAGAAAGGCTGGTTAGAGCCAGGAGCTGATCCTCCCAGTCCGAGAAGGGGCGCTGTGCTTTCAAGTGGGAATCCGAATGACGGGGAGCCTCTTGGCCTCTCTGAGCTGTCGTTGGCGTGAGTGGTCGGTTGGTGTGGGGGTACATCGGTTTACGGCAGTGGGGCCGGCTCCGCGCGACAGTTTTGCGGCAGGAGTGAAGTCGGGATGGCGTCGGGGAGCGGGGTGAGTCCGTGGGGGAAGGGGTGAGGGTGAAGACCCCAGGCGCTTTCTGCCGGCAGTAGCCAGGCCTTCGGGGGTGTGAAGGCAGGGAGGGCCCCAGGCCTTGGGCTGCCGGATAGCACAGGCTCGGTGTTATCCGACAGCTACCCCGGAATAAACAAATAACAGACCCGGGAGAGGCGTGAGAGAGAGAGAAAGGGGTCAATAACATGGGGATGCGGTGACTGTGAGGAGGAGGGGGAGTGTGTGGGGGGAGCGGGGGAGGGGGAGGGAAAGGGAACGGGGGGAGGGGGAGCAGTGAGTGGAGAGGGGGAGGGGGAGGGGGAGCAGTGAGGGGAGAGGAGGAGGGGGAGGGGAGAGGAGGAGGGGGAGGGGGGGAGGGGAGAGGAGGAGGGGGAGGGGGAGCGGGGAGAGGGGGAGGGGAGGGGGAGCAGTGAGTGGGGAGGGGGAGCAGTGAGGGGAGAGGGGAGAGGGGGAGGGGAGGGGGAGCAGTGAGTGGGGAGGGGGAGGGGGAGCAGTGAG
>JAHRHZ010000251.1:51485963-51502239 GCA_024137785.1 Ginglymostoma cirratum
GTGAGGGGAGAGGGGGAGCAGTGAGTGGGGAGGGGGAGGGAGGGGGTGACTGAAGTGAACGAGGAGGGGGAGGTAGAGGGGTGACTGAAGTGAACGAATGGCGTCAAAAACTTGGGGAAGAGAAGGTGGGGAGAGGGGGCAACAATTTGGGGAGGAAAAAATTGAGTCGGCAGTAATGGGGAGGAAATGTGAGAATAATTGAGGCATTAAATGTGGTGGATAATAAATCCATATAAATGAAAAATATCATCCGCAAGATGTGCGGAAAGGGCTATAGTTAATTTTTGAATTGTATTAGAGGTATTTGTGCAAGTTAGGTCTCAACTGCTGAGGGCTGATCTGATGGAGGTCTTTGAGGTTGGGAACAATTTGCTGGACTAGGTGTGTGATTGCAACTCTGGGTAAAATGAAAATTGGAAGCTGTCAATTTGATAGGGAATTCAGGAGAAACACGTCTACCTGGTAGAGTTGAGAATGTGGAACTTGTTACAAAAGGGAGTGGTCGTTGTGGCTGGTATAGATGCATTTAAGATAAAATTAAATAATTGTGTGATGGAGAATGGAATAGAAGGATGGTTGGGAGGAAGCTTGCATGGAGCACAAACACTGACAGAAACAATTTGAGCTGAACAGCATGCTTTTGTGCTGTACAGACTTTGGCATAAATACCATGTTGTCAACAGACAAATAGATGAACCTTTTACTCTTTGAAATTATTTCCTTCATTGAAATTAATCTAATGCCACTGTTGATTGCTCACATTCACAAAAGGAGGTCTGGACATCTGATTTGCAGAATTCGTGACATGACCCCTAGGTGACCCAAAGTGCTTATCAACCAGGGAATCACTTGTTATGTAGACAGACATATCTGTGAATAGCGAGATTCCATGGGAGAGGAACCCTCAGTTGCTAAGGGGATACAAGGTCAAATTTACTCAGTTTAGCATTTTAATGAATGACATTTGCAAGGAAATGTGTATAGAGTCATAGAGCTGTACAACATGGAAACAGACCTATTGGTCCAACGTGTCCATGCCAACCAGATATCCTAAATTAATCTAGTCCCATTTGCTGGTATTTGGCCCATAACCCTCTGAACCTTTCCTATTCATATACTCATCCAGATGCCTTCTAAATGTAATTGTACCAGCCTCCATCCACTTCGTTTGGCAGCTCATTCCGTATATGTACCGCCCTCTGTGAAAAGTCTTCCCTTGAGTCCCTTTTAAATCTTTCCCCTCTGACCTTAAACCTATGCCTTCTGGTTTTGGACTTTCCCACCCGGGGAAAAGACCTTGTCTATTCACCCTACCCATGCCATTCATGACATTATAAACCTCCATAAGGTCACCCCCTCAGCCTCCAATGCTTCAGGGAAAATAGCCCCAGCCTATACAGCCTCTCCTGAAAGCTCAAGTCCTCCAACTCTGGCAACATCCTTGTAAATTTTTTCTGAAGCCTTTCAACTTTCACAACATAGCAGGGAGACCAGCATTGCACGCAGTATTCCGAAGTGGCCGAACCAATGTCCTATACAGCCACAACATGACCTCCCAACTCCTATACTGAATGGATTGACCAATAATGGCCAGCATACCAAATGCCGCCTTCACTACCCTGTCTACCCGCGACTCCACTTTCAAGGAACTATGAACCTGCACTCCAAGATCTCTTTGTTCAGCAGCTTTGGAGTGTTTTTTATTCATTTGCGGGTTGTGGGCGTTGTTGGATGGCCAGCATTTCTTGCCCATCCCTAGTTGCCCTTGAGAAGGTGGTGGTGAGCTGCCTTTTTGAACTGCTGCAGTCCTCCTGCTGTGGGTTGACCCACAATGCTATTAGGGAGGGAATTCCTGGTTTTTGACCCAGCGACAGTGAAGGAACGGCAATATGTTTCCAAGTCAGGATGGTGAGTGACTTGGGGAGGAACTTGGAGGTGATGGTGTTCCCATATATCTGCTGCCCTTGTCCTTCTAGATGGAAGTGGTCGTGGGTTTGGAAGGTGCTGTCTGAGGATCTTTGGTGAATTTCTGCAGTGAATCTTGTAGATAGTACACATTGCTGCGACTGAGTGTCGGTGGTGGAGGGAGTGAATGCTTGGAGATGTAGTGCCAATCAAGTGGGCTGCTTTGTCCTGGATGGTGTCAAGCTCTTGAGTGTTGTTGGGGCTGCACTCATCCAGGCAAGTGGGGAGTATTCCATCCCAGTCCTGACTTGTGCCTTGTAGATGGTGAACAGGCTTTGAGGAGTCAGGAGGTGAGTTACTCACTGCAGTATTCCCAGCTTCTGGTTTGCTCCTATAGCCACTCTGTTAATGTGGTGAGTCTAGTTAAGTTTCTGGTCAATGGTGACCCCCAGGATGTTGATAGTGGGGGATTCAGTAATGGTAACACCATTGAATGTCAAGGGGCAGTGGTTAGATTGTCTCTTATTCGCGATGGTCATAGCCTGGCATTTGTGTGGCACGAATGTCACTTGCCACTTGTCAGCCGAAGACTGGATATTGTCCAGATTTTGTTACATGTGAACATGAATTGCTTCAGTATCTGAGGAGTCGTGAAAGGTACTGAACATTGTGCAATCATCGGCAAACATCCCTGATTCTGACCTTATGATGGAGGGAAGGTCATTGATGAAGCAGCTGAAGATGGCTGGGCCTAGGACACTACCCTGAGGAGCTCCTGGAGCTGGGATGATTGACCTCCCACAACCACGACCAACTTGCCATGTGCCAGGTATGACTCCAACCATTGGAGCATTTGCCCCCGATACCCATTGATTCCAGTTTTGCCAGGGCTTCTTGATGCCATACTCGGTCGAATGCAGCCTTGATATCAAGGGCTGTCACTCTCACCTCACCTTTGGAATTCAGCTCTTTTGTCCATGTTTGAACCAAGGCTGTAATGAGATCAGGAGCTGAGTGCCCTGGCAGAAATCAAACTGGGCGTCGCTGAGCAGGTGCTGCTTGATAGCACTGTTGATGACACCTTCCATCACTTTACTGATGATTGAGAGGAGACTGATGTGGCGGTAATTGGCCGGGTTGGATTTGTTCTGCTTTTTGTGTACAGGACATATTTGGGCAATTTTTCACATTGTTGGGTAGATACCAGTGTTGTAACTGTACTGGAACAGCTTGGCTCGGGGAGCAGCAAGTTCTGGAGCACAAGTCTTCAGTACTATTGCCGGAATGTTGTCAGGACCCGTAGCCTTTGCAGTATCCAGTGTCTCCAATTGATTATTGATATCACGTGGAGTGAATCGAATTGGCTGAAGACTGGTATCTGTAATGCTGGGGACCGCTGGAGGAGGCCAAGATGGATCATCCACTCGGAACTTCTCCCTGAAGATTGCTGTGAATGCTTCAGCCTTATCTTTTGCACTGATGTGCTGGGCTCTTCCATCATTGAGGACGGGGATATTTGTGGAGCCTCCTCCTCCAGTGAGTTGTTCAATTGTCCACCACCATTCACGACTGCAGAGCTTAGATCTAATCCGTTGCTTGTGGGATCACTTAGCTCTGTCTATCACTTGCTGCTTTCGCTGTTTGGCATGCAAGTAGTCCTTTTTGGTGGCTTCACCAGGTTGATACCCCATCTTCAGATATGCCTGGTGCTGCTCCTGCACTCTCCATTGAACCAGGGTTGATCTCCCCTGGTTTGATGGTAATGGTTGAATGGGGGATATGCTGGGCCATGACGTTACACATTGTGCTGGAGTACAATTCTGCTGCTGTTGATGGCCCACAGCACCTCATGGATGCCCAGTGTTGAGTTGTTAGATCTGTGTGAAGTCTGTCCCATTTAGCATGGTGATAGTGCCACACAACACGATGGAGGTTGTTCTCAATGTGAAGGCGGGACTTTGTCTCCACAAGGACTGTGCGATGGTCACTCTTACCGATACTGTCATGGACAGATGCACCTGCAGCCAGCAGATTAGTAAGGATGAGGTCAAGTATATTTTTCCCTCTTGTTGGCTCCCTCACCACCTGCTGCAGACCCAGTCTAGCAGCTGTGTCCTCTAGGACCCGACCAGTTCGATCAGTAGTACCACTGCCGAGCCACTCTTGGTGGTGAACATTGAAATTCCCCACCAAGAGTACATTTTGTGCCCTTTCCATCCTCGCTGCTTCCTCCCAGTTTTGTTCAACATTGAGGAGTACTGATTCATCAACTGAGGGAGGACAGTATGTGGTAACCAGCAGGAGGTTTCCTTGCCCATGTTTAACCTGAAGCCATGAGACTTCATGGGGTCTGGAGTCAATGTTGAGGACTCCTAGAGCAACTCCCTCCTGACTGTATACCACTGTGCCACCCCTTTGCTGGATCTGTCCTGCTGGTGAGACAGGACATATCTGGTGATGGTGGTGTCTGGGAAATTGTAAGGTATAATTCTGTGAGTATGACTATGTCAGGCTGTTGCTTGACCAGTCTGAGACAGCTCTCCCAATTTTGGCACTAACCCCCAGGTGTTAGTGAGCAGAACTTTCCATGGTTGACAGGGCTGTTTCTGCCATTGTCTTTTCCGGTGCCCAGATCGATACCAGGTGATCCATCCAGTTCCCTTTTTGTGGGTCTTTGTAGCAATTGATACATCTGAGTGGCTTGCTAGGCCATTTCAGAGGGCAGTTGAGAGTCTACCACATTGCTGTGGGTCTGGAGAGGGGAAGTCATATCCAAAAGCAAACCCTGATCTGAGTTCAAAAAGAATTATTCAAACATTTATGGAAGGAAAGGCATTTTCTCACCTTTAACCTATTCACTGTTCAGTGAGATCGCAGGTGATCTGTGATCTAACCTGGCATGCTTACCGTTGTCATGTTGCGGTTAAGACCTGTGATTAAGACATCTTTTAACCTCATTTTAAAATCTATCCAAGATGCTGATTGCAGAAAAGAATTCCAGAAGTCCACTAAATATAAGAAAAATATTGCAGTTGCTGGATCTAAAAGAAACAGAAAATGCTGATGAAACTGAGCAGATCTGACAGCACCTGTGGGTGAACTGTTCTGAAGAAGACTTGTATTGGACTCCTTCTGAGGAAGGGTCACTTGACCCAAAGTGTTAACTCTGATTTCCCTCTACAGACACTGCTGTGCCTGCTGAGCTTTTCCAGCAATTTCTGTTCATGTTTCTAAGTTTAGGTAATTTCCAAGAGAAAGACCGTTTAAACAGGCATTGTGTCAAGATTTTGCTTTTCTTCATCCTGCTTCTGGATCAAAGGTTTTAAAGATGAAGCTTCAACATTCACAAATCCACATAATGCAAGTTTGCATCATTTGTGGTAAATTAGAAATTGTAGAATTTTAGTAAACCAGTAATTTGATCTGCTTTAGAGATCCTGGTAAGAAAATCACGGGAGTTTTTCATGGAGGCTTGGAGAGAATGTGAGAATGCAGCTTTTCGTTTGGAGTTTTCATGTCAAAAGCAGTCTGCTTGTTTCGTATTCTGTCCACCGACTTTAATTTGTACTCTCCACCAATGGTGTGTAATGTGTACCACTTAAAATTTGCATTGTAACAATACAAAGGCTGCTCTGATTGCACCTTCCAAACCCACGGTATCTACGTCCCAACACCATCCTTAAGTTATCTTTCAAGTTACACATCATTTTAACTCATTATATTGCCATTTCTTCACCATCGTTAAGTCAAAATGTGGAACTCGCTTCCTAACAGCAATGTGTGTCTACTTACACTGGGACTGCAGCAGTTCAAGAAGGAAGCTCTGCTGTATTTTCATGGAGGCAGTCAGAGATGGGCAACAATGCTGGGCTCGATCTTTTTTTACATTCATGTTCCATTTACATGTTAAATGGCAGATCAAAGAAAAGATAAAGAGCAGTGTGCAGTGATGGGGAATAAATGAGGCAACAATTTGTTGGTGATAGTCAGGAGACAAATGAAAGATAGCATGAATACCATGTGCTCAAAAAAAGGCAAATTGCCTTTTTTCTTAAAACTACAATTTTATGAAGAAGGATTGAACATTTTTGAGCTCTTCTGTAGAAAGGTAAAAACTGGCCTGATAGAGTTCTTTAAATTGTGAAGGGATTTGAAAGAGTGGAGGAGACTTTTCTAGGCTTCATGAATAAACAATAGCCACTGATGAATTCACGTGTGAATTCTGGTGAAACTTTACGCAGGACAGGTAGAATGCATAGCTGTGTCACTGCGTGGATGTAGCAAATAATCTGGAAGTATTTAAGGCAAATTTAGGTAATTGCATGGGACAAGAAAGAGGTTCTGCTGGTATATATAATCACAGTTGTATAGGAGGCTTGTTAGAAACGATATACACATTTTAGTTCGGTGACCTCATCCTTTATCGATGCTTCCCCCTTTCATCTCCCAAACAAAGATTATGGTTTGCTCCGTTCATACTGATTCTAGTTACAGGGCATCAATATGCATCCATATTCCACAACTCGTGAACCACTTTCCTTAACTAGCCTTTAATGCATTTAGGCCTGTTTATTGTCCCAAAGCATATTGAGTTAGCAAGATACTAAGAAGGGAATGGAGTTTCTAATCGGCAGCATCATAAAATTCAAATGTACACAATGAGCGACCTCTTTCAGAGGTAGTTTGGTCATGACATCTTCACAGATACATTTTGAACAGCCTTTCCACTTTAAACATTTTAAATTAGAGTAAGAATTAAAAATAGAATCTGGTATGAAATGGACTTCCTCATCACTTTTAATCTCTAATAATAAAGTGATGGAATAGTTGGAAAGGTGATAGCTACAATTTAAGGTAGTGTGAGATTATACTTTATAAATGGAAACATGAATAGAAATCTTTTAAATTTTGGGTCTTTCACGATATCCTCTTGCTTACAGTGGTTCTGATAATTTCTTTAAATGATCTTATGTCTTGCTTCATGCCTAATTATAAATGGTGTAACCCAGGGACGCAACAAAGGCTATGCGTATTGGTGCAGTTTTAATAGGGGATCCAAAAAAGAGACTTGGAAGTGTTGCTGCGCAAATATTTGAAAGTAGGAAGACTGACAGGTTAGCAAAGCGATTCATAAGGGATATGAAATCCTGGGTTTTATAAAGAAAGGTATGTATTGCGAAGGCAAGGATGTTATGCTAAGTCTTTCCAAAAACATTGGAGTGGCAACAGCTGGGTTATTGGGCATTTCTGGTCACTGCTCTATGTATGGGAAACATACAAAGGCTTTGGAGAGGTTAGTAAAAAAATTGAGCAGAATGTATCCCAAAATTACAGTTATATGGGTAGGCAGGGGAAGCTGGATTTCTTTTTCATAGAGAAGAGAAAGAGGAGATTTTGTAGAGATGTTTAGAATAATGAAGGATTTAAACAGAGAAAGTAAAATCTGTTTCCAGTGGCTGCCACGTAAATAAGGTCAGAAAATTTAATGTAACTGTTGAGACCAAATTGCTACCCCTGTATCAAGAGCATGTTGTCATGACTCTGTGATAGTGTGCTGGACATTAAGCCCCACTATTCCCAGAGTTGACACGACTGTTAAGATTTAATATTAATGTCACTTTGCCCCAACTGATTGCTACACAGTACAGAAGCAAACCACGCCAGCTCCTTTCAGAAACACAAGAAAACTATTTATTGTCACACTGTTAATTTTAACGAGCAGTGAAAGAACAGGATTTGTAATTTATGTACCTTAAACTTTACCCTTTTTAAAGTTTTACATGTACACTCGGACGCACACACGGGAAGACAAAACAAACAATGAGTGGAGGGAAAAAAATATAGTCAGAGGAACTAAGTTCTATATTGTTATGGATGAGACCAGACCCCCTCAAAATATTTTAAGAAGCTAGCCTAAACACTAACATTTTCTTATTTTAAAGATAGATATGAAGCGCTTGTTCCAGATGTGAAGCAACTGCTCAAACCACTCAATATTAAAGAAAACACAATTTCTTTAAACACTATGGTTAAAATACAAATAAAAGAAAGAGGAATTTAGAATAATTTACAAGTGGAAAACTTGATCAAATAATAGATACAGTACCTATTACCAATTAACTGTTCCAATATAGTAACAGCCAATAAACACACCCCTTGGCAATAAGGTAAATTCAGAAACAGATTCTTACAACATCCAGAGAGATGTCAGAGAAAGTCACAGTTAGGAATCATTTACTGAAGCTTGCAACCCTTCTAGGACCCAAACAGCTTCTCCCTGCTACAGCTTAAAAAAAAACTAGAAAGCCTGATTTGGGAGAACTGGGCATTCCACTTCCATTTGTTAAACTGTTTTTAAAAAACCTAAAGGCCTCCTAAACTTTTGATTTAGGTTACACTGGTAGACGCTTTACAACCTCTCTTCAAAAATACCTGGGACAAAACAACCTTTTTAAAGTGACAACATCGTCACAATAACACCAGTCTGAAATCACAAAACCAACAAATTGATTCCACAGTTCTTGATTTCTTGATGTTATCTGCACAGCGATGATGAGTTTTTAGTTCCCTGGAGGGTTAGACTTTTAGACAATTTAGATTGACTTCTCTCTTTGCTCTGAGACTGAAGGAAGTCTCCTTGCTTCTCTCTGGGTGTGGGTTAAACTGCAGCCTGACTGATCAGAGGCTTATTCCTATGCTGAACTCTCATGAACCCATAACAAATAGTGCCACTTTGGACTCAACATTCCCAAAAAGCACCATTGTTCCACATGCATCAGATAGCATCACTTGTTTTTTCAAAGCTGCAAACAACTTGTGCCCTCTGCCCTTTTTAAATTTATGTTGGTTTCTCTCATTTTCAGTGCATAGTAGAAAAAAAGTGGGCTCTTACAATATTATCTTAGTAGACATTTTTCAGAATCCTAGTTTATATTTCATAACTGAGAGATAGCAAGAACTGCAAATGCTAGAATCACAGATAACACAGTATGGAGCTGGAGGAATACAGCAGGCCAGGCAGCATCAGAGGAGCAGGAAAGTTGACATTTTGGGTCGGCACCGTCAACTTTCCTGCTTCTCTGATGCTGCCTGGCCTGCTGTGTTATCTCTTACATTTCATACCTACTGTTCTGTAACCCCATGAGATGTTAACTTAATCCCTCGCATACTGCTTTTAACTTCCTGTCAGGAATTAGATAAAAAATCATCCTGCGGTGTCAGTCAGAAATCCTGAATGTGATGAAACAAATGTAAAATGA
The DNA here is from genome assembly GCA_024137785.1 of Ginglymostoma cirratum. NCBI lineage: Eukaryota > Metazoa > Chordata > Chondrichthyes > Orectolobiformes > Ginglymostomatidae > Ginglymostoma > Ginglymostoma cirratum. The sequence continues at coordinate 51,495,128 of JAHRHZ010000251.1, forward strand.
ATAGAAAAATAGTGAAAGATTGGGTTAAAATATATAATTCTCTCCGAGAGCAGCAGGATAATGCCATGGAAAAAAAGACCAGCAGCTCTTTGTTTTTTATAACAGTAGCATTGATCACATGTAAAAATAAGTCATTGTAGGTTTCTTGATCCTCCCCATAGGGCTCCAGATGAAATCTCATTGTGCGCAATTCATTCCTTGTTGTTCCAGTGTTACAGCCACTGTGATTCTGCACAGTTCCTTGTTGATCCTAAACAGGACTGTTCAATTTCTTAATTTTATTCAGTGATACCTGCAGATTATTTGAAAATTGGGAGTATTGCAGTGGAACTTGTTCCAGTGCTGTTTCTGTTGTTGTCTCATCCTCAATTGTATAGCACAGATGGAATCCATTAGACCTATCATGCCCATGTCAGCCCTTTGAAAGTTAGCTGAAAGCTAATGTAATTCTGGCCTTTATATTGCCAGGGCTAGACTTCAGGCTAAAATGCATCTTGTGGTAATACCAAGTCCTGATTTGAGCATATCAGGAGTACTGTGAGCAGATCAGCACGCCACAACTTAGGAAGGATGCATTGACTTTGGAGGGACTGTTTACCAGAATGATACCTGGACTCAAACCATTGACTACAAAGAATGTTACCTGAATTAGGATTATATTTCTTGGAGTTTTGAAGGTTAGGGATTCGTTTGATTGAAGTTTAAGATTTTACGAGGGATATATACAGTAGGTGAAGAGTAACTATTTCTGCTGAAAAGTCCAGCACAAAGTGGGCAAAATCTAAAGATTAAGGCTGGACAATTCAGGAGTGGAATTAGGAAATGCTTATGAACGCACAAGATGATAGAAGAAAGAGTACCAAATTTCTGCAAGTGATAACCACTGCAAGGTCAATTATTATATTTAAATCTGAGATTGATAAATTGTTAATCAGGGTTAAGGGGGAAAGCTGGGTGTGTGGAGTTAGGTCACAGATCAGCCATGATCTCACTGAGTAACAAAACAGGCATGAGATGCTAATTGACCTCATCCTGTTCCTATCTTGGTATAGTCGTTCAAATCTTTCACTTTCCAGTTTTATTCAGTTCCCTCTTGACTGTTACTGTTAACCATGCTGTCACCACTCTTTTAGGCAGTGCATTCCAGGCCACAACTTACTGCAATTCCCGATTATTTTACCAATTAACTTAAGTCTGTATCCTCTGGTTACTGACCCATCTGCCAGTATAATCAGTATCCACTTATTTGCTTTATTGTTGAACATGTCTATTACATCTCCAAATAACCATCTCAGTCTAATAAGTGTTATCTTGGCCTCTCCAGCTTCCACAGAACAATCTCTCATCCCTATAAATTATTTTAAATCTATTGCTACCGTGTTTTGTCTCCCTTACCACTTGTTTGATAGCAGCTAGGAATGGGGCACCTCCCTGCCCTCTTTCTGCTTTCCCATATGTATTTGGAGGCATCAAGGCCATTTCTAACAACTCTGCTGTGTGAAATAAATCAGTTCAGCACCTGTTTACAATCTCAATCAGATTTCTGGGGGGTGTCACCAGTAAGGTGCAATGTATTGGAAACAGGATTAAAATCTCAGTATTGAACAGGAGGATCATTCTTTTTCAGAATAATCCTTTTTTGGGACAAATCCAATATTGAATTGGATCAATTCTTTACTCTGTCCCTGTGTCTGCTGTATCATTCTCACCTTAGAGTCAGAAGGTTCTGGATTAAGTCTGTCTTCCAGGGATTTGAATAATCCATGTTTATACTGCCCAGTGTAGTACTGGGAGAGTGCTGCTTTGTCAGTCTTGCAATTGCAGGTATTAAACCCCTCTGAAAGGTAGGACAGATTCAATGGCACTATTTTCAGAAGAAGAGGGAACTCTTCAGTCCTCTTTGACCACGCCTTAACTCTCATCCGGCATCACAAAAGTAAATTATCTGGTCATCGTCATCTTGCTATCTGTAGGATCCTGTGAGTAAAACGGCTCATATGTTTCTGACTTTGCAACAATGACTTTAATTCAAGTGCTCTTAATTGGTTGTAAGGTGCTTTAAGAAATCCTGAGGCTATGAAAGCTGCTAATAAATCTTTTCCTTTCCCTTCCACTCAAGCTGGCACCTACTTGCAAGGCAAAGGTAATTTCCAGGGAGTGGAACACATTTGACTGTTTTAATAAAAGCAGTTTTTAGAGTAGATTTGTAGTTTGGGTTTTGGATGTTGTGGTTGGTTGGCTCACCAAGCTGGTTCATTGATTTTCCGCAGATGTTTCATTACCCTGGTGGGTAACATCATCAGTGCAGCCTCTGATGAAGTGCAGTTATGTTTTCCCGCCTGTTATTTAAACGCTGGAGTCCATTGGGCTGGATTACCTCACTTTCGGTTTTCCTTCACAGTGGAGTGCATATGGGGTCGAGCTCTATGTGTTTGTTGATGGCTTTCTTCGTGGAGTACCAGGCTTTTAGGAATTCCCCTGCTTGTCTCTGCTTTGCCTTTCCCAGGATCTTGGTGTTGTCCCAGTCAAATTAGTGGTTCTCCTTATTCATGTGGATTGAGATGAGTGAGTATTTTTCATGTCTTTTTGTAGCCAATTGATGTTCGTGTGCCCTTGTTGTTAATTTCCTTCCCGTTTGTCCGATGTAGTGTTTGTTACAGTCTCTGCAGGAAATCTTGTATATGACATCGGTCCTGTCTGTAATGGGTCTTTGGTTCAGGTGAGCAGTTGTTGTAGGGTTGATGTGGGTTTGTGTGCTACTCTGATGTCCAGTAGTTGTGGGATTCTTGTGGTCAGTTCTGAACTGACCACTGGGCATCAGAGTAGCACACAAACCCACATCAACCCTACAACAACTGCTCACCTGAACCAAAGACCCACTACAGACAGGACCAATGTCATATACAAGATTCCCTGCAGAGACTGTGACAAACACTACATCGGACAAACAGGAAGGAAATTAACAACAAGTGTACACGAACATCAATTGGCTACAAAAAGACACGACCAATACTCACTCGTCTCTATCCACATGGATAAGGAGAACCACCAATTCGACTGGGACAGGCAAAGCAGAATCAAGCACAGGAATTCCTAGAAGCCTGGTACTCCACGAAGAAAGCCATCAGCAAACACATAGAGTTCGACCCCATATACACTCCACTGCGAAGGAAAACCGGAAGTGAGGTAATCCAGGCCAACGGACTCCAGAGTTTAAAAACCAGGCGGGAAAACACAACGGTGCTTCATCAAAGGCTGCAGTGATGATGTTACCCAGGAGGGTACTGAAATGTCTGCGGAAAAACAACGAACCAGCTCGGTGAGCCAACCAACCACGATAAAAGCAAAGTGCTGGCTATGCTGGAAATTAAAAAAAAAGTGTTGGAGAAACTCTGCAGGTCTGGCAGCGCCTGTGGAGGGGGAAACAAAGTTAATGTTTTCAGTCTGATACGACTCTTCTCTGGAACTGTTTTGATCAGTGAGTGCTTTTTTTTTTGTCCTGTTTCTAATGTTATCTTGGCACTGTCCTCCATCCAGACAAAAAACATGGACTTCCGCAAGAAGTGGGACAAAGATGAATATGAGAAATTGGCACAGAAACGGTTGCAAGAAGAAAGAGAGAAGCGAGATGGTGAGTTGATGTTCGGAGTAGCCAATCTGATCCATTGCAGGAGGTATTTTGAAGTAACCTGTAGCTAGCTCCACATCCTAATGCTTTCTGTTTTTGGTTTCAGCAAAGCCTCCAGTACCAATCAAGCGTGAACTTTTACGTCACAGAGATTATAAAGTGGATTTGGAATCCAAATTAGGAAAAACCATAGTCATCACAAAGACGACACCCCAGTCTGAAATGGGAGGGTGAGTGCTTTGTTTCTTTTCTCTTTCCTCCTCTGAAGGTACTGTCTGTGGCAATACAGAATGCCTACAGGAAAAGGCTGATGGGATGGAGCAGAAAGGGTTGGTGCTGGGGATATTGTTTTGACCCAAGCAACCTGCCTTGCTCATTTTGCTACCTCAACTCTGCAATCAAAATGTCGCTAGTCTGTGATTGAGAGTCCAAGCTAATGCTCAGGGACATGGATTCAGATCCCACCATGGCAGCCAGTGGAAGTTAGATTCAGTTACGTCTGGAATGGAAAGCTGGTTTCAGTAATACACATAATGAAACCGTAATTGATTGTCATAAAACCTCATCTGGTTCATTATATCCTTTAGGGAAGGCAATCTACCACCCTTTTCGAATCTGGCCTCCGTGTGAATTCCAGACCCACAGCAATCTTGGAAGAATGGGCTCACATTAGACAGTCCGTTCAAGGACAACTGAGGATGGGCAACAAATGCTGGCGTTGCAAGTTATGCTCATGCTCCATGAGAGAATTTTTTAAAAATACTTGTGTTTAAGGCTCGTGCTTTACTGGCCTGTTGTGTTCCCTGATGGTCTTTTTGAGAATATAGTTTGCAGAGTTGGAGGCAGGATAAGGGAGTTTTTGTATTGCATGTGAGCTAAGATCTAACTTTGGCTTGGTGACTGTCACTGTCTCTTCTGACTTTGAAAGATGTGAGTTTAAGTGCCCAAAGCACAGTCGTTCTAATTTTGCGCACAGTAAACTTTTACTGAAACAGTAAATATTATTCTTGTTAAATGGGTCAACATTTTCTCGCTTGTAAGTTGTATTAAAGAATAGACTGAACATAAATCTTGCACACCCATGCTGTGAAAATATAATCTTAAAGTCAGAGAGCAGTTTAGAAACATATCTTCAGTCTCACAACCCTCAGATATTTGTGCTTCCTAATTCTGGCCTTTGGGAGCATCCCCACTCGTTGATACCCCTGTTCCTCTCTTTCCTCACATTCCTCCCTTAAAGAACTCCTTAAAATCTACCTTTTTTTTTAGTGATCTGACACAATGTGTCCTTGTGCTCCTCAGTTTTGTGGTAAGTTCTGTAATCTCCCGGTGAAACAACCTTGGGATGTTCTGTTCTGCTAAAGGTGCTATATGAATATTTTTGTTCACGCAAAAGTAGACAGAACATGATCCCACAAAAAGCACAGGAGGCAGTGCAAATAAAAAAATTTTAAATGAGATCAGTAGATGTTTACTGACCAAGTGTTTAAAGGGATATGATGCCAATGTGAGAGGGTGAAGTTAGAATTACAGGTCTGCCATGATCTCACTGAGTGATGGAACAAGTTAAAGGGACTGAATGACTTCTTTCTGTTACTGTGGGCCATGAAATGATCTACCTGTAAACTGCTAGGCTAAAGTAGAAAGTGGATTTTTCACTCAGAAGGGAGTCACAGGTTACCTGGGGTAAGTGGAATATGGGGTTGAGGCCACAATTGGATCATCCAAGAACTTTATTCAATGGTGTAGGTTCAAGGGACTAAATGGCCTACTCTCCTAATTTGTTTGTATGTATGATTGTATGTAAAGTGATCCTTTTTCGCTGCCTCCTGTTTTCTAAACTTTGAGTATGGTTTTTCTTGACAGATATTACTGCAATGTTTGTGACTGTGTAGTGAAGGATTCCATCAACTTCTTGGATCACATCAATGGCAAAAAACGTAAGTGAACAGTTGATGAATGGGTGGTGGATGCCAGCAGTATCGCTCTAGGTAATTCTGTTTGTTCAGGATCCGTTTAGTATCAAGTGGTTGATGCACGATTGTACTGAATGTTACTTATTATGCAAACTGTACCTGGGTACAGTGAAAAGTTTTGTTTTGTACGCAGTCCAGGCAGATTATGCCTTTCCAAGTGCATTAGGGTAATTGGATAGAGTGTGGAATACAATGTTACAGCTGCAGAGAAGGCACAAAAAGAATGAGATCAGCATTTACATTTAAAATTTGAGAAGGTCCATTCAGAAGCCTGATAACAGCAGGGAAGAAGCTGTTGAATTTGTTGGTAATTTTCAAATTGAATGAATATTTGAAAAGAGCAATTTTTCAAGATAATGGGGTGAAGATGAATTGGATAGTTCTTTCACACAGCTAGCACAAGCAGAATGTCCTCTCTGTGTGTTATATGATTCTATCAAGTTGTTACCACCTCTGCTGCTAGCAATGATGTACCTGGTCGCGACAATACTTCATCCTGTTGTTATAAAACTCAAGTAACATGTGGAAGGACAGTGTGGCTCAGTAACTTTCTGGTGACAACACCATGTCATGACATTTCAACATCTATCAAAATTTGAGCTGCATCTGTTCAGTGACAGTGTAGATTGTAGATCACAGTGATTGGAAAAATGCTGATAGAAGAAATGGGTGCGTCACAACAATGGAAAATGATCATGGTGATAAGTGTCAGAAGGAGGTGGAGATGTCACCTTGATAGGGGAGGCAGTCACACACATCGCAATAATGGGAGAAACTGGAAGGTGTGGCCCTGAAGGGACAAACGGGATGGGGACTGTGATAATGGGAGAGGCAGGGGAGTACCGATCATGAGATTGGGAGGCAAAAGTAGCGGCTACAGTGATTTGAGAAAAGTGAAAGTTGCAGATTGCTGTGGTTTCGAAAGGGTATGGAACCTTATGTTCATTTGGAGGATGCAGTAGTAGAGACAAAGAGTGAGAAGAAGAAATATTGAGTTTGATATAACAGAAGAGTGATATGCCATTGAGGGGGTTGAGGCCTCTAAAGATTTAAAGGCAGGAGCGATGGTTACATACTCGGATACTAAAGGAAGTAGCTACAGAGGTAGTGGATGCACTGTTAGTAATCTTCCAAGAATCCTTTGATTCTGGCAAAGAACCAGAGGATTGGAAAACTGCCCATGTAACACTTACTCAGTAAAAAGGAGGGAGACAAAGAACATGTAACTATAGACTAGTTATCTATCATTGGGAAAACATTCAGGTCTAGTAGAATATTTAGGAATACATAATATATTAAGATATGGCTTCATAAAGAGGAAATCATGCTGACAAATGTATTGTAATTCTTTGAGGAGGTAACAAGCTATATAGATAAAGGGGAACCAGTAGGTATGTTAGGATTTCCAAAAGCCATTTGATAAGGTGTTCACCTAAAGCTACTTAATGAGGTAAGAATCCAAGATAACAAGCATGGGGCTGGATGAACACAGCAGGTCAAGCAGCATC
>JAHRHZ010000251.1:51507239-51518610 GCA_024137785.1 Ginglymostoma cirratum
TGATGCTGCTTGGCCTGCTGTGTTCATCCAGCTCCACACCTTGTTATCCCTCAGCCAACATCACTTTTTTTTGAAAAAAAAAGTTGTCATAATGTTGCTGCTGCTGCTTGGGAAATCTTGCTGTGTGTAAGTTGTTGTATTTCCTATGTTTCAACAATGACTGCAGTTCAAAGCAAGTACTTATTTGGATGCAGAGATGACGTGACATTGTGCCAGGTGTTATACAAATGTACATTTGTTCTTCTTGTTCAGAAGTGCAGGCGGCCTAATCAGAGTGAAATAGTTAGCGGTTTTCCTCTTGTGTTGGCCTGATTTCATCGCTGGAACATTGGTAGCTGTGCCTTCAGCTCTGGAATTCCTTCCCTAATTCACTCTGTCTCTCCACCTCTCTTGCACCTTAGAATCTGCATTTTTGATCAACTCCTCTGCCCTAATGTTTCCTTTTCTAACTCTGTGCCAAATGTTTCCCTGATTATGCTTCTTTGGAATGCTTTGGGGGTGTTTTGCAATGTTAAGGGCAGTATTTAATGAAAGTTGTGTTGTTGTAGGAAGAGAAAGCGAAGGCATACCGGAAAGAGAAACTGAAGGAGAAAAAGCGGAAAGCGGAGGAGGAGTTGACGTTCGAGGATGATGATGAAATGGCGGCTGTGATGGGATTTTCTGGCTTTGGTTCGTCAAAGAAGAACAGCTGACCGATCCCACCAGACTGATACAAGACATCCCTTTATTGACTCTTATCTCTTTCCTGCCTCCCCTTGTGGTCCTTTTTTAATTCTGCCTTCCTCCCTCCCTCTCCCCCACCCCGATTGAGTGGAAATGTGAACAGCGTGAATGAAGATGCATTTATTAATAAAGGATTCTTCCGTTAAAAGTTACAACTGCCCCTTTCTCCAACACCTTTTTACAGAAAAGTTTCAGCTGTATTTAAGCTCCAGGTGGCATGGCTTTTGGCTTCAACTATTCCATGTTTAAGGAATGGAAAAGGAGAAGCCACGAAATGTCTCCCATTTCCTGATCTTATTCACCCATGCAGTGAGATCTTGCTTGATCTGTATCTCGGTTACCCAACAAGAAATCAATGCACTGAGTTTGATGTGTGCTGATGTGGTTGATCATGTCCAGCACAACGTTTATGGAGGTACAGTTGGGCTCAACACCGTTTAGGATAAGGAGGTGGAAATCAGGCAGAGTTCCCACTGATTATTTTGTAGTGATCTTGTAGAAAGTATGAGTGCGTGCACAGCCATTTCTGATTGAGCCTAAGCTTCTGACCTGCACAGCAAGCAAACCAGAAATTCTAATGATTCGTCATTTGTTCTTGTTAAATTTGCCCTTTTTCAAATCAGGTGAGATCCTTTATTATGCATCTTACAATTGACCAACTGATGATCTGAATTTAGGCCCTCAAATAATTCATTTAATTGTGAATGTACTTGTCTGTTTCTATGAGCGAGAGATTCAAACATTGAGCTACAAGAATGAAGGTCTGAAGTCCTTTTTAACTGCTAGACATTTTCTAAGCCTCTCAAATTCATTGCCAACTGCTGTTTTCTATGAAATTTGCAATCTTTGTAAAATTTGAACATTGAGATATTATCATCTGTAGCAGATCTAACTGCTAATATTGTCAAGCTCCCCTTTGTGGTTTGATGTGTGCGGTCCTGACTCTGAAACAGCAGAATGCCTGCCCATTAAGTTCGCCAATCTCAGTCAATTGATTTCCACAACCCTGGACTGAATGTAGATGAAACAAATCAAAAAGTGTATTTCCTGATTCTCATTGTGGAGTTGCTGCTGTTGGACTGGGGTGGACAAGGTCAGAACTCAAGAAGACACCAGGTTATAGTCCCAACAGGTTTATTTAAAATCACAAGTGTTTGGAGCGCAGCCCCTTTGTCAAGTGCTGGAGCAGCCCTCTGAAAGCTTGTGATTTCAAATAAACCTATTGGACTATAACGTGGTGTCCTGTGACTTCTGAGCTGATTCTCATTAACAACACGCATTGAACATGTCTGAAGTGGAACTGATGATGCTTTCTTCCCGATAGACCTCCATTTTTGTTTCTGTTTAAACGTACAGTATGTTTCCAATTCCTGTTTAAAAGTTACGAATGAATCTGTTTCGGCAGTGAATTCCAGATCATCCTAACCTGGGTGTGTACAGAAAATAATGCTACTACTAATTCTGCTGTGGTTCTTCTGTTAATTGTTTTAGACTTATTTGACCTATCACCCAGTTTGGGAATGTTTTTGAGAATGATCTTTAAACGAAATGTTGATTGAGGCAATGGTCCTGTGTAATGGAGCTGGGGTAATGTTTATTACGATGTTCCTGGATTATGGAGGAAACCTGAAGCCTTCTGTTTTGGAAAGTAATGAATTGCCCTGAAATTAATCATCCTGCCAGTCTTATTTATGCACCAACTTAATCAGAAAGCAAAATGATGAATGATTTGTATCTGAATAGTTTAAATGCAGTGAGAATTTCCTGTTTTGGATTTCCTTTTTGTTGTGTGCTGTGCTCCGAAGTTTCTACTTGTGCTTTACTTTTTCTCTTTCAGTTGACACTTTCAAATACAAGAGGTTATTTTTATTTCACATTGTGTGTGTGAGCTCCATTAAAAGAACTGGGTGTCGCTGACCTGTTTTAATTAAAGATTATCAGAATTTTCAATTGGTTTTAAAATATCACCCTTAAAGAACAGGCAACTTAATTCCCAAATATCCCTCCTCAATATCTATTTAAACAGCTTTCTGAACTTGTTCTGTCTGCCACCTTCAATGATTGGCATATAGTCATAGAGATACGTAGCATGGAAACAGACCCTTCGATCCAACTTGTCCAAGCCGACCAGATTTCCTAAATAAATCTAGTTCCATTTGCCAGCATTTGACCTATGTCATTTTAAACACTTTCTATTCATGTACCCATCCAGATACCTTTTAAATGTTGTAATTGTACCAGCCTCCACCACTTCCTTTGGCACCTCATTCCACACATGCACCACCCTCTGTGAGAAAAAGTTGCCCCTTAGATGCCTTCTAAATCTTTCCCTTCACCTTAAACCTAAGCCCCGTAGTTTTGGACTCCCCCACCCCTGGGAAAAGACCTTGTCTATTCATCCTATCCATGCCCCTCATGATTTTATGAACCTTTATAAGGTCATCCCTCAGCCTCCGACACTTCAGGGAAAATAGCCCAGCCTATTCAGCCTCTTCCCCATAGCTCAAACCGTCCAGCCCTGGCAACATCCTTGTAAATCTTTGCTGAACCCTTTCAAGTTTCACAACCTCCTTCCTATAGCAGGGAGACTGGAATTGCACGCAGTATTCCAATAGTGGCCTAACCAATGTCCTGTACAGCTGCGACATGACTTCCCAACTCCTATACTCAATGCACTGACCAATAAAGGCGAGCATACGAAACGCCTTCTTCGTTATCCTATCCACCTACGACTGCACTTTCAAGGAACTGTGAACCTGCACTTCAAGATCTCTTTGCTCAGCAGCACTTCCTGAACCTTACCATTAAATGTATAAGTCTTGCCCTGATTTGCCTTTCTGAAGTGGAACATTTCACATTTATCTAAATTAATCTGCCACTTCATGGCCCATTGGCCCATCTGATCAGGATCCCATTGTACTCTTGAGATAACCTTCTTTGCTATCCACTACACCTCCAATTTTGGTGTCATTTGCAAACTTACTAACTGTACTTCCTATGTTAACATCCAAATCATTTATATTAATGACAAAAAACAGTGGACCCAGCACCAATCCTTGTGGCACACCACTGGTCCAGTCTGAAAAGTAACCCTCCACCAGCACCCTTTGTCTTCTGCCTTCATGCCAGTTCTGCATCCAAATAGCTAATTCTCCCTCTATTCCCTGTGATCTAACCTTGCTAACCAGTCTACCATGAGGATCCTTGTCGAATGCCTTACTGAAGCCCATGTAGATGATATCCATTGCTCTGCCTTCATTCGTCCTCTTGGTTCAAACAAGTTTATGAGACCGTTTCCCCCACACAAAGCCATGTTGACTATCCCTAATCAGACCTTGCCATTCCAAATACATGTAAATCCTGCCCCTCAGGATTTCGACCAACAACTTGCCCACCACCAATGTCATAGTTTCCTGGCTTTCCTTACCACTTTTCTTAAATAGTGGCACCACGTTAGTCAAACTCCAGTCTTCTGGCACCTCACCTGTGGCTATCAATGAAACAAGTATCTTAGCAAAGGGGCCAGCAATCACTTCCCTAGTTTCCCATAGAGTTCTAGAGTACACCTGATCAGGTCCAGGGGATTTATCCAACTTTGTGCGTTTTAAGACATCCAGCATCACCATCTGTAATGTGGACATCTTTCAATATGTTGCTGTTTATTTCCCCATGTTCTTCAGCTTCCATATCCTTTTCCATAGTAAACACTGATACAAAGTACTCATTTAGCACCTTCCCCATCTCCTGAAGTTCCACATAGGTGACCTTGCTGATCTTTAAGGGGCCCTCTTCTCTCCCTAGTTGCACTTTTTAATATAATCATAGAATCCCTACAGTGTGGAAACAGGCCCTTCAGCCCAACAAGCCCACACCGCCCGCCAGAGCATCCCACCCAATCTACACATTCCTGAGCACTAAATGCAATTTAGCATGGCCAATCCACCTAGCCTGCACATCTTTGGACTGTGGGAGGAAGCCAGAGCACCTGGAAGAAACCAGAGGGGTTTCAAACCTAGGCCCTGTGCAGCTGAACACTGATAGGGAGACCAGGGAAGTGTTCCAGAGCAGGAATGTGGATGTCCCAGACCTGGCGACAATGTGGGTCAAATGTGCATAGAGTGAATGGGATCCAGTGTGAGTTACTATACAGGCATCAGAGTTTTGAATTGCATCAAGTTAATCCAGGGTTGAAAATGGGTGATCAGCCAGGAACGTGTTAGGATATACAAGACTAGAGGGGACATCACATGGAACAGGGTTTCATCAACAGAAGGACTGAGACAATGTTGGGAATGTGCTACAAACTTTGGTTGTGGAACTTACATACGGTCTGATGTTCATTGCAGGGTCAAGTAGAACATCAACTTTGCAATCTGTTTGGTTCAGCATCAGTGAGAAAAAGGAGGATTAGATTTGGTGGTTGGGGAACAAGGCTAGCGGTAGGGACTGACGATAACATACATAGGAACATATGAGCAAGGAACAGGATCATACCACTTGGCCCTTCGGGTCTGCTTTGCCTTTCAATAAGATCACAGCTGATCTAATTTTAACCTCAACTCTGCATTGCTGCATATCCCAGATAAACTTCCACGCCCCTTGGTAATGCAAAATCTATCTACTTCTGCCTTAAAAACTTTTAAAGGTTCTACATCCATTGCCTTTTGAGGATGTGAATTCCAAAGACTCACAACCCTCAGAGAGAAAAAATGTTTCCCCACCTCTGTTTTAAATGGATGACCCCCTTATTTTTAAACTATGATCCCATTGTTCTAGACAATAACTGATCTCAATATTCAGTTGGAACAAATTCTGATTAAAAATTGGCAGTTACAGGGTGCCTGAGCTGTGAACTCCTTATTATAGAAGCAGGGTGGTGATGTGGGTGGGGGGCTGACTTGATTACAGTGCTAGTGATTATAGTGTGACTAGAATTCAGAAAACTAAATTGCCAATTGTGAATATCTGCTTTTTACAAATGAGCCAAAGAAAGTGCAGTGCTGTCGAAAAGACTAGCTTTCTTTTTTCACATCCCATCAGGATGAAAATCAATTTCAAACGAAATAGGCAACAATAGCAGATTGACTTTGCAACACATCTGGCTCCTTTCTTGGCCCAGATTCTCCAATCAGTTTCAGAAACCTAAGTACGAGGAATTCTGATAGCCTGATAATTATTTCTGCAAGATTGACTAGAGTTGCAGGTAGGGACCATGCAGGAATCCAGACACAGCTGACTGCACGGAATTTGCCCAAGAAATTGAAGTTCCTTTGGGGTAATTACTCAGCTTCTGGAATCCTCTGAAAATGTCCCTAATTCTGTGTTAGAGTTTGATATTTCGAAGTGTCCGTTTCACCTAATCTTAACAGTTACCCTGGAAATCTTAGAGGATTAAAAACCTACCCTAACTCCTCCGTAATTATTCAAATGAAACCCCTGACTTGCTGCTGCTGCCCCCAACGTAGTACTCTTGCCATTAATCTGGCTCCTACACACCCTAAGTTAAATACCCCCAATTCCACTGCATTGAACACAACCCGCCACTAAGTAACCCCTTTCAACCCCTTGATCCAACCCAAAATCTCCTTTTATCCAGCACCTTCACCCAGTTGGAGGCAGGTCCGAAGTCAAAGTCCAAGTCAAGTGAAGCAAGAATTGAACCCACATTGTCTACAAATCTTCTGAACCACACATTAGCCATCTAAGCTATCTACCTCCTCCAAAGTCCTTTATATTCAATGGTATAGATTTACGCCTTAACCACTGTTCTAATGTAGGAAACAAGAAAAATATTTATACAAAATAAGCTACAAAAACGGTGAAAAGGTAAATTATCAGATAATCTGCTATAGTGATGGATTGGGAGACCAGTGTTATGAGGGGAGATGAAAAACCAGGATTGTTATCATTCCAGTAGAGGTAATAAAGATGAAATTTGATCGATATTTTCAAAATCATACAGTGTAAATATGGTGAAACTGCTTCACATGGTAACAGGAGGACACACACACAGAAGTTTAACACCGTCCAGGATAAAGCAGCCCACTTGATTGGCAACACATCACAAACATCCACTCGCTCCATCCTTGATGTTCAGAAGCAGAATACTATCTAGAAGGATAAGTGCAGCAGATACATGAGAACACCAGAACCTGCAAGTTTCTCTCCCAGCTACTCACCGTCTTGACTTGGAAATATATCACTGTTCCTTCACTATCATTGGGTCAAAATTCTGGAACTCCCTCCTTAATAGCTTAGTGGGTCCATCTGCTCCAAATGGAATGATTCTTAGGGGACTTGACAGGGTAGATGCTGAGAGGTTGTTTCCCCTTGTAGGGAGAGTCTAGGACCAGAGAATATAATCTCAGAATAATGGATCTTACATTTAAGACAGAGATGAGGAGGAATTTCTTCTCTCAGAAGGTAGTGGATCTGTGGAATTCTTTACCGTAGAGGGCTGTTCAGGCTCGCTCATTAAGTGTATTCAAGGCTGAGGATTTTTAATCACTAAGAGTCAATGGTTATGGGGATAAGGCAGGAAAGTGGAGTTGAGGCTTATCAGTTCATCCAGAGTTAATGGGCTGGAGTCTGACCTTCAGACTCTGTGACACATCTGGGAGGGGGAGAGTTACCTGGATGCTGTTTCAGGAGTCAGTCACACCTGGTAGATTGAGTACCACAAATTTGGTCAATGGCCAGGGATAGCAGGATGTGACTGCAAGTGGGGAAGGTAGAGAGATCCTGCATTCAGGAACACTGTAGCCTCAGCTCTTGACCTTGTCCAACAGGCACGAGGCACTTGCTCCCTGTGTGGATGAGGAGCAGGGTTGTAGGGAGGATGAGCCAGTTGACCATGGCACCATGGTACAGGAGGCTATTCAAAATGGGGGTGCAAAAAGACAGGTGGTAGTTGTAGGGGATTCTATAATTAGGGGAAAAGTTAGCATCTTTTGTAAGCAGGATAGGGAGTCCCACATGGTATGTTGCCTGCCCAGTGCCAGGGTGAGGGACTTCCAGAAGACCTTTGACAAGATGCCACACAGGATGCTGTTGAGTAAGATAAGGGCCCGTGGTGTTAGAGGCAGGGTACTTGCATGGGTAGAAGATTGGCTGTCTGGCAGAAGGCAGAGAGTGGGGATAAAAGGATCTTTCTCAGGATGGCAGCCAGAGAGTAGTGGCGTTCCATTAGAGACAGTGTTGGGAGCACAACTTTTCACTTTATACATTAATCATCTAGATGAAGGAACTGAGGGAATTCTGGCTAAGTTTGCTGATGATACAAAGATAGATGGAGGACAGGTAGTATTGAGGAGGCGGGGAAGTTGCAGAAGGATTTAGACTGGCTAGGACAGTGGGCAAAGAACTGGCTGATGGAATACAACTTGGGAAAGTGTGAGGTCATGCACTTTGGTAGGAAGAATAGAGGCATAGACTATTTTCTAAATGGGCAGATAATTAGAAATCTGAAGAGCAAAGGTACTTGGGAGACCTAGTTAAGGATTCTCTGAAGGTAAACTTGCAGGTTGAGTCAGTAGTTAGGAAGGCAAGCACAATGTTGGCATTTATTTCGAGAGGACAAGAATATAAAAGCAGGGATGCACTTATGAGGCTTTTTAAAGGTCTAGTCAGACCACATTTAGAGAATTGTGAACAGCTTTTGGCCCCATACTTCAGGAAGGATGTACAGGCCCTGGAGTGGGTCCAGAAGAGGTTCACGAGAATGCTCCTAGAAATGAAAGGCTGAACATATGAGGAACATTTGAGGACTTTAGGTCTATACTCAATGGAATTGAGAAGGATGGGGGGGTATCTAATTGAAACTTAGAGAATACTGAATGCCCTGGATAGAGTGGATGTTTGGAAGATGTTTCCATTGGTAGGAGAGGCTAGGATCCAAGGTCTTAGAGTAAAAGGAAGACCCTTAGGACGGAGATAAGGGGAAACTTTTTCAGCCACAGAGTGGTGAGTCTATGGAATTCATTGCCACAGAAGGCTGTGGAAGCCGGGTCATTGAGTATATTTAAGGCAGAGATACATAGGTTCTTGATTGTCAAGGGGATCAAGGGTTACAGGGAGAAAGTGGGACAATGGGGATGAGAAACTATTAGCCATGGTTGAATGGTAGAGCATTCTCAATGGGCCAAATGGTCTAATTTCTGCTCCTATGTCTTATGCTCTTATGGAAAATCTACTTCAAAATAAGGATGAGATTTTGGCTGAGATGAGGTTCTGAGGAAGGGTCCCCGGACCCGAAATGTTAACACTATTTTTTCCTTCACAGATGCTGCCAGACCTGCTGAGCTTTTCCAGCAACTTTGTTTTTGTTCCTGATTTACAGCATCCGCAGTTCTTTTGCTTTTTATGAGATTTTAGCAAAAAGACCTGGAATTTAGGAAACATAGCAGCCTATATAGCAAGATCTCACAAATGACATTCCATTTCCTTTGAGATGGCTGAGGCTATTATCCAGGACACTGGGGAGATGACTCCAGTTCTTCAGAACAGAACTCTGTTTTCCTCTCTACAGAGGCTGCCAGGCCTGCTGAGTTTCTCTGTTTCAGATCTCAAGCATCCGCACTATTTTCCTTTTATTGTTATGTCCTTATTAAAGCTAATTGTTAAAAGATACGCAAAGATTTTCTTTCACTCGAGTTTTTGTAGGGTTTTTAGGTGAAAAAAGCAGTAGATACTAAAATCCTTGAGAATTGTTGAGGAGCTGGACTTCTAGGATTAGGAAGTTGAAAGAAAGTTGAGGCTAGGGAAAAACAAATGTTTCAAATAAGCAAGCAGGAAGACTCCAGGCTGAGTGGCCTCCTTGTGTAGAGTTGTAGAGTTGAGGTGGTCCTCCTGGTCTGGGGTGCTTTGGACAGAGGGTTTAGTGAATAGTGCAGATGGGGTAGACAGGATAATGAAGAAGGCATTTGGCATGCTTGCCTTTATTGGTCAATGCATTGAGTGTAGGAGTTGGGAGGTCATGTTGTGGCTGTTCCAGACATTGGTTCAGCCACTTTTGGAATACTGCATGTAATTCTGGTCTCTCTTTTATAGAAAGGACATGGTGAAAGTTGAAAGGGTTCAGAAAAGATTTACAAGGATGTTGCCAGGGTTGCAGGGTTTGAGCTACAGGGAGAGGCTAAATAGACTGGGGCCATTTTCCCTGGCGTGTTGGAGGCTGAGGGGTGACCTTATAGAGGTTTATAAAATCATGAAGGGCACGGATGGGGTAAATGGACAAAGTTATTTCCACAGGGTGGGGATTTTCAAAATTAGAGGGCATAGGTTTAAGGTGAGAGGGCAAAGCTTTAAAAGGCACCTAAGGGGCAACTTTTTCACACAGAGGGTGGCAAATGTATGGAATGAGCTGCTAGCGGAAGTGGGTGGAGAGTGGTACAATTGCAACATTTAAAAGGCATCTGAATGGGTATATGAATAGGAAGGGTTTAGAGGGATGTGGGCCAAATGCTGGCAAATGGGACTGGATTAATTTAGGATATTGGGTCAGTTTGGATGAGTTGGACCGAAGTGTCTGTTTCCGTGCTGGACATCTCCATGACTCTATGTCTGTTCTTTGTGCCTGCTGGGAGATGGGGGACCGAGTGACATTGGATGGATTTGTCTGGGGAAGATGGTGAAAAATGTGAATGTGAGCTTGAATGGGCAGGCAGAGAGCGAAAATAAGAAGCGATTGTTAGAGATAAGGGGTTAGTTCGGCAGGAGACTGTGAGTTTCCACTTGAAACGCATGAAGTTTGAAACACACTATTATCCTTATCAAGAAACAGAAATCTCCTGATGTTAGCAGTGAAATAAATTTTGCCGGGCGATTGTGCTTGTCGCCGGCTTTAGCTCAGTAGTTACTTCGATTTATCACTTTAAATCCTCCTAGTCGCGTGTTCGCGTCTAGTCAACTACGGGCGCTGTCTGGCGTCTTGTTTCCTTAAGTAACTTGTTTTTTCCATCCCATTGGGAAATATACACACTTTCCAAACAACGTTTATTGTGTGTGTTTTTTTCTTGTTCAAAGCGATAATAGTGCATAAAATAAGATGCTTTTGAAGTTGAACAGCCCAACAACGACAGGAAGGGACTGTTGACAATTGGGACGGCGCTTTTTGGTTTAAGTTTAAGGAAAAACGCTCCATATTTAACTTTATTTTTAAACCTGAAATCACCTTGTTACATTTCATGCAAGAGTTGCCAGGAGGGGGCGCTGCCTCCTCTCTCCCATCTGAAAGTTGTCTCTCACTGTCTCATTGGGGTCATTCATCTTTCCATTTTAGAGACACAGTAATGATCTGTTTTTGACAGCTCAAAGATACACTGGAAATACGAATTGGCAAAGAATGAAACAAAAAAATGACGTTTTCAAAGAATTGTTACAATGCAGAAGGATGCTTTTTGGCCCATCATGTCTACCTCTGCTCTCTGAGCATTTGAATGAATGAAGATTACTGAAAAAGGGTCCCGACCCGAAACGTCAGCTTCCCTGCTCCTCTGATGCTGCCTGGCCTGCTGTGTTCCTCCAGCTCCACACTGTGTTATCTCTGACTCCAGCATCGACAGTTCTTTCTATCTCTGAGTGAGTAAAAACCCCACTACGAAGCCTCTTCTAGGGATGCCTACATTGAAGAAGTTATCCTCCTCCCTCC
>JAHRHZ010000252.1:0-63340 GCA_024137785.1 Ginglymostoma cirratum
TGCCCCCACACCTCCTCCCTCACCCCAATCCCAGGCCCCAAGAAGACATTCCACATCAGGCAGAGGTTCACCTGCACATCTGCCAATGTGGTATACTGCATCCGCTGTACCCGTTGTGGCTTCCTCTACATCGGGGAAACCAAGCGGAGGCTTGGGGACCGCTTTGCAGAACACCTGCGCTCAGTTCGCAACAAACAACTGCACCTCCCAGTCGCGAACCATTTCAACTCCCCCTCCCATTCCTCAGACGACATGTCCATCCTTGGCCTCCTGCAATGCCACAGTGATGCCACCCAAAGGCTGCAGGAACAGAAAATCATATTCAGCCTGGGAACCCTGCAGCCCAATGGCATCAATGTGGATTTCACAAGCTTCAAAATCTCCCCTCCCCCAACCGCATCCCAAAACCAGCCCAGCTCATCTCCACCTCCCTAACCTGTTTTTCCTCTCACCCCCCTACCTACACTCACCTTTACTGGCTCCATCCCCGCCTCTTCGACCTGTCTGCCTCCTCTCCACCTATCCTCTCCTCTATCCATCCTCTATCCGCCTCCCCCTCTCTCCCTATTTATTTCAGAACCTTCTTCCCCTCCCCCATTTCTGATGAAGGGTTTAGACTCGAAACGTCAAGTTTTCCTGCTCCTATGATGCTGCTTGACCTGCTGTGTTCATCCAGCCCCATGCTTGTTATCTCGGATTCTCCAGCATCTGCAGTACCTTTTATCCCTAATCTCTAATGTACTTATTTATGTAGGGAAGTATATTTTCTGAAAATAAACATCCTGTATACTTAAAATATCTGGGTGCTTTTAGCATAACAACGGCTTATTAAAATTAAGCAGTCCATTTGGAAAACAGGGATATAGTCAGGAATCTTTTCTAGTGGAATGGTTATGTTAATCTTCCAAACCCAAACTTCAGTATTGGTGAACTTGACTGCCAGGAATATGTTTTAATACTCCACACTTGCATGGACTACTGCAGCTCTAACAACACTCAAGAAGCTTGATGCCATCCAGGACCAATTTGGCCTGCTTATTGGCACCGTATCCATGAACATCTGGCTCCATAGGGATGAAAATCTGCAATCCTTACTGGGTCTGGGCCACATTTAACAGCATGTACAGCAGTGTGCCTGGCTTTCCACTGCCCTCTAGGCAATTAGACGTGAGCAGTAAATGCTCTCTTGTCTGAGATACCTACTCTCATGAATGATTTTATTTTTTAAAATTAGCTTGTGTGTTTTCCAAAATTCTAGGAAAAGAGTGCCAAGATATTCAACAAGGAGTACCACAACTGCTGATCCTGAATTTATACACCGATGCACGGTCCTCACCGAGGTGGTGACCAGGATAAATATGCCTTACCAGCTTCCATATACTAGAGCAAGGTGAGTTAGGGTTATCACTTTTGCTAGTGGATGGGAATTGCTGACAAACTTTTAACAAAGCAGTTTTCTATTCTTACATTACGCAAAAGTCACACACGCAAGGGAATAACACAAAATTTCTATTGTATTGAAATCTGAAATGGTCAAATTTAATTAGATAGCTTGAGGTTCTTTTCAGCAGCTGAATGCAGACAGCTTATAAACAGAATGCAAAATAAAGCAGTGAAATTGTATTATTTCCACTTCTCTGCCTCGAAATTTCCCAACACAAAAACTGTCAGCATTATCTCATGGATCCTGGCATTCCTGGCAAGTCTCATATTTGTTGTTCATCAGTCATTGCACTTGAGAAGGTAGACTCTGTCTGCAAAACACTGCACTCTAGTCCACGCAGCTGCACCCATTGTACCACTAGGGTGTTCCAGGATTTTGATCTAATGACAGTGAAAGAACAGTGATTGTTTCAAGTCAGCACGGTAGATGGTTTGGAGAGACTTGCAAGTGATAGCATTCCCCTGCATCTGCTTTCCTTACCCTTCTCGGTGCTGACAGTTATGGTTTTTGAAAATGGGATCAAAGGAGCATTGGTGAACTGTTACAACGTATCTGTATATTGTACATTTTTTTCACCAGTGATGGAGATTGAAGGTGGAGTATGGGGTGTTAAGCAGACTAGTTTGCCCTGGATGACATCAAGCCTCACGTCTTGTTGGAACTATGTTCATCCAGGCAAGTGGAGAGTAGTCATGCAAACTTTCACATTGTGCCTTGTAAATAACAAATAAACTCTGGAGGAACTCAACACGTGAGTTATTCACTTCATAATGCCCATCCTCTGACCTGCTATTGTAGCCTTGTTTGGTTTGTTAGCTCAGTTTCTAGCCGATGATAATGCCCGAGATTCTATTAATGTGGAAATTAGTGACAGTTGGAACTAAAAGTCTGGTGATGACTATGAGGCATTTGTTAATTGTCTGGAGAGCTAATCTGGTTCACTGAAGTCCTTTGGAGAGGGAGACTGGCATCCTTACGTGGTCTGAGGCTTCGCTGGTTAGGCCACAGATGGAATACTGTGTACAGTTCTGGTTGCCACACTAACTGAAGGACATAATTGCACTGGAGAGGGTTTTTTAAAAAATTCACAGGTTGTGAGAATCTCTGCCCAGGCCGGCATTTGTTACCCGTGGCTAATTGCCCAGAGGGCAGTTAACTGTCAACTACACATTGCTGTGGATTTGTAGACCAGAGGGGGGGACAGCAGTTTCCTTCCCTGGGGGCATTGATGAACTATAGGGTATTTTTTATCTTCCTGACAATTAAAATGTTTTCACGGTCATCATTGGAATGCTAATTCCAGGTATTTATTGAATTCAAATTCCACATTTTCCATCGCAGGATTTGAACCCACGTCTCCAGAACATTGCCAGGGTCTCTGGATTAGTTGTCTAGAGATAATAGCATGAGGCCATATCTCCCCAAAGGAGATTCACCTACATGTTGCCTGAGATGAAATATTTCTGTTATGACAACAGATGGGCTAGGCTGGATTTGTTTTCCTTGGAGCTAAAGGGGAATCTGATTGAGGTATACAAAGTTAAGAGGTATAGTCAGAAGATTGTGAGAATCTGTTCCCCAAGGCAGATGTGTCTGAGATCAGAGAGCATGAATTTAAGGTGAGGAACAAGTGGTTTAGAGAACATATGAGGAGATTTTTCACCCAGAAGGTGGTAGATACATGGAAGCATGCTGCAAGAGTGGGTGGTGGAGGCACATACTCTCACAGCATTTAAGAAGCATCTATGTGAGTACTTAAAATGCTAGGGCATAGTACGCTATGGGCCAAGTGCAGGTGAAAGGGATGAGTGTAGTTTGGTCTTTGGTTGGCACAGACATGGTAGGTCGAAGGGCCTGTCTCTGTGCTGTATGATTATGTCCTAGTATTACTGAATGTCAAAAGATGATGGCTAGATTCATTCTTAATAGTAATTCATTGCTAATTTTGTGAATATTATTTGCTACTTATCAGTTTAAATCTACATATTATTCAAGTCTTGCCACATAGGCATAAGGATATCTGAGGAGGTGCAAATACTACTGAATATTATGCACAATCAGCAGACATCCCAACTTCTGATCTTATGATGAAGCACCTGAAGGTGGTTGGTTATTGCAATGCTGCCAGGAGATATTTCATAAACAGTTCTAGCTTCAGAATTGACAAATATGATGTAAATATCATTCAAAATGAGCAGCTGATTTTTATTTAAATTTGGAAAAGAAAGATCCATTTAGATGCTTCTAAGTGATTCCTATTCCACAAACACGGACCGCTTGCCTAAAGCTCACCAACTTGCCCAACTGTTAATTTGGTAGGATGCTGACTGGAAAGAGATCAATTCAAATCTCACTTTTCTGGTGAAAGACAAAACAGCTAATATAGCTAACATTTACCTGCCAAAGAAGCTGGCTGCTGCACCACTGTTACATACTGTTAGTCTCCTCTTCCCTCAGAACACCCGTTCCTCATCTTTTTATAACAATTTTCCAGTTCTACAAATTGTGTTTCCTTTGATCCCTCAACTCACTGCTACCACTTAGTATTGTGCAGTCACTCCTTATCTGGCTTCTTCATAGCTTCTCTTTGATCCAGTCACGGATTCTCCGTTGTAAGCCCCACCAGTCTGGCTGTTGGCCGTCAATTGACTTTAAGAGACTATATGGAACAGGAACAGGTCATTCAGCTCAATACATGCCTGTATTACGCTTTACTGGAACCACCTTTTCTCACTTAAATCTACCATTGTTGCCGAAATAACTCTTCAGAGATTGGCAACCGATCACCAAATCACCCTTTATTTACTGATGCATAGCCTTTGACAATAATGCTGCCTCTCATGGACTGTGGCATTCCAGGAGTTTAATATCCCTGACATTCATCCTTTTGTGTCAGCCAGATCTTCCTGATTGGACCAGATTAACCGACCCCAAAATCTTTACAATCACTACATCCCTCTGCCTCTTAGTTCATGGACACAGGGGGATCTGATTCCTTTGAAAGCCTCCTGGGGTGTTTTAACATTGGGTTGGGTTCCTCCAACTTGGAATCTGACAGGAGGGGCATGTAATAAACAGGGGCCTGCCTCATACGCTTGGAGTGCCTTTGGTAGACTATTTCCTCCCTTCTTCCAGAGGCAGAGGCAGCAAGGTGGTGACTTCCATCATGTTATTCTCTGGTTCAGAGGACTCAATAATGTTCGACAGCCGGGGGGGCGTGAATCAGCAGGTCCCGAAAGTATTTCTGAAAGCTCCAAGGAGCAGGAACAGTTCTATTCCTGCAGTCTGCAAATTTGCAGCTTTCAAACGGTCAACGTTTTTATTCAGGACAATTATGTCTACCCAAACTTCATAAGTCACTGGTCCTGATCATGCATCGCTCATACCTCTTAACCTTGTGGAGCCATTTCCATGATTCTTGCACCAAACTTTGTTTGCTGTATGAAACTCTCTCACTTGGCTGAGTTTTGCGTTGGGCATTAGAATTCCTGATACTATCTCAACACCACCCCAGCCCCCAACCCCACCATCTGCAAAAGTCTGGGAAGATCAAACTTAGCATTAACAACTTTGCCGGTGCTATTCCTGTAGCTGCATATGGGATTGCCCTAAAATCAAAGAAGAACTGCGACGACTTGCAATCAACTAGGCAGTTTCTTCAGTCCAGCCATGTAAGTTTGGACTGCTCTTTCTGCCAGGCCATTTGATGATGGGTGGTGTAGAACTGTCCTAATAATTTGAATCCCATTCAACTTTAATAAGTAACTAAAGTCCCCAGCAATAAATGATGGCCCATTTCTGTGACCAATACCTCGGAGACTCCATACGTCACAAAAGATGTATACAATTCATCTGTTGTCACTCCAGTGTTTGACGAATGGACTCCACATGTCCAATCAGTTTGAGTGGGGCATCTACAGTGACTCAAAACATTGAAGTCATGAAAGGACCGACACAGTGGACATGCAACAGAGTCCAAGGCTTTTTCGCACAGCTGTGAGAAAGCTGCTGGCAGTAATTTTTGGCTTGATTGACACTTTATTGAGGACTGTCCCAATAATGTGGCCATGTCTGCATCCAAGCCTAGCCATCAGACATAATTCGTCACCAACGTCTTCATGTCGGGGACCCCTGGTGGAGTTCAGAAAGTATTTGATGGCAACCTTTTCTTGGGACAATGAGTCACACTCCCCATAAATAACATTCTGTCTTCAAGCATGACCTGATCTCTGGGTGTAAAAAAGGTTTCAATTCTAGCTGCAAAGGCCCTGCAGTCTCCCCCCCCCATTAATACTAATTGTTTCTATATCCAAAGTCTGATATTGTTAGTTGTGACTGGTAGTGTGTCCAGAAAATACGTCATGGCCAACTCTTCCATTGAGAGTACTACAGGTGATGTATCTGTTAATGAAAGGCAGCTCAATGCATCTGCATTCAGTATTCGGTGTTCTAGACCACGCACTAATTTGCAATTCTAAGCACTTTCTTAGAGCCTACCTTTGAATGTGGCTAAAGCTTTGGGCAACACTGCTTTATCAGGATAGAATGGTGGCTCAGTGGTTAGCACTTCTGCCTGTAGATTTTCACCAATAAAGCTATCAATAGAACTTTTTGACTCCAAATATGACTGCCAATCCTTCTTTTCCTATTCGGGCACATTTATGCCCTGCATTAGCCGAAGTCCTGGATGCGTGAGCGATGAGGCATTCCTCTCCAGTGGGCCACCTATTAGCTAAAACCACCCCGTGGGATACAAGGAGGAATCACATGTCAATAGCATGGGATCTTGGGATCATAGTATGCTAACATGTTAAGAGGATGATAGTTGTTTCTTTATTGAAAGCTAGTACCTGTCTATGAGGCCACTTCCAAAACTAGGATGGATGGCAGGTTACGTATGAATTTTCCATAGGTCATTTCTGGATCTGGTAAGTGATTAAGCTCCTGGACAGATGCAAGGGCTGGGGCCCCTTGGATTGCCCTCACTTTTTCTTCTAATGTACATAACCTGGCTTTGTCCACCATGTAACCCAAGTAGGTCACTTGGGAGGCCATTTTCCCTTCTTAGGTGTATACTTGTCTTGGACAAAAAAAATCCAAGTTCTCAAAGTGTTTCCTATTAGTTTTCTGTTATGATGACATTGTCGACATAAATGGCAAGCTGAGATGGACCTTGTAAAACGTTCTTCGTTGTCTGCTGAAAAACTGAACAGGCTAACAGTGTGCCAAATAACAGTCTTCTAGACTGGCACAAGCCCTGATGGGTATTAATTGTAGCATATCTCTGAGAATCCTGGTCTAACTGCAATTGCTAGTAATTGTGGCCTGTGTCCAGTGTTCAGAAGGAAAAACTTTTCCACCAGCTTTGTGTACAAATCCTCTAACCAAGTGACTGGGTACTTATCCAATCCTGAAGAAGTTTACTGTTTAAAATCCCCACAAAGTTGAACTGACCCAGCTAGCTTCAAAATTAGTTTGACTGGTGCTACTCAACATGCAAAATTGCTTTGCTCCTCATAGTCCCTAAGCTTTCCTTGAAACCTCCAGTTATTTCATACAAGCTAGGTGAATCTCTCAACCAATTTCACCCCATCAAGAATGATCCTAACCCTTCTACCACAATAGCTGGTAACTGAACCAGCTGTCTTTCATAACAGACCAGAAGAGGTTGTACTCTTAATCTGCAAAGGCTCCCTGGTATAGGTTTTCAGCCTAGTTGAACTTGTGTAAATTTAAGAGCAGAAGTCTAGAGCAAAGTTTATTACAACTGATTCTGTGAAGACTGATACAGCATACCAGTATTGACCTCATTTGAGCTGGATGGCCATTTAATTAGATGTTTACCTTGATTGGTTATGATTTGGATGTTGCTCAGGAATGTAACTATTCCAAACCAGATGCAGGTGGAGTTTCCAGGGCATGAACTCTTTCGACACCCTCTTGGATACTGGGCTTATGAGTTATCTTACTCCATTTAAGTCTAGTAGAACTCAATTGCTGTTCCAGATCCCCATAACAACAATTACAATGTCCCAGTTTAATCGCCACTGAAACACCTAGGACAGCATCCCATCACTTATCATTTACAAATGCATAGCCACTGACAACAGCACTGCCTTTCACTGAGTCAGGCATTCCAAGGGTTCAATATCACTGATATTTACTGTTTTATTCTAGCCAGGTCTCCCTGATTGGACCAGATCAATAGCCCCGATCAGGGAACTCATTCCAAGTCCAGCTGGCTGACCTTGTTAGTTACCACAGTCACCATCTATTTCCTTCTCCCTGAAATGTTAATCTAGCTACCCTATAAATGCATCTGTATTACTTGCTTCAACCATTCCAAAGTTACATGTTTACCAGGCTTTAGGCAAAGTAGCTTTCAAATCCCCTGTTGGATTTCTTCATGAAGGAGATAACGCTGTGATGCAATACAATGCTGTTGATGTTTAACTTCCAGTTTCTTAGCGGATGTCCTTACCGTATTTGTCAATCTTTCCTCTTTAAGACATGGCAATACCTCAGTATGTTAACAATGAAGACAACTTCACATTCTTGTCCTCAGATGTATCTGCACAATGTTAAGTAAGGACAAGATTTAGTTTAGCATTCTTCGCTTAACTAACAAAGGTCCTTCATCTCAAGTCCCCTACAGGGGTGGTGTGCTCAAAACCAGCTCAACAGCTTTGAGGCTCACAACTAAGTAATCAACACCCAAGTTAGTTTTACAATTTACTGAAAAAAACACCTGAATGGGTAGTCTAGTTCCATAGACATTGAGTTATAGTACCAATGATGACTGAAGCATGCAGAATTTACTTGAACTTCTTTAATTAGCAAAACACATGCCTGTTCTGATTTTCTTGGAAAGATGTGCAAAAGGAGTTCACTATCTTGTCACAAGTTGGTAATATTTTTAAAGCACTTTGAAAATGTGCAACGTAAAAGTTTCATTTTTTAAAATGTATTTGTTCACAGGATGCTAGCAACACTGGGCTATGGTTCACCCTTAATGGACCTGATGAATGTGGTGAGCTGCCTTCTTGAACTGGTGCAGACTTCAGAGAAAGCGGTCCAAAACAAAAGCATCTGGCATGAACATGATTGGCTGGCTAATAGGTAGCGATTCATCCTAAATAAACATCTATGCAAAAAATTTAACCCATTTAGACATTCCATATTAAGCCTGGTCCCAGTGGCATTATTCACCTGTAGCTATTTAGTAGTTCATAACCTAATATTAATAAAAAGAAATACAAAGATGAAGCTTTTCACTGTGCATTCATCCGGCCTGACACATGAGAAACCAATCCATGAAAGGAGCTTCAATTTCTAACAGGACAAGAAAATGGTGCTGATTAGTTAGAGCAAAATTGGCATGGAGATACAGCAGGAGCGAGCAATTTTAGTTAAATGAAATAAAACAGACCAGGTGTGTAGACTCCGATTGGTCATGGGGAATGTAACGGTAATTAAAAATCTCCATCACCTTTTTCTGAATAAAAATGTATGGAGAATTCATTTTGTTTACAAAGAACAGAACAGGGTTAATCTCTTTAGTTTACAGCATATGTAAATACATCACACAGAGCCTGAAAATCCTTAATTTTTGGTGTAATTCTTAGTACGGCCCAAATTCGTTAGTAAACGTTGTCCAAAAGCTGAAGTACATCTCAGTTGGACAGTGTCTGAGGTTTGCAAGCATGGGCTGTTTAAGTATGACTGAAACACTGCCAACGATTGAAGGAGGTGTTGTTGATATGGGACATATGGCTTATATGCCTAGTATCACACTAGCACTGAAACACACATCACATTACTCATTTCCGTGGTAGGTAAGAGGTCTTTGGCTTGATGGCGGCTTGTTAATGAAGAAAAATAGCAGCACCACACAGATGGTTTCATCTGTCGTTCAAATTTTTTTGAACACTTTATGCTTATATGATAATCAGAGGTAGGCTGGTAAACATTCAGGGCCAGAAATGGCAGCTACAGACTCTATCATGAGTTTCTGCAATACACTTGGTGGTGGTGGAAGGAAGGAGGGTGATGTGAAAAAATGAAAACCTTTTTCACACGAGCTATTAGAGTAGGGAAGGCACTACCGGAAAACGTAGAGGCCAGTTCAATTTAGGCAATAAAGATGGCATTGGATGCATTTTTGGGTAACAATATTGTATAAGGGCTTGGGGAAAAGGGAGGAGATTGGCAGGAAGTAACAGAGCCAGAACAGGTATGATAGGCTAACTGGCCTCTTCTGCACTGTAATAACGCTGTGATTCTGTGATATAGCAAGTGAGGATTTGATCAATGTAGCCATCATCACACAGGATAGTTTTGATATGTCCTTTCTTCTCATTAGGCTTACATGATAAGTGAATGGTAATGGCCTTATTCAAAAGGTTGACAATAGACTAACTGTGTACCACACGGAAAATGTATGTACTGAGCACTGCTTATAGGAATGCGAGAATAGATTTTTAAAAAAAAAAAAAGAAAAAAAAAAAAATCGCCAATTGGTGTTCTATTACTAACACATTGAGGAAATCATTGCTGTACTTCAACAGGAGCACATGGAAGTTATTCATCTTTTATAAACAAAGACTTTGAAACAGATGCAGTTTAAAACATTGCAAACATGTCCTCCATGTGGAGATGTCATAGCGACTGCTAATCCCGATGACAACACCCTAACCAAGTCCTCCTGCCTTGTCTGGGACTTTTTTTTGAAGTGCACCAAGATTCACATTATTCCCGCTGCATCACTGAAATTATGGTACAACCAATCAGCATCACTTCCCACACTGTGCGATGTTCCCTGTCCAAGTTTGATTTCGTGCAATCAACAGAACTGTCACAAGACAAGAACACTTCTGCTTTATGTCTTTGATTTTAAAAACAGTATTTCAGTTCTGTATTACCAAGAAAGAATTTAACTGATATTATACTTCACTCTATTATAAATACAGATCTCTCACATCTAGAGCAGATAATCACAGGTTTTGAAAGCTCAAAGCTTTTTGGAGCAGAAAAAAACAAATCAAGTTTAGTCATGAATGTTCACAACTTGGCTGTGAACTAAAACTTCAGAAGTAACACAATAAAGTGCTCAACAAAAGATATTTTAAGATTGGAACAGAAATGATCAATTGTTCTGATGGATGAACAGCTTCAATCATCAAAATTAAAAAAAACATACACCAACCATGAAAATTATTGAAATCCAAATAACAATGAATTTAATAAATATCAAAAATGAACTACCTTAAACTAGCTCAGAGATAGTAAGAACTGCAGATGCTCGAGTCAGAGATAACACAGTGTGGAGCTGGAGGAACACAGCAGGCCAGGCAGCATCAGAAGAGCAGGAAAGTTGACGTTTCGGGTCGGGACCCTTCTTCTGAAATGGGGAGGGGGAAGGGAGCTCAGAAATAAATAGAGGAGGAGTGGGGCTGGGGAAGGTAGGTGCGATGGTGATTGGGTGAGTGCAGGTAGAGAGTGGTGGGGATTGATCAGTGAGGTGTTGGGGGCAGTAGGTGGGAGAGAGAATGGACAGGTTGTGTCAGGTCAAGGAGGCAGGTATGAGATGGAGGGTTGGTCATGGGATGAGGCTGGGGGTGGGGTGATTTTGAAACTGATAAAAGTCTGCCTCGGCAACCTAAAGCCCAATGGTCTAAAATGTGGATTTTACCAGTTTCAAAATCTCCCCACCCCAGCCTCATCCCATGGTCCAACCCTCCCTCTTATCCCCACTTCCTTGACCTGACACAACCTGTCCATCTTCTCTTCCACCTATCTGCTCCCCCCCCCCACCTCACTGACCGATCCCCACCACTGCCTACCTGCACTCACCTATCACCATCCCACCTAACTTCCCCAGCCCCACTCCTCCTCTATTTATTTGAGCTCCCTACTCCCTCCCCATTTCTGAAGAAGGGTCCCGACCCGAAACGTCAACTTTCCTGCTCTTCTGATGCTGCCTGGCCTGCTGTGTTCCTCCAGCTCCACACTGTGTTATCCATACTTTAAACCAGCTATTGCTTTTTAATATTAAAGTTTACCACTTGATCACAAGTACAAAAGGCATTGATCGTTCATTTTCTAAGTGTCTCTACCCTCTTATCAATGCATTTCAACTTTGAAAGGAAATGGCCCAGACATACATAAAAATTCTAATTTTAAGTCCCAAAGAGTTTTTTGGTTTAAATTTGGTTTAATTTTTTTACAGGTATTACAGTGGTCCTCAAGCAGAATCCGATCAAGCCACAAAGTCGTTTGGTGAGGGAATTAAAAGGGTGATTTAAAGGAGAAAGAAAATCAGTAGCAATGTTTGAAAGCATAATTAAAATGGTATTATGGATTGGTAGGAAACAGATTCAGACACACATCAAGACAGGAGTCAAACAAAAAATGTTGGACTCCAGCTCTACTTGTCCAACTGCCACAGCCTGGACAGAGTCTCACCCTGTCACAGAAAGCAGCCTTCAGCAGGGCTGAGAAAGAGAATCAAAAGAATAAAATTGTTTCCAAAGCCACCATTATCCAGTACCATTGCAAAAAACAAATTTTAGCAGCTTTTAAGTTGCACCTTTATATACACACAAACTACATACACCTGAATCTAAAGATAGCCAACCTACGTAATATATATTGTTAATATAATTGATGCTTTTTAAAGTAAGAATAAGCAGAAGGAACAGAACATAAAAAAGATTGAAGATATGCAAATGCCACATATATCTAAATAGATGTCACATTCTGACACATCTTTACTCTTCAGTCAACATTAGATAAATTAGAAAGACTACATCGGAAACATAACTGCTCTTTCAATTTAAACAAACACTGCAACTCTAACAGCAATGTTAAAAATGTCATTTTCAATTAAAAATGCCCCTCTCTCAAAAGACATCATCATATTGTCGATTTGGAAAAGAGTGATTCGAGAGTCCAAGTCAACACTGTGATTGAAGCTACAGTCTCCTTCAACATCAACTGTCTCGAAACAAAAGCAAATGATCCACTCTAGCTAACTCCTCTACGTCCCAAGAATGTCAGGGCAGCACGACGGCTCAGTGGTTAGCACTGCTGCCTCACAGCGCCAGGGACTCGGATTCGATCCAATCCTCGGGTGACTGTCTGTGTGGAATTTGCACATTCTCCCAGTGTCTCTGTGAGCACTCCCGTTTCCTTCCACAGTCCAAAAGATGTGCAGGCTAGGTGGATTGGCCAGGTTAAATTGCCCGTAGTGTTCAGGGATGTATAGATTAGGTGGGTTATGAGGGATGGGTCTGGGCGGGATGCTCCGAGGGGCGGTGTGGACTGTTTGGATCGAAGGGTCTGTTTCCACACTGTAGGGATTCTACGATATGAATGTAATCAACCAAAGAATAGTACTACACTTCCCATAAGCTAAGGGAAAATACTCAATGCCAGTAAAAGTGACCCCTCTGCTGGTACTTCTGATATTTGCTGAAGCAAAACAACTGAAATTAAAGCCCAAACCCATTCAGGAATGAGGAGGAAAAACAGGAGGAAGATACTCTGAGGTTCATGTTTGATTTTTCAATGTAGTGCCTCAAGGATAAGTCCTTGAACATCTGTATGTGAACTAACAGCATGCTAGAAACATCCTGAGTTACATAGAGACATTTCAGTGGTTTCATTAGACCTCTGCAAAACATAATTTCACTCACTAACCGAGAATCCGTAGAATGAAAACAAAATATCACAGATGTTGGAAATCTGAACTTAAACAGAATATTGCTGGAAGCATTTCTTAGTTCTGATGAAAGGTTACAGATCTGAATCATTAACTCATTTTTCTATTCACAGTTGCTAAGTTGGACATTCATCATTTTCTATTGAAATTCATACTATATATTGGCCAATTACACACTATTCAATGTTATATTTGATTACAAGCAGAATATTTATATTTCTGGCTTCCCTGTATCAATTGAACGTGCACCTTATCACCAATCTATCCTCAATACCTGCTTCAGCTCACATGTACTGGGCAATTAGTTCAAATTTATCAGACGGATACAAGTTGTTAGCCTCAATGAGGCAATAATGTGAAGAAAGCTGTTGCCAAATCACCACGTCCAAGCAACAATCAATTTAAAATCGCAGCTCAAATAGGATGGAGTTGCCTGGACCTCATGCATTGCTTGGACACTTCCAATGATGCGTCATGCTGCAACAGCAAAGTAACAAATTCAGTCACAGAAATACAAGTGGCACCCTATCTAGACTGATTCCATTCCACTTTTCTCAGCTGTGGGGTCCCCCAAATTTGGCACTCAATGTCAGTGAACCAGAATTCTCTAGGATTTGCATGGAGGAGGTTTTTGCTTTTTACTTTTTAAAATGACTAAATGACAAACAGCACCTGTCTGGCAATTTTATAGGAGTAACCTTCAAACACCTTACTACTAAAGGACAACTGCAGCCCAGAGCGAAAGCAAGTACTCCAAACATAAGAGCTCTGTGCAATCTAAAATCAATGTATTGTGTGCTTTCTCTGTGAACCACAGCTCTGCTACAATCCAGAATTCAGCAAAGCAAAGGAATGCATTTTGGTTTGGCCAGTTATTTGTGAACTAGTTTTGCAAGTTAGACTGAAGAAGTAGGTTCACCTTTGACCTGAAGAATTATATTTAGTATGATCCATTGTGTAGAGTACCCCAGGACCAGTTAATGCTTTCAAGTTTTTAAGACAGGGAGGAATGAAGAGAAGCTTCCTACGTGAAACTAAATTAGTTGATTAAACCTGACTAACATTACAATGACTGAAAGATTTCACTCCTCCAACAATGCTGCCTTGGCTCAATAATCTATACGTAAATACGCTTACCGGCTGAAAATTCTGCTCCTAAAGCAGGTTTACAAGACTGCCTACTAAGAAGTACACCACTTCTAATCATGAATGAACTACAGTGACAAACAAGTCTATTTTAACAGAAAAACCACAGAGGAGGTAGGGTAGAAGCAACCAGTTGTATGAAATCCACACAGACAGGGAGGTAGACAAGTAGCCTGATGTTGTTTCTGGAAAAAGTAACTACAATGTATTTTATTTTTTTTGCCAAAGAATTTTTTTGTTCAAAAAGAAAACTTTACTGCAATAAAAAGGATGGAGCAAAAATAAAATGGGAAGGCAAGCATTTGAATTCAGTGTCTTCAAAAAGGGAGGTAGCTGGACAGAGACTAGTAGGAGATGGTTTCTTGGGTTTCACTGCTTAGGTCTCCTACTAACAGTATCATGTGGTTATAATCCATTCACACCGGTTATGGTGCTGCAGATGCTTGTGCCGTTGTTGTGGGCACCACTACACCATCTGGCTGCACAGCGGGGCCTGGATCTGAAAAGAAATACAAGACTGATTAGGTTTAACAGACAAAAATGTCAATGTTTATGTTCTAAACAAGAACACCATTTGCCTCCTTCCATGATACCAACTCCGCTCTCTTCCCAGCTATATTTAACTGCATTAATAATACGGAAACCTCAGTTTCACATCTCATTAGAAGGCCGGTAACTTGCAATACTCCTTCAACATTGAATATTTAAGCAATTCCTGATGTAATGGAACACAAAAAAAATATGATCCAGAGGACACAGTACTACTAAAGAAGTCAAACTGATGCTTGAAAACTAGGAAACATTGATTACTTAGTTCAATCTTCATCCGCGTTTTTTTGATTTATTCACAGGATATGGGTGTCTTGGTTAGGCTGGCATTTACTGTCCGTCCCTCACTGCCCTGACAATTTGCTGCTGAGTTGCCGTCTTGAATCATGGTAGTTCATGTGCTGTAGGTACACTGTTTATGCTGTAAGGGAAGGATTTCTGATATTTTGACAAAGTAACAATGAAGTAGTGGTGATATAAGGGGAACATACAGGTAGTGGTGTTCCCATCTATCTCCTGCCCCTACCTTTTCAGGTGGTAGGTCGTTTTGAAAGGTGTTATCAAAACAGCTATGGTGACTGATTGTGCACACTGCTGCCAATAAGCTGGTGGTGGAAGGAGTGAATGTTTAAGGTTTAAGATGGGGTGTTGATCAAGTGGCTGCTTTGTACTGAATGTTTACAATGGGGCTCATTCCAGTGCTGTAACTGTATTGGAATAGCTTGGCCAGGGTGTGGTTTACTTATGGAGCACACATCCTCAGTACTACTGTAGAACATTGTCAAGGTCCACAGCCTTTGCAGTATTATTCCTTCAGTCTTTCCTTGATAATCACATGGAGTAAACTGAATTGGACGAAGACTGGCATCTGTGACACTGGGGTCTTCAGGAGGAGACAGAGATGAATAGTCCACTGGGAAATTTTGGCTAAAGATGCTTATGGATACTTGAGTTGTTCTGATTTGCTGAGCTTCCTACCATTGAGAATTTGTCAAGTTTTCTCTCCTGTTATTGTATGATAGTTCACCACCACTCACAACTGGATGCAATAAGACTGTGGAGCTTAGATTGATCTGTTGGTTGAAGGATCATTTAGTATGCCACTAACCAAGGAAGGAGTCCTGTATTGTAGCTTCACCAGATTGGTAACTCAGTCTTAGACACTGCTGAAATCAGGTGCTGCTCCTGATATGCTAACCTGAATTCTGCATTAAATCAGGTTTCATTTCTTGAATGGTAAAGATAGGGTGGTGACAGGCTGGGCTATAAGGTTATAATCAAATACAATTCTGCTGTTACTGATACCTAAAGCACCTTATGGATACCCAAGTTTGAATTGCCAAATCTGTTTGAAATTATGGTGGTCATGTCACGTAACAGTTTATGAGGGGGATTCCCAACGTGAAAATGGGATTTCATCTCCGTAAGGATTATACAATGATCACTTTCACCGATGCAAACATGGACGATGCATCTATTACAGGTAGACTGGGGAGGAAGTGGTCAAGTATGATTTTACCTATTTGGTTCCCTCATTACCTGTTGCAGGCACAGTCTAGATGCTATGTCCTTTAGGACTTATCAACTTGGTCAGTAGTGTTGCTACTGAGCAACTCTTGGTGAACGCTGAAGTTCTCCATACAGCTTACCCCTCACCATCAAACTGGTGCTCAATTGGAGGAGAACTGCTTCATCAGCTGAGCGGGTGCAATGTCGGAAAGGGATGGTAATCAATGGGAGACATTCCTGGGCTATGCTCGACCTGATACCATGAAATGTTAAGAGGCTCAGTCAACATTAAGGACCCCAAGGGAAACTCCCTGCCAACTGTAATGTTGAGCCACAATTACTAGTGTGTCTGTCCTGCTGATAGGACATGACATACCCATGGATGGTGCTAGTGGTGTCAGGGACAGTGTCTGCAAGATATGATCCAGTGAATATGGCAATATCAGGCTGTTGCTTTACTAGTCAATGGAATGCTTCACCAATTTTGGCAAAAGTCCCCAGATGTGACGGAGGACGACCTTGGAGAGGTCACAAGGTTGTGTGGTTGTTGTGGCTTCTGGTGCCTTTGTTGATGCTGGGTGGTCTGTTTGCTTTCTTTCCTTCCTTTTAGGCTTTGTAGCAGACTGATACTACGGAGTAGCTTGCTAGGCAGTTAAGATCAACTACGTTGCTGTGGATGTCCAGTCACACATAGACCAGGCCAGAGGAGGAGGGCGTATTTTCCTTCCCTAAAGGACATTAGTGAACCCGATGGGTTTTAACAACGATTGGCAATGCTTTATGGTCACCATTAGACTAAGTTTTAATTCCAGATTTATTTGTTGAATTCTAGTTTCACCATTTGCCATGGTAGGACTCAAACTCATGTTCCTAAAACATTAGCTTTGGTCTCTGGATTACTAGTGAAAACACCACAACACTGCCATATCCTCCCCTCTTGGAAACAGTCTTCTGAATTCAATGGCCAATATTCCTCCCTCAATGCCAAATGTAGATAAACTGGCAATTTGTTTCTTTGATATTTGTTTTATTTAAATTTCTTAAAACAATTCTTTGTAAGTGAAGCATATAACAGAATTATTTGCATAGAGAAATGACGGCTTAATTTTTGAAATGAGAAACCTTACACATGCCATTGGTGGCAGCTGCTGGTCGTGGGCCCAACATGTTACCATGTGCTGCTGTTGATACAACAGTTGGGTTTGGATGGGGAGGTGCTCCTGATGGAATATTTGGTGGAAGGTTCGGTATCATACGGCCTGCCATGGGCTGCCCAGGCATCATTGTCCCAGCTCCTGACATCTGACCTATTAGAACAGCAAAATCAAAAAAAAAGAAAATTAACTAGAAAGACTGAAGATTTATCAAAGCAGTAATTACCAAAAGTACACAACCAACTTTCCTCTACATCGGGGAAACCAAGCGGAGGCTTGGGGACCGCTTTGCAGAACACCTGCGCTCAGTTCGCAACAAACAACTGCACCTCCCAGTCGCGAACCATTTCAACTCCCCCTCCCATTCCTCAGATGACATGTCCATCCTTGGCCTCCTACAATGCCACAGCGATGCCACCCGAAGGCTGCAGGAACAGCAAATCATATTCAGCCTGGGAACCCTGCAGCCCAATGGCATCAATGTGGATTTCACAAGCTTCAAAATCTCCCCTCCCCCAACCGCATCCCAAAACCAGCCCAGCTCATCTCCACCTCCCTAACCTGTTTTTCCTCTCACCTCAAGCCACACCCCCATCTCCTATCTACTAACATCATCCCGCCCCCTTGACCTGTCCGTCCTCCCTGGACTGACCTATCTCCTCCCTACCCCCCCACCTACACTCACCTTTACTGGCTCCATCCCCGCCTCTTCGACTTGTCTGCCTCCTCTCCACCTATCCTCTCCTCTATCCATCCTCTATCCGCCTCCCCCTCTCTCCCTATTTATTTCAGAACCCTCTTCCCCTCCCCCATTTCTGATGAAGGGTTTAGGCCCGAAACGTCAAGTTTTCCTGCTCCTATGATGCTGCTTGACCTGCTGTGTTCATCCAGCCCCATGCTTGTTATCTAGCATATTTCAATCTATTTTTAGTAACACAAAATTTGTAAGTTGGGCATCGAATGAATGAATGCACCACTTTTATGATCCAATGCCTACAAATACTAATGTTAATGGCTA
This sequence comes from Ginglymostoma cirratum, assembly GCA_024137785.1. NCBI lineage: Eukaryota > Metazoa > Chordata > Chondrichthyes > Orectolobiformes > Ginglymostomatidae > Ginglymostoma > Ginglymostoma cirratum. The sequence continues at coordinate 18,543 of JAHRHZ010000252.1, forward strand.
ATTTTATATGTATTTCAGCCTTTATGTTGCTTTTCACCAGAGAAGAAGCAGCACAAATCGATTTCAGAACAAAGCTCCTTCCAGTGTCTCCACAATTTGGCCCGTAAGAAACTGTTAATCTGCCCTTCCACAGTACGCTACTGTGAATTCAGCATTAACGATAATGAATTGGATATAGAATCCCGACAGTATGAAGACAGGCCATTTGGCTAATTGAGTCCACACCAACCCTCCTAAGGCCATTCCACCCAGACCAACCACCCTACCTTATCCCTGTAACCTACATTTCTGCCAGGACTATTTTACCGAGACTGCACATTCCTGGGCACTGTGGATAAGTTAGTTTAGCCAATCTACTTAAACTGCACATTTTTGGACTGTGGCTGGAAACCCACCCTGACATGGAGAGAATGTGCAAACTTCATACAGACAGTCAACCAGGGCTGGAATTGAACATGGGTTCCTGGCACTGTAAGTAACTGCTAAGCCCCTGTGGGCTATGTACCCCAACACAAATAATTTATTTTTGTTTATTTCTCACGTGATGTGAATATCACTGACAAAGTTATGATAGCCATCCCTAATTTCTCTTGAACGGAGTGAACATAGAACAGTACAAGCCCTTCGGCCCACAATATTGTGCCAAACTTTTACCCTAAACATAAGGTCTATCTATCCTCCACCCAGACCTTATACTATCATCCTTATGCCTACCCAATAGCCACTTAAATGCCCCTAATGAGGCCGACTCCACTACCCTCTCCGGCAATGCATTCCATGTCCCTATCACTCTCTGAGTAAAGGACCTACCTCTGATGTCTCCCCTATACCTACTTCCACTCAGTTTAAAACTATGCCCCCTCATAATAGCTACCTCCACCTGAGGAAAAAGTCTCTGGCTATCCACTCTACCTATACCTCTGATCATTTGGTACACCTCTATCAAGTCACCTCTCATCCTTCATTCTAAAGAGAAAAGCCCTAGCTCTCTCAACCTTTCCGTGTAAGACCTTCCCTCCATTCCAGGTAACATCCTGGTAAATCTCCTCTGCACCTTTTCCAACACTTCCACATCTTTCCTGTAATGAGGCAATCAGAACTGGACATAATACTCCAGATGTGGCCGAACCAGGGGGTTGTATTGCTGGAGCATAACTTCACGGCTCTTGAACTCAGTCCCTCTATTAACGAAAGCTACCACACCATATGCATTTTAACAACTCTATCCACCTGGGTGGCAGCTTTCAGGGAACTGTGGACATGAACCCCAAGATCCTGCTGGTCCTCCACACTGCCAAGAATCTTTCCGTTAACCCTGTACTCTGCTTTCAAATTTGTCCTTACAAAATGAACCACCTCGCACTTTTCAGGGTTAAACTCCATCTGCAACTTCTCAGCCCAGCTCTGCATCCTGTCAATGTCCCTTTGTAACCGAGAACAATCCTCTGCACTATCCACAACTCGACCCATCTTCGTATCGTCTGCAAACTTACTAATCCACCCTTCCACTCCTATGTCCAAATCATTTACAAAAATCACAAATAGTAGAGGACCCAGAACAGATCCCTGTGGTACACCACTCGTAACTGAGCACCATGTTGAATATTTTCCGTCCACTACCACCCTTTGTCTTCTAAGGATCAGCCAATGCTGAATCCTATGTGCCACGTTTCCTCCTATCCCACGCCTCCTTACTTTCTGCATGAGCCTACCGTGGGGAACATTATCAAACGCCTTACTTGAATCTATGTATACCACATCCACTGCTCTACCTTCATCCACATGTTTGGTCACCTCTTCAAAGAATTCAATGAGGTTTGTGAGGCATGATCTACTCCTCACGAATCCATGCTGATTATCACAAAGCAAACTGTGCCTATCCAAGCGATCATAAATCCTATCTCTCAGAGCCGTTTCCGATAATTTGCCCACCACTGAAGTAAGACTAACTGGCCTGCAATTTCCGGGGTATTCCCTATTTCCTTTTTTGAACAAGGAAATGACGTTTGCCACTCTCCAATCTTCCGGCACTATACCTGTGGACAGTGAGGACGAAAAGATCATCGCCAAAGGCCCTGCGATCTCTTCCCTCGCTTCCCATAGAATCCTTGGATAAATCCCTTCAGGCCTGGGGGACTTAGCTATCTTCAAGTTCCTCAAAATTCCTAGTACATCTTTCTTTCTAATATCCACCTCCTCTACCCTAACAGCCTGTTTTACACTGTCCTCCCCGACAACTCGGTCCCTCTCAGTTGTGAATACCAAAGAAAAGTATTCATTAAGGACCTGTCCTATCTCTTGAGGCTCCGTACACAAATCGCCTTTACAAGCCTTGATCGGCCCTACCCTTTCTCTGGTCATTCTCTTATTCCTCATGTACATGTAAAAAGCCATGGGGTTTTCCTTGATCCTATCTGCCAAGTTTTTCTCATGCCCCCTTATGGGTCTCCTAAGCCCTTTCTTCAGCTCCTTCCTGGCTAACTTGTATCCCTCTAGAGCCTTTTCCGATCCTTGTTTCCTAAACCATACATAAGCATCCTTCTTCCTCTTAACTAGTCATTCGACCTCTCTCGAGAGCCAAGGCTCCCTCACTTGACCGCATCTTCCCTGCCTGCTAGGGACAAACATATCAAGCACACGCAGTATGCATTCCTTAAACAGTCTCCACATTTCTATAGTGCTCTTCCCTGACAGCATCTGTTCCCAATTTATGTTACCCAGTTCTTGCCTAACAGAATTATAATTACCCTTCCCCCAATTTTAAACCTTACCCTGCTGTATGTACCTGTCCTTCTCCATGACTATTGTAAAAGTAACAGAGTTATGATCGCTACCGTCAAAATGCTCTCCTACCAACAGGTCTAACACTTGGCCCGGTTCATTGCCAAGCACCAAATCCAAAGTGGCCTCTCCTCGTGTTGGTCTACCTACGTGTTGTGTCAGGAATCCTTCCTGAACGCACTGGACAAAATCAGCTCCATCTGAACTATTACAACTAAAGAGTTTCCAATCAATATTTGGAAAGTTGAAGTCACCCATGACTACACCCCTGTGACTTCTGCACCTTTTCAGTACTTGCCTCCCAATCCGCTCCTCCACTTCTCTGCAACTATTAGGGGGTCTGTTAAAAAAACCCCAACAAAAGTGACTGCTCCTTTCTTGTTCCTGACCTCAATCCAAACTGACTTTGTAGACATATCATTCTCAAACTGCCTTTCAGGAGCTGCTATACTAGCCCTGACTAGCAATGCCACTCCCCCGCTTCTTTTACCACCCTCCCCATTTCTTTTAAAGCATCTAAATTCCGGAACTTCCAACAACCATTCCCATCCCTGAGTTACCAAAGTTTCTGTAATGGCCACAACATCGTAGTTCCAAGTACTGACCCATGCTCTACGTTCATCTGCCATATTTCTGATACTTCTGGCATTGAAGCATATACACTTCAAACCATCCCTGTGTCCACAATTACGCTCCATTGACCGCATTTCTTTATTAACAACCTCATTCCCTGTTGTGTCTGTTGGAAGGCTGAATACCTCATCCTCTGAATTATAAATCCGGTTCCCCACCCCCTGCCAATCTAGGAGTGGCTTGCATGGCCTTTCCAGACAGCAGTTTGAATCAGGAAAGATTTCCTTCTCTTAAAAGAACAGTAGCAAACCATATGAATTTTTACAAAAAAATTGATAATAACTTCATGCTACCATTACAGAGACCCAACTTTATATTCTAGATTTATCAACTGAATTTAAATTCCACCTGTAGTTGTAGTGGCTAAGAACTCAAGTCCCTACAGCATTAGTCTGGGCCAGGGGATTACTAGGCCAATGGCATTAATCACAGTGACACTATGTCACCACCTCCTTAAATCACTGCAAGTGAGCAAGTTTCTCACTTCATTCCTCAAGACAGGCACATCTAGGTGAACTCTTCAGCAGAGTTCACTAACAAATCCACTGTATTCCACAATTATTGAAAGATCTCAGGTAGGAAAGCAATGAAGCACTTCTAGTGCTGCCCGAAACTCTTCAGTGGTTTTATCTACTTAACTAAGGAAAGCCTTATTCAAGATTTGGAGCCGAACTCATTTGCTAAACAGTATCATTAAGAGACCACCACTGGTCTCAGATGGCAGAAGGGAGGAAGCTCTAAACACCATTAAATAATTCTGATTGTAAAACAGCGACCGCACCTATTACTGTAAAAGTGAAATGTTACTAAATGTGCTGGAAAACTCAAAATTAAAAAACAGAAACACGACATTCTGAAATGCATTCAACAGAGTCTGACAGCATTAATGAAGAGAGAAAGTGTTAGCATTTCAGGTTGCGACCTTTTGTTTATTATGCCTGCATCTAAAAAGAGGGGAATGCTTCTGCTACATTTTGTGATTACAAATACATCTATAGATATAGAAATAACAATACTTTGTTTGATATATTATACAGCAGAACGCTGTGTCACTGGGACGAAATCCTAGAACTCCTTCCCTAACAGTACTGTGGGTGTCTTAGTTGTTGAACATGGCAGCCCGCCATCACTTTCAAGAACATGGGAGATGGCAAGTGAGCAATACCTATATCCCATGAATAAATAAAATTCTCTGCTTCCTGTTAGCTAACCAATCCTTTATCTACATCAATAAGTTAGTCTCTATACAACAAGGTGTGAGTACGTACAGCAAACTTTGATGGCATATCTTATCAAATGCCTTTCAAGAATAAAAGTAGACCACATCTACCAGTTTCCCTCAATCTATCATTAACATTATCTCTTCAAAAAAATGATCAGATGAAACACAATTTTCCTTTTCAATAAAGTGATGTAGGCTTTGCCTGATCACACTGCAGTGATCTTTTTAAATAACCTAGTACCGTCCGTATGACAGCACTCAGCTAATGGAACATAACGTAACAGTGAAGTGGAAGCGCCTCCATGATTCATTATCCAATCAGACTATTATCCAAGTCTACGTACCAGACAACTGTGGCATCAGAGGGCTGAACGGGTCTGTACCAAAAAAAGACCCAAGTTCTCAGACACAGCTGTAGCATTTTGCTATCTGCAGCACTTGAAGTTTCCTAACTCCACCTATTGCATTCAGTCTAGAAGCATTCGCATTCACTAAAAAAAAAGTGTAATTATACTATCCCCTTCACAAGAGTTAGCATTTTTTTAAAATTTCAGCCACTCTCGTCAGACAGAGAGAGAGAGAGAGAGAGACACACACACACACACACACACACACACATACTCACTCACTCACTCATACAGACAGATAAAGGGACAAACTAACAAATGAACCTCTGAATGGTCAAGATGCATCAGAGGCTTGATCACTTCCGTAATAGATCAAAACGTGGAGACAGCTAACCAGGCGGCCTCATTTGGAAAGAGAACTGCTGGCAAGTATGGGCTCAGAATCCATTTCAGCACAATGTGGAGTCCCCAAACTTGCAATTAAACCAAACCAATGGAGTTAAATCATTGATAAACCATGATTTCACCTTAAGTCATAACATTCTCAAGCAGCTAAGAAGTCTTGTCCTCTAGGAACACGTGAGGGCAGTGCCTGAATCATAACCATAATCTACAGAAATCAGAATGTACCTCAACCCAATTTCTAATCATTGGCAAATAAAATCAAAGGATGGGACCTGCATTACATTGATGGTACTCAAGTTGCTATGTTCACTCAGCCATAATTACTTTTCTGCATTCAACTCACTTCTGGGTGCCCATTATTTGATGCATATAAAGCATTCAAAATCAACAGAGTCATAGAGCTGTGCAGCATTGAAACAGACTCTTTGGTCCAACTCATCCATGCCGACCAGATATCCTAAATTAAGCTAGCCCTTTTTGCCAGCATTTGGCCCATATTGCTCTAAACACATTCTATTCACACACCCATCCAGATGCCTTTTAAATGTTGTAACTGTACCAGCTTCCACCAGTTCCTATGGCAGCTCATTCCATACATGCACCATCCTCTGCGTGAAAAAGATGCCCCTTAGGTCCCTTTTAAATCTTTCTCCTCTCACCTTAAACCTTTCCCTCAAGTTTTGGACTCCCCTACCGTGGGGAAAAGATCTTGACTATTCACCCTATCCATGCCTCTCATTATTTTACAAACCTCTAGAAGGTCACCCCTCAGCTTCCGATGCTCCAGAGAAAATAACTCCAGCCTATTTAGCCTCTCCCTGTAGATTAGATTCTATACTGCCCTCATTGCCGTTACATTGTTTAGTCATAGGAAAATTCATGTCTCTTTCTGCATTGTCTCCCTTGGGGTAATTTGTGTTTTTTTTTTTTACACAAGAAGTGAAACATTGGTTACTGTTGGAACTCTCACTGACTTCTTATTCTTTCATCAGTTTTGATTTGGAGCTGTTAACTGTGAGCTGAAGATGATTTTTGGACTGTGGACAGAAGCTTGTGTTTAACATCCAGGTCTGCATGTTAATTGCAGGTTGGTTCTTAATCAAAAGATTCTGTACACTTTTGACGCTGGAGAAAAGCAGTATGTTTAACCGGATAACAGATATTTGTCTATTAATGAGGTCAGAACCTGGGAAATAGTGTCAACAAGTCTGGGAGGGACATGTGGTCAAACATAGCGTGGGGCCAGAGTTTGAATTGTTTTTTGGATTGTGTTTCTCAGAGAATGAGTTTAGCTGCTGATGCTACAGCATAAGGATTTGAAAGCTCCCTCTCTAACCTCCCATTGAAAGTTCAGAGAACATAAATTAAGGTATAAGTATTGCTGAAACATCTTCAGAATGAACTGAGCGGTGTCTTGAGAAAATCAACCAAGGAACAATCATCCCTGCCTGTGGAACAATGCATTGTGAGAACTGATCAAGTACTCTGGTCAGTTTTGTTTTTAAATTTTTAAAATAATTATCTCTAAACTGTATAAAAACCAAAAGAACTGCGGATGCTGTAAATCAGGAACAAAAACAAAGTTGCTGGAAAAGCTCAGGTCTGGCAGCATCTGTGAAGGAGAAAACAGTTAACTTTGCGGGTCCGGTGACCCTTCCTCAGAACCGTTCTCTCCACATTGTAACATGCATCAATGTAAAAGAAACTAAAGAACATGCTTGCTGGACTGGAGGCTATGAGAACAAATCAGCAGCACATAGAAAGTTCACCTCCAGCATCAGGACATTAGCTACATGCCAATTAGTTTGTAAGCAAGAGCATGGGAGCATGAAAAAAAAAAGAGAACGCAGTAATAAAAGAGTGAGAGCACAAGTCAACTTGGAAATAATCTCATTTCAAAACAAAAAGGTCATCACTAAATATATACTCCTCTAGTGATAAGTTTACAAGATAACTGGCTGAAAGCTATTTTACAGCATTTCAAGATGGAAAAATTCATAAAATAAGAAGAGTTGCCAATGATTATCCAATGGTGTATGGTAAACTCAGCTGACAGTAGATTTTGCAGGCAAAAGAATTCCAGCCTCTTCTGTACTTACATTTCCATGAGGGCAAGCAAATTTATAGACTCTCACGAGAACCAGACTAGAATGACATTAAAAACCCAAAGAACTGCGGATGCTGTAGATCAGGAACATAAACAGAAGTTGCTGGAAAAGCTCAGCAGGACCAGCAGCATCTGTGAAGAGAAAATCAGAGTTAATGCTTCGGGTCTGGTGACCATTCCTCAGAACTCTAAGGGTCACCGGACCAGAAACATTAACTCTGATTTTCTCTTCACAGATGCTGCCAGACCTGATGAGCTTTTCCAGAAAGACATTAATTTTTGTTTTCTCTCTTCAGGTTGAGGTGTACTCATATTACAGAATCCAATCACTGTCACTGACTGCAACTTCACCTAGCTGGAACAAAAACAAAGTTGCTGGAAAAGCTCAGCAGGTCTGATAGCATCTTGGATAAGAAAATAGAGTTAACGTTTCGGGTCCGGTGACCCTTCCTCAGAACTGGTGGCGGCTGGGAAAACGTCAGTTCATATGCAGAAAATAGGGAGGTGGGTGGGGTAGGGAGTAAACGATATGATAGAGCCCAAAGAGACAGAGAGACAGTCGGACAGACAGAGGAGTTGCTAACGATCAGGCTGGGAGGGTGAATAGTTGTTAATGGGGACTGTTAGTGACTAACAACAGGGGGTGTGTAGTGGCAGGCTATGTGGTAACAAGGTCTGGTGTGTTGAGTGGGGAGGCTGGGACATGGGAGAGTTTAGGCCCTAAAATTATTGAACTCAATACTGAGTCCAGAGGGCTGTAGGGTCCCCAAGCGGAAAATGAGGTGTTATTCCTCCAGCTTGTGCTGGGCTTCACTGGAACACTGTAGCAAGCCGGAGACAGAGATGTTGGGCAGGGAGCAAGGTGGTGCATTGAAGTGGCAGGCAACAGGTAGTTCGGGGTCTTTTTTGCAAGCAGAACACAGATGTCCTGTAAAGTGGTTGCTAAGTCTACGCTTCATTTCCCCAATGTAGAGGAGACCACATTGTGAGCAGCGAATGCAGTAGACTAGATTCTGGGAAGTGCAGGTGAAGTGTTGCTTCACCTGGAAGGTATGTTTGGGCCCTTGGATACTGGGGAGGGAGGAGATAAATGGGCAGGTGTTGCAAATTCGCCGGCTACAGGGGAAGGTGCCGTAGGGCTGTGGGGAGGTATTGGGGGTGAAGGAAGTATGGACTAGGGTGTCCCGGAGGGAACGGTCCCTGCGGAAGGCGGACAAGGGAGGGGAGGGGAATATGGTGTCTGGTGGTGGCATCTTGCTGGAGGTGGCGGAAATGGCATCTGATGATCTTCTGGATGTGGATGCTGGTGGGATGGTAGGTGAGGATAAGGTGAACCCTATCGCTGTTGCGAGAAGGAAGAGAAGGGGCGAGAGCAGAAGTGCGGGAGATGGGTCGGACCCGATTGAGGGCCCTGTCGACAACCTTCACCTAGCTGGAGGTAACTGGGGATTACGGTGTCTGGTCCTGCACCATTCTGTTCATCTGATGCTCACATTTTTAAGTTAAACAGGGCTTGACCTATCAGTTTGGACCTTTATACCCTCTGTTCTTAAGCTGGCACTGTCAATAAGAATTATAACCTATAAATAGGCTGTAAAGTCCCATTGGTCCATGCTGGTATCTGCTGTGGCTTAGTGCAACGGATCGCAAACCGTGATTAGCGACCACTAACGGGATCACTGGATTTGAAATATTAATTCTGTTTTTCTCTCTACAGATGCTGCCAGACCTGAATTCTCCAGCACTGTTTTTGTTTCAGATTTCCTGCAACTGCAGTTTTTTTTTGTCCTATTTACAGCAAGTACAAATGGGTCTTTTTCAAATTGGCAAACTGTAGCTTATGGAGTGCCACTAGGATCAGCGCTGGTCCTCAATTACTTGTGATCGGTATCACAATTTACAAGAGGCGACCAAATGTATGACAGTTAAGTTTGCTTATGACACAAAAATACTTAGGAAATTAGTCTGTCAGGAGGTTGAGTGTCTGCGAAAGGATAAAGAAGTTAACTGATTGCATTCAAATGTCTCAAATTTTTGCACAATGTGAGCAAAATATAAACTTGTCCTTTCTCATAGGAAGAATAAAAACATAGTATACTATTTAAGTGGAGAGAGTGCAGAACGTGGTGATACAAACAGATGTTCTGGCGCACGAGTCACAAAAATCAAGGTAATGCCAGTGAGAACTTTTTCAAACAGCAAGTAGTGTTCTGCCTGGAAAGGTAGCAGAGACGTTTTGAACGACATTTTGAAGAATCTGATGGAAATGTACAAGCCCTTGAAGGGACTTGATATGGTGGATACGAGGAGGATCTTTCCTTTTGTTGAGAATGTTAAAACAAAGTTAAACTGTTTAAGAATAAGAGACCTCCATTTGAAGCTGGAGGTGAATGTAATTTTATTCCTCAGAGGTTTATTATTATGTGAAACTCTCTGCCGGAGACAACAATGGAGGCTTGGATATTGAATTTACTCAAGATTGGGTTAGGGTTTTAAAAAAAAATTAACCAGAGATAAGGAGGCAGATTGGACAGTGGAGATGACCCATTCCGGAGACAGTGAAGGGACAACCCTGAACAAACTGAGTGAATTATGCCAAATCCCAGAACTGTTACAGTGCAAGGAAGAGGCCTTTTGGGTCCATCTTGCCTATACCATTTCTATTATCTAGTGCCAATCTCCTGCCTTTCCCCCCCCATATCCTTGCACACCCTTTCCATCCAAATAATCATCTCTTTTCAATGACTCAATTGAAGCTGTCTCTAGTACATTTCCAGGCAGTACATTGCTTGCTGTTTGAAACATTTCTCACACTATTTTTGCTTCTTTTGCATATCGCTTCAAATTTATGCCCTCTCGTTCTTCTTTTAAAGTCCATAAGAAACAGGAACAGGAGCAAGCTGTTGGGCCCCCTGAGCCTACTCTATCATTCAACAGAATCACAGGGGATGATCGGACACTGTGTCTTTAGTGCTTTTTCCCCATAACCTTCCATTCTCCTACTGATCAAGAATCTACCACAATCTTAATTAAATACAAGGACTCTGTCCCCACAGTTTTTTATGGCAAGAAATTTCTTCTCCTCTGTCTTGAATTGGCACTTGTGAGACTAGGCCCTCCAGTCCTAGACTCTCCAATGAGAGGAAACATCCTCTCAGCATTTGTCCTGTAAAGTCTCTTAAGAATCCTATACGCTTCAATGGGACCCTCTCTCATTCCCACAAGTGGAGTCCCAACCTGTTTAACGCTTGCTCATAAAACAATCCCTCCATACCGGGAATCATCCTAGTGAACCTTCTTTGAACTCCAATGAAATAATATCCTTTCGTAAATAAGGGGACCACACTGCTCACAGTACCCTAGAAGTGGTCTCACTAAGACTTCCCTACTCTTATACTCCAACCCCCCTCAGAAGGAGAACCAACATTGCAAGGGGAGGTGATGGCCTAGTGGTGTTATCACTGAAGTGTTTATCCAGAGACCCAGATAATGTTCTGCGGACCTGGGTTCGAATCCCACCATAGCAGATGATTGAATTTGAATTCAATAAAATATCTGGAATTAGGAATCTAATGGCGACTGCAAATCAATTGTCGGGGGAAAAAAAAACCCAACAATCTGGTTCACTAATGTCCTTTCGGGAAAGACACTGCCATCCTTACCTAGTCAAGCTTACATGAGACTCTAGACCCATCGCAATGTGGTTAACTCTGAACTGCCCTCTGGGCAATTAGGGATGGGCAACAAATGCTGCCTAGGCAGGGATGCCCTCATCCCACCAACGAATAAAGGAAAAAAAGACTTTCATGAGTAACTGCTGCAATTGTGTGCTAGCTTCTGTGTTGAGTGTAAGTGCTCTGAAATCCTCTTATGTTGCAGCTTTCTGTGGATTTTCTCCTTTTAAAATAATAGTCTGTTCTCTTGTTACATGTTCCAAAATGAATTTCACGTTGAATAATTTATTCCATTTGCCACGTTTTTGCCCACCTACTTAACATCATAGAATCCCTACAGTGTGGAAGCAGCCTATTCAGCTCATTGAGGCCACACAGACTTTCTGAACAGCATCCCATCCAGATTCATCCCCCTACCCTGTCCCTGAAACCCTGCATTCCCCATGGCTAATCTACTCAAGCCACACATCTTTGGACTATGGGAAGAAACTCTATAGGAAGAATATGCAAATTCCACACATACTGTTGCCAGAGGGTGGAATTGAACACCGGTTCCTGGCACTGTCAAGCAGCAGTACAAACCAATGAGCCACCATGCTGCCTGTATCTATCAATAGCTTGCTGCTGACTGTTTGCATCCCTCTCGCAACTTGCCTTTCCACCTTTTTCGTGTCATCTGCGTATATCATTCAGCTCCAGACCTCATTATTGCCTTGCTCTGAATACTTGCCCAATTATGGCACTAAACAACACATACAAAACTGTCAATATGAATCATGGCAATAACGCTCCCTTGGTTGGAAGTCATGTCTAATACAAAGGGAGATGGCTGCAGTTGCTGGAGATCAATAATCTCAGCCTAAGAAATCAGAGCTCTTCAGGGCATTGTTCCAAGCCCAACCAATTACATCAAATACTAACCCTCCATCATAAGGTCAGAAGAGGGATGTTGGCAATACTGCAGTCAATATAATTTGTGGCTTTTTAAGTACAGAGGTAATCCATGCCTCAGTGCAGCAAAACATGGACATTTGGCAAATAGCTCACAAAAGAATCAATCGAGAGGGCAATTGGACAAAGCTGTCCCCACAGGTTCTCTCCTGTGCTTGCTGCTAAGATCCTTAGCTGCTGAGAGCCACCATTGACTGGGCCAGGATATAAGGACTTTTGTCCACGATGAAGTGGCTTTGGGGGGGGGGGGCGCAGGGTTCAGGTTGGAATCAGCCAGAGAAGGGCAGATACGAGACAAAATAATTTCAGCAAGGTTTTGAGGAGGGAGGAGGGAGAAGGCTGCAAAAGGTTCGAGGGCAGGTAGGAAAAGGAGGCTGCAAGAGTTGTGAAGGCCACAAGAGATGATGGGGGATAGAAGCGGCTGCAGGAGGGGTGTGAGCGGTTTGGGTCATTGTAATAGTTTGGTTGTAGGGGGAAGTAGGAGTCTGCAAAGAAAAACCTGTCAACAAAGGAATAGTCAGCTAACCGGGATCCATGAAAACCTCAAATTGCAATGGATTCCTTGCAAATTAAATGTGAAATGCCTTGTTTAAGTCTGCCTATATTCAGGAGCTAATATGCTTGGATTAAAAAAAAAATCATAGGCTCATACGTAATGAATGTTATCAGCTGTTAAATTTAAAGCTAAAGTTGAGATCCGACACACAGTATATAGAGTTGTAATTGCCTGGTTAAACTGATAGAAATACGGCCAAGTTCTGGAAAGTGGGACCAATGTCAATTTAGAGTAGTCTTCACTAATGCAAACTGGTTAGTCTGAAAGGCTACTTCTCTCCTGCATGATTCTACAAAATGCATTTGTTGTGACTTCACCAGTTGGCAAAAACATAGAAAAAAGGACCAGGAGTAGGTCATTCAACATGACAGTGGCTGCTCAGCCAACTCTTCCTTCTTCCCCATACCCTTGGATCTTTTTAACAACGGTCCCTCTAAGGTGTCAGATCTCTGCAAGACACTACTGTGCAGGAATCTCAGAGGCATGCACACCCAGACAGAAAAAAAATTAAAGGGAAAACGCTGCCCCTTAGCTCTAAAAACATCAAATTACAAGTACGTGTACCTAGGGTAAATGGTCTTACATATGTTGAAATATGCCTTGGTTATTTTGAAAAAGAATGTTAACTTGTGTCTGCTATCTTGTACGAATATAAATACTGTGGCGCTGAAGAAGTGAATGTTTTCCTTTCGTGCTGTGGCTTTAAATTCAATGGAGAGCAATAATTGCTGAGGGTATTGATGTGTTATTATAAGTCTTTTTGTTTGCAATGCCAAATACCCCATATGTTAAACAAATGCAGAGGATATTGTTATTACCTGACAGCATTACCTAAAAAATCAATTAGAGAGAATTAATTATAGTTAACCTGCTTAGGCCAAGTAAACATCATTACAAGTATTCTGGCACTGATTCACTTGAATTACACAACTTAATAATTACTCTGCAGACACTATTGGAGCTTTCTTAATTTATCTTTCATTAGACAGAGTTGAAAAATTTCACACGGTTAGAAAGTACAGTTGCTTCAGGATGAAACTGAAAACCTTGACTGAAGCCAAATTCCCATCAGAAGCACAGAATACCAATCAACCAAATACAATTCATCGAGTAGAATCCTGGACCGAGCTCCGTGTTCTCCTATTTGTCTATTTGATATGAAAAAGCCACAAAGAGAGTGCCAGATTTCACTTTAACCACAAAGACCTCTATTCCAATGGGTGCAAAAAAAAAAAAATGAAGCTTCTTGTTCTGTGTTCAGGCAGAGAAGTCAACTTAAAAAAAAAAGATACACAACATAAATGTTAACTGGAAGGAAATTCTGACATTGTTCTCTGCAGCATGGTGGGTATACTTACACCAGATAGTGTGTAGTAGTTTAAGAAAGCACTTTACCAACACCTTCTCAAAACTAATAAGAGATAGGTAACAAAAATAAGTTCTACTGGTAATGGCCATATTGTATGAAAGACAACAAAATAAAATGGGATCACTAGTAAGTCTTTCAGACCCTTCAGCCAGGTTCTGCCACGTAGTTGAATCAAGGCTGATCTCTCATCTCAAATCCATTTATCACTGTTTCTATATCTCTTAAAATGCTTATCCAACACAAAAATACTATCCAAATAGTGACATCCAAGGCTTTGTGGCATTTTTACCCATCATTTTCTCCTCCCTCTTTCTTTAGTCTGTACCTCAATGTTTGAATTTTTTGATGTTCAAGCATTAGCAGGTGCAAATTATTGCTCCTTCTCAGCCCATAAGTTCTGAGCCCAATCATTATATAAAATTACCCTGTCAACTAAGGTCAAATGTGACTTGGCACAGACTAAGAATCAATCCTGGATGGTCTGAGTTTCTCTACGCACAACGACCAGAACATTTGAATGACAGAATTTTGAGAACTTGCTTAATACTTAAAAGTTCGCCTTCTTAAATGTACCACTGGAACGTCAAGCAACGCTTCCCTACTTTTCTCCAAAGTTACCTTTCAGCAGATAATTATACAGATACTGGTAAGAGGATGGACATTTAAGTTATGACATTTATAAACATTCATGACTGTAATGTTAGATGTTGAATTTTTATTTGATCTCAGGATGTAGGCATGCATAACATTTGCTATTTACTGCTAGCAGTGCACTAACTTGCTGGGACAAAGAGGTGGGCAATAAGAATAAGGTGAGTGCAGGGCTAGAGTTATATACAGGTCAGACCCATGAACGATGGCAGGCTTCTTTCCTTAAAAGGACATTAAGGAACTAGCGATTTCAACAGCTTCATGGGAACTTCACTCCTTTCAGTCCACAAATTCTCTTCCTTTACTCAAAAGAAAACTCACCATTACTTCACTCATTACTACTGTTCAGCATCTTCTTACCAAATTAGTTTAGGATAGTCACAGCTTTGAGGATGCTCTACCTACATACATGCTGAAGAATAGCTCAGAGAGATGGTGGGTCGGAAAATGAAACCATCTGCATGTACAAAATATTTAATCTTGTATGGTAGGCAGAAATAAAAAGAATTAAGTTTGCATCTGAAGAATGCATTGGTCTGTACAGATAGCTCTCAGTCAAGGAAGTAGTACAGCAAGCGCAAGATTGGAATACAATACATAAAAGCCTTTATTCTTACTCTTGACAGTAATCCACAATTGCCAACCCTAAGTGTACGCATGAGAGGACTGTATCCCAAACAACAAGTGAATCACTTCTGAAGGAAAGGTGAAACACAGATTTATAGAAAGTACTATTTCAACCAAGAATACTACGTGATCTATGGATTTAACTGATTCAATTAATATGACACGATGTGAAACCCCTCCACTGCTGTCCGGTTTTATTTTACTCCCCTCATGGTGGCCTCACTTCTTGCTAAGGAACCCGCTGACTTTCTCAGCCTAAGAGTAGACAGCACACTGAATACCACAGATGAAACCAGCTCACCCTGAAAAACCTGGGAAAGCAAACTTCACATCAGCTCTCATCACTTTCCCATCCTCCTGCCCTCTCTGAATGTATGCTCTATATAAAGATTATGAAACATATTCATAGCCACCCCCTCCCATGAACCTCAATGATTAAGATACCACCACTTCCCTGCATGCCTCCTCAAAATCTTATTTCCATCAACATCTTCTTCAGGGGAAAAAAAATCTGTTCTTGACAGTGTCAAACTGTGGAAGGCCTTCCCTTCACCAGCCATCACTCTATCTATTCCACAACTCTTATCCAATAACGGCATCCAACAATAGCTTCCACAGTACCCTGTGACTCTCCTTCTAACGCGGGAAACAAACTTATTTCTCTCGGAAAGATAGCAACTGCTCATTTAACTTAGGTTTGGAAGGTGCTGTCAGAGGAGTCTTGGTGACTTATTGCAATACATCTTGTAAGTCGTACACATTAATGTCACTGTGGTGTCAGATGGGGTGCCAAATCAAGTGGGCTGATTTGTCCTGATGTTGACGACTTTTATTTGTCCTACTTTGACCTTGTTGGTCAGCCTACTAATCTCTTTATTTCCTTAATGCCATTTCTGTAATGCCAGTTACATGTCTTCATTTAAAAAGTGATCAAGACTGGTTACAGTGGTACAGTAAATAGTGCCTTGATTTCTTCTCTCTTACCAACTGCCACAATTCACCAGATATCAATTCTGTAGAGCCAAATCAATTCCAGATTTCAGTATTGTTTTTATACAGAGCAAGGCACTCACAGTATAGTGCTGAGGTGGCCAATATAAAGTCTGAAAACCTGACTGCAGTTTTCAATCTCCATGTCCCTTGCTCCATCAGAAACTGTGATGCGGAGTGCTGCTCCAATGTTACCTTCCTTGTCCCACCCTTCACCTATACA
Organism: Ginglymostoma cirratum; assembly: GCA_024137785.1. Taxonomy (NCBI): domain Eukaryota; kingdom Metazoa; phylum Chordata; class Chondrichthyes; order Orectolobiformes; family Ginglymostomatidae; genus Ginglymostoma; species Ginglymostoma cirratum. The sequence goes on from JAHRHZ010000252.1 coordinate 35,079, forward strand.
GAGTCATAAATAAATTATATAAATTAATAAAGTAATTAACTAAGTAGAAATAGCTAGACAGGTGATGTGTTGTAGCTGTATGATGTGGGAGCTGGCTGATCCCATTGCGAATTGCAGTGACCACATCTGCAGCAAGTGTTGATTGCTCAAGGAACTTCGGTTCAGAGTTGATGAGCTGGAATCGGAGCTTCAAACACTGCAGCACATCCTGGAGAGGGAGAAGTACCTGGACACTTAGTTTCAGGAGGCAGTCACACCTGGTAGATTAAGTACTTCAAATCTGGTCAGTGGCCAGGGACAGTAGGGTGTGACTGTAAGCGAGGTAGGTAGAAAGATCCTGCAGTCAGGAACAGAGGAGCCTCAGCTCTTGACCTTGTCCAACAGGTATGAGGTACTTGCTCCCTGTGTGGATGAGGAAAAGAGCTGCAGGGAGGATGAGCCAACCGACCACTGCACCGTGTTATGAGAGGCCATTCAAGAAGGGGGAGCAAAAAGACAGGTGGTAGTTGTAGGGGATTCTATAATTAGGGGGATAGATAGTATCCTTTGTAAGCAGATCGACAGTCCTGCATGGTGTGTTGCCTGCCCGGTGCCAGGGTAAGGGATATTGCTGACCGGCTTGAAAAGATGTTGGAGCGGGAAGGGGAGGATCCAGTTGTTGTGGTCCATGCCAGAACAAACAACATAGGCAAGACTAGGCAAGACCTGTTCAGAGATTATCAGGAGCTAGGAATCAAATTAAAGAACAGGTCCTCAAGGGTTATAATCTCCAGATTACTGCACGAGCCATGTACTAATTGTCGTGGGGACATGAGAATAAGGGAAGTAAACACATGGCTAAAAGAGTGGCGTGGGTGAGAGGGGTTCCTTTTCATGGGGCACTGGCATCAGTATCGGAACAGGAGGGATCTGTACCGTTGGGACGGTCTCCACCTAAAATCGAACTAGGACCAATGTTCTAGTGAAAAGGGTAAATAGGCTGGTCAACAGGATGTTAAAACTAGAAAGGGGGGGGTTGGTGGAGGCGCAGGAAAAGAGGGAGGAGGGAATGGTGAAACTTGCCCCAGTGGGAAACAAAGCAGCAGGTTAACATCTGTAGTGGTGGTGGATTCAACTATGTGGAAAAACATGGAAGACACGACAGGGCAGGAGAACTCAGGAGAGGTTATTGAAGTGTCCAGCACAGGCAAAAATAGGACAGAGCATTTGGAAAGGGCTAGCAATCAAACACTGGAAAAATGAATGAAAATGAAAAGAGGGAGGGTTAATACAGGACTGAAGGCGTTATATCTGAATGCATGCGGTGGAAGGAACAAGGTAAATGAGCTTGTGGCGCAGATCAAAATTGGCAGGTATGACGTGGTAGGCATCATGGAGACGTGGCTGCAAGGGGATCAGGATTGAGAACTGAATATCCAAGGATATACATCCTGTTGAAAAGATAGGTGGGTGGGCCGAGGGGGTGAGGTTGCCTTATTAGTGAGAAATCAAATTAAATCAATACTAAGAAATGAAGTAGGGTCAGATGGTGTAGAATCTGTTTGGGTAGAACTGAGGAACTGCAAAGGCAAAAAAAAAAGTAGTTGGAGTTGTGTACAGGCCTCCAAACAGTAGTCAACAGCTGGGGTGCAAGATACACACCTTTTCTATCTCCTGGTGTAAGAAAGGCAAAGTCACAGTGACCATGGGGGATTTCAATATGTAGGTGGACTGGGAAAATCATGTTGGTAGTGGATTCTGAAATGTCTATAAGATGGCTTTTTGGAGCAGCTCGTGGTGGAGCACACAAGGGAACAGGCAATACTGGATTTAGTGTTGTGCAATGAGGCAGACTTGATTAGGGAGCTTAAGGCAAAAGAACCCTGAGGAGGCAGTGATCATAAGATGATAGAATTTACTCTGCAATTTGAGAGGGAGAAGATTGAAGAGGTAACAGTATTACAGCTGAATAAAAGCAACTAGAGGTATGAGGGAGGAGCTGGGCAGAATTGACTGGAAGAGGAGCCTAGCAGGATAGATAGTGGAACAGCAATGGCAGGAGTTTCTGGGAGTAATTCAGCAGATGCAGTAAAAATTCATTCCTAGGAAAAAGAAGCATGGTACAGGGAGAATGAGGCAACCATGGCTGACTAAGGAAGTCAGGGATAGCATAAAAGCAAAAGAGAAAGCATACAATGTGGTGAACGGCAGTGGGAAACCAGAGGACTGGGAAGCTTACAAAGACCAACAGAGGGCAACCAAAAAAAACAGGGAGAAGATTAAATGAGGGTAAGCTAGCCAGTAATATAAATGAAGAGTGTAAGAGTTTCTTTAGATATATAAAGGGCAAAAGAGAGGCAAAAGTGGACAATGGACCACTGGAAAATGACGGTGGAGAGATAGTGGTGGGGAACAAGGAAATGGGTGAGGAACTGATAATTACTTTGCGTCAGTCTTCACGGTGAAAGACACGAATAATCTCCCAAAAATTCAAGAGAGTCAGGGGACAGGGGGCAAGTGGACTGATTAGGTAGCAGCTGGGTTGCATTTGTGCTGCTTTTTTTGTGGATATGTCATATCTGAGCAACTTGCAATGTCATCAGATAGATATCATTTTTGCAGCTGTACAAAGTTAGCTTGGTACTTTGGCCAGAATGTTGTCATGGGTCAGAGCCTTTGCAGTATTGAGTGTTTAGCAAATTCTTTATATCAAGAGGAGTGAACTGAATTGGTTGAAAACGGATAACTGAGATTCTGGGGAAGGAGGCGGAAGTAGAAGTGGATCATTTACCCAGCACTTCTTACTGAAGCTGGATGAAAATGCTTCAGCCGAGCTCCTACATTGTTTTTGCTGGGCTGCCAATTGTTGAGGATGGGATACTTGTGTAGCTGTCTCCTTCAGATGGTTGTCTAAATTCCACCATTATTCATGTCTGAATGTGCCTGGATTGCAAAGGGTAGATCTGGTCTATTGGTTGTGGGATCACTTAGCTTTATCTATGATATGTAGTTTCTGATGTTTGGCATTGTTATGTAGCTTCACCATCTCATTTATGTATGAACGGCGTTGCTCTTTCATTGAAGAGGGGTGGATGTCCTTGTTTGAGGGCAACAGTAGGGTGGGCGTTATATCAAGCAGGAGTTACTGATTGTGCTTCAATACACAGCACCTCATGGATGTCCAGTCATATGTTGTTGGAGCTGTTCAAAGCCTGCCCCATTTAACATAACCTCTTGTTTTCAGCGGCAGCAGCGCGAGCCAGAGTGCCAACGGGAAGTTAAGGTTGTTTTTTCCCTCCAATATAAAAACTTGCCTTCTTTTTCAGCAGCAGGTGTGTGGAGAGAACGTGAGCCAGGGACTGATATATTCGGGCATTGGCTAAACCCAAAACACTACACATGTAGTGTCTCCCACACATCCTCCTCCTCTAACCAAAAAAAAAAGAGGCTGTGTGGAGGGTTGGTAAGGTAAGGCTTTTTTTTAATAATTCTTCTGGAAATCTAGAGTAGAGGGAATGGAAGCTAGGGCAGTTGCATGCTCCTCTTGCAGGATGTGGAGGTAAGGGTCACTGCTGGTGTCCCCTCTGACTTCACCTGCGAGAAGTGCACCCAACTCCAGCTCCTCAAAAACCGCTTTAGGGAACTGGAGCTGGAGCTGGAGCTGGATGAACTCCGGATCATTCGGGAGGCTGAGGGGGTGGTAGAGAGGAGTTATAGGGAGGTGGTCACACCCAAGGTACAGGAAAAAGGTAGCTGGGTGACTGTCAGGAAGGGGAAAGGGGATAGGCAGACAGTGCAGGGATCCCCTGTGGCTGTTCCCCTCAATAATAAGTATACTGTTTTGGATGCTGTTGGGGCCGGGGGACAACCTACCAGGGAAGGCCATAGCAGACAGGTCTCTGGCACTGAGCCTGGCCCTGTGGTACAGAAGGGAAGGGGGGAGAAGAGGAGAGCAATTGTAGTGGGGGATTCGATTGTCAGAGGCACAGACAGGCGGTTCTGTGGACGCAAACGAGATGAACGGATGGTATGTTGCCTCCCGGGTGCCAGGGTCCGTGATGTCTCAGATCGTGTCTTCAAGATCCTTGAGGAGGAGGGCGAGCAACCATCGGTACCAATGACATAGGTAGAAAAGGGACCGAGAATGTGAAAAATGAGTACAGGGAGTTAGGTTGGAAGCCGAAGTCCAGGACAAACAGGGTGGTTATCTCTGGATAACTACCACTGCCACGTGATAACGAGGTAAGAAATGGGGAGACAGTGCGGCTAAACACGTGGCTACAGGGCTGGTGTAGGAGGGAGGGCTTCCATTATGTGGATAATTGGAGCACATTCTGGGGAAGGTGGGACCTGTACAGTAAGGATGGATTGCACCTGGACTGGAAGGGCAGAAATATCCTGGGAGGGAGGTTTGCTCGAGCTATACGGGATGGTTTAAACTAGATTGGCAGGGGGTGGGGAACCGGATTTGTAATTCAGAGGATGAGATATTCAGCCTTCCAACAGACACAACAGGGAGTGAGGTTGTTTATAAAGAAATGCGGTCGATGGAGCGTATTTGTGGACACAGAGATGGTTTGAGGTGTGTATACTTCAATGCTAGAAGTATCAGAAATAAGGTGGATGAACTTAAGAGCATGGGTCGGTACTTGGAACTACGATGTTGTGGCCATTACAGAAACTTGGGTAACTCAGGGACGGGAATGGTTGTTGGAAGTTCTGGGATTTAGATGCTTTAAGAGAAATAGGGAGGGTGTAAAAAGAGGTGGGGGAGTGGCATTGCTGGTCAGGGCTAGTATAGCAGCTACTGAAAGGCAGTTCAAGAATGATATGTCTACAAAGTCAGTTTGGATTGAGGTCCAGAACAAGAAAGGAGCAGTCAATTTGTTGGGGTCTTTTTTTGTTTTTAACAGACCCCCTAATAGTTGCAGAGAAGTGGAGGAGCGGATTGGGAGGCAGATACTGGAAAGGTGCAGAATTCGCAGGGTTGTAGTCATGGGTGACTTCAACTTTCCAAATATTGATTGAAAACATCTTAGTCGTAGTAGCTTAGATGGAGCAGATTTTATCCGGTACGTTCAGGAAGGATTCCTGACACAGTATGTAGACAGACCAACACGAAGGAGAGGCCACTCTGGATTTGGTGCTTGACAATGAACCGGGCCAAGTGTTAGACCGGTTGGTAGGAGAGCATTTTGGCGGTAGCGATCATAACTCTGTTACTTTTACAATAGTCATGGAAAAGGATAGGCACATACAGCAGGGCAAGGTTTATAAATTGGGGGAAGGGTAATTACAATTCTGTTAGGCAAGAACTGGGTAACATAAACTGGGAACAGATGCTCTTCTATAGTGTGGGGAGATTGTTTAAGGAATGCATACTGCGTGCGCTCGATATGTTTGTCCCTAGCAGGCAGGGGAGATGCGATCGAGTACGGGAGCCTTGGTTCTCAAGAGAGGGTGAACGTCTGGTTAAGACGAAGAAGGATGCTTATATAAGGTTTAGGAAACAAGGAACGGCAAAGGCTCTAGTGGGATACAAGTTATCCAGGAAGGAGTTGAAGAAAGAGCTTAATAGAGCTATAAGGGGACATGAGAAAACCTTGGCAGATAGGATCAAGAAAAACTCCAAGCCTTTTTACACGTACGTGAGGAATGAGAGAATGACCAGAGAAAGGGTAGGGCCGATCAAGGATTGTAAAGGCAATTTGTGTACGGAGCCTCAAGAGATAGGACAGGTCCTTAATGAATACTTTTCTTTGGTATTCACAACTGAGAGGGACCGAGTTGTCGGGGAGGACAGTGTAAAACAGGCTGTTAGGGTAGAGGAGGTGGATATTAGAAAGAAAGATGTACTAGGAATTTTGAGGAACTTGAAGATAGCTAAGTCCCCCGGGCCTGAAGGGATTTATCCAAGGATTCTATGGGAAGCGAGGGAAGAGATCGCAGGGCCTTTGGCGATGATCTTTTTGTCCTCACTGTCCACAGGTGTAGTGCCAGAAGATTGGAGAGTGGCAAACATCATTCCCGTGTTCAAAAAACGGAACAGGGATACCCCGGAAATTGCAGGCCAGTTAGTCTTACTTCAGTGGTGGGCAAATTATCGGAAACGGCTCTGAGAGATAGGATTTATGATCGCTTGGATAGGCACAGTTTGCTTTGTGATAATCAGCATGGATTCGTGAGGAGTAGATCATGCTTCACAAACCTCATTGAATTCTTTGAAGAGGTGTCCAAACACATGGATGAAGGTAGAGCAGTGGACGTAGCATATGTAGATTCAAGTAAGGCGTTTGATAAGGTTCCCCACGGTAGGCTCGTGCAGAAAATAAGGAGGCATGGGATAGGAGGAAACGTGGCACATAGGATTCAGCATTGGCTGATCCTTAGAAGACAAAGGGAGGTAGTGGACGGAAAATATTCAACATGGTGCTCAGTTACGAGTGGTGTACCACAAGGATCTGTTCTGGGTCCTCTACTATTTGTGATTTTTGTAAATGATTTGGACATAGGAGTGGAAGGGTGGATTAGTAAGTTTGCGGACGATACAAAGGTGGGTCGAGTTGAGGATAGTGCGGAGGATTGTTCTAGGTTACAAAGGGACATTGACAGGATGCTGAGCTGGGCTGAGAAGTTGCAGATGGAGTTTAACCCAGACAAGTGCGAGGTGGTTCATTTTGTAAGGACAAATTTGAAAGCAGAGTACAGGCTTAACGGAAAGAGTCTTGGCAGTGTGGAGGACCAGCGGGATCTTGGGGTTCATGTCCACAGTTCCCTGAAAGTTGCAACCCAGGTGGATAGAGTTGTTAAAATGCATATGGTGTGTTAGTTTTCAATTAATAGAGGGACTGAGTTCAAGAGCTGTGAAGTTATGCTCCAGCTGCACAACCCCCTGGTTCGGCCACATCTGGAGTATTATGTCCAGTTCTGATTGCCTCATTACAGGAAAGATGTGGAAGCAGTGGAAAAGGTGCAGAGGAGATTTACCAGGATGTTACCTGGAATGGAGGAAAGGTCTTACAAGGAAAGGTTGAGAGCACTAGGGCTTTTCTCTTTAGAATGACGAAGGATGAGAGTTGACTTGATAGAGGTATACAAAATGATCAGAGGTATAGATAGAGTAGACAGCCAGAGACTTTTTCCTGGGGTGGAGGTAGCTATTACGAGGGGGCATAGTTTTAAAGTAAGTGGAGTTAGATATCAGGGAGACATCAGAGGTAGGTTCTTTACTCAGAGTGGTAGAGGCGTGGAATGCATTGCCGGAGAGGGTAGTGGACTCGGCCTCATTAGGGGCATTTAAGCGGCTATTAGATAGGCATATGGATGATAGTATAAGGTCGGGGTGGAGGATAGATAAACCTTAGGATTAGGGTAAAAGTTCGGCACAACATCGTGGGCCAAAGGGCCTGTACTCTTCTGTGTTCTGTGTTCTATGTTCTCTAATGTTCGTGCCACGTAATATAATTGAGGAGGCCCTCAGTGTTAAGACTGGACTGGGTGTCCAAGGACTGTGTAGTGATCACTCTTACCAACAGCGTCATGGAAAGATGTATCTGTGACAGATTGGTGAGGACAAGGTCAAAAATTTTGATACTCCTTCCTGTTAGTTCTCTCACTGCCTGCTCCAGACAGAATCTAGCAGTTATGTCCTCTGGGACTAGAAAAGCATAGTCAGCAGTGGTGCTGCCAAAGCGGTCATGGTGAGGTTCCACAACTGAAACTAAATTCTGCACCTGCTTCACTCTTAGTGTTTCTGTGAAGTGGTGATTGACATGGATGCGTCTTGACTGATCAGCTAAATAGAGGATGGCAGATGGTATTGTTGGTCGGCAGTAGGAAACATCTTGTCCATTTTTGACCAAGTCCCATGACACTTCATAGTGCCTGGAGTCAATTTTGAGGACTGCAATGACCTCCTGACATTATATCACCCTGTCATTGCTTCTGGTGGGTTTGTCCTGTTGTTCGGACAGGAGATAACCAGGGATTGTAATGTTGCCTGGGACACTTGCAAAATGATTCCATGACTATGGTTATGCCAGCTGTCAGCCTTTTGCTTGACTTCTCTGTAGGGCTGTTCTCCCAATTTTGGCACATGCTCCCAGATGTTAAGGCCACTTTGGCAGGATTGATGGCATTGGGTTTGTCACAGGCATTTCCTGTGCCAGCACTGGTACTGTGAGATCTGTCTGATTCATTCCTTTCAGTTTTATAGCAGTTTGATACAACTGACTGGCTTGTTGGGCCAGCTCAGAGGGCAACTAAGAGTCGAACACATTGCTGTGGGTCTGGAGTCACATGTAAACCAGACCCACAGATTTCTTTCCTTACAAAGCATTGGTGAACCAGGGTTTTTACAACAAGTGACATAATCCACATGGTCACTGTTAGATAGGTTTCTATTTTCAAATCTTTACCAAATTTTGCCATCTGCCATTACGGGATTCAAATCAATGCCCCCAGATTAATAACCTGGTGCTCTGGATTATTCGTCCGATGAGATTATAGTATTTACGGGAAAACACTGCTTAGCAGTAAAGTTACAGAAGGATGGATGGAGACAGGCTCAAGGAGCAAAACTGCCAACATGGATGGGCTGGATTAAATTGTCTATTTCTATGCTGTATTTTCTGTCATACTATATCTCTCTACCTATCCATCTCATTTTCTTTTAATACCCTCCAAACAACCAAACTCAAAAGTTTCTGGGCACATCTTTTATTCAACGTTCATGTGTTTTTTTTTAAACCCTGGGAAATGCTTTGCAATGTTAATGTCGACTGTCAACTGTCAACTGTCAACTGTTGTATTTACTGCTCAAATGCCTCAACACTACATTGAATCCCATACACAATGAATGCTGGTTTCTGAACGGATGATAATCTGGCCTTATACCTCAGATGACGAGACACAAGAATGGTGACAATTATAGAGCCTTGTTAGGTGCAAAATTCTGCAATGAGAATTTTTTTTCAGTTTTCTATATTCAATCCAACTGCAATAACTGTTAAAACATCATGGTTAACATTTTTCATAATGATGTGGGATAATGAAATTATCGTGTTAAATTATACTGTCAAGCAACACAACTCGTACACTTCAAAAAATGTTTTCCCCTTCTGACCATTACTGTCAGAATATCCACAAGACTCCAGTTCTTCTGAGTGTAGGCTTATGCATGTACTGACGACATGAAATGTCAGGTTTATCTCTCACCATAGACGGTACTTGACCTGCTAAGGTGGCTAATATTTATGCTTTCAGAATAATATTGTTCTTGGTGGTAGCCTTTGGTACTTAACATAGGTGGTGATCACAGCCCATGCGTAAATCTAGCCAAAGACAGCCTGACAGGTGCCCCTTCCAAGGCCTAAACAGAAATACAAACAGAGCACAAGAAAGCGGCACGGAGCTGAATATGCTGGTCCATACTTCTGAGCTCTCAATACGTAACTGAATATATCAAAAGGTCATTGGATCCAACCAGAGATCTTGCAAGTTACCTTTTCTTGGTAGCACATCCCATGCTATCTTCACCAAATAAGACAAGAGTAGTGGCAATGAAACTTGAAACAGTGATTAGCTGAATCATAATCTTTCTTACAACATAGAATCTATTTGTTCCATTATGAATATGCAGCTGGAAAAGTTAAGACTATGATTTAACCATACTGACCTAGCTGTTGCTGCATCTGGTGGTGCATCATTGGATAAGGTGGTGGTGGTGGTGTCGGACCTTGTTGCATCATGCCCACAGAGCTCAGCTGCTGAACACTGGCGGCGGTGGTAGTGGTGGTAGTGACATTTTGTGAATGCTGCTGCTGTTGCTGGTGATGCTGCTGCTCCAGCTGCTGTCTGGCTCTCATTTCAGCATATTTCAACTGTTCCATGTGGAAGGCCTGTCGTTCTGTGAGCAGTTGCTGTCGCTGCTGTTCCAGCTGAAATAAAATGCAATGGTAACACGTATCAACACTGTCCAAAGACAGCATGTAAACAAACCTTTCCCTTCCGAAAGCAGAGGCCTTTACAACGGCAAACTTCAAAAGTGTTCAAAACCAAATAATTTCCAGAAACATCCATTCGAGTTGTAAATCTGGACAGTCTGTGCATTGATATATATTTGCCCCTGCCAGATTCCGTAACCAAACCCAAATTCAACACACAAGTAATCTAGACTATTCTGAGAGTTACACTGGAAACCAATTTGAAATCATCAGCTGGGCCTGCAGCATGATGAATTTCTGCATGGCAGAAGCTACATATACTTGTAGACATAAAGAATTTGCACATAATTGCATCTTTTCCTGACTTGAAAGGGAATGGAGATAACTAAATACTGCTGCACACCCACGGCAATGCCAAGACCAATCAGAATCTATTGATTGAGAACTGAGAATTATGATTTATGGTCAACTGTACTTGCTAAGTCTCCATGCCAACTGTGCCCCAACCAATCATCACTCTTTTCTCATTCTGTACAAAATGATGTCTGTTATTTTAAAGACTGCTTTTACATCCTAGTTTTGATAAGTGCAAATGCTTCATTTCATAGTTTCCTTTGAGTAATTGCAATACTCAATCACTTTTTTGCAAATCTATAACTGCACTTGTTCCAATGGTTATCCTCTGAATCATAACACAATTAGACTGGCTGATACTCAGCCTGCACTCAGTTATAAGGATAACAGCAGCCTGCGTTAGGGTCTCAGATTTAAAAGGGAAAAAAAAAAAAAATTGTTTTGCAAATCCTCTCAGTTCCAAAGTCTCAGTGGTGGCTTTAAGCATCCCTACAGATTGTGCCTATTGCTTGAAGGAGTGGAGTTATTTTCACAAAAGGATAGCATAGACATCTCGACCTCCTAACCGATTCAACCCTTAAAGCAGTTGCTCATTTTTGTTGTGATTTTGCATTATATTTGAGCTAATGTAGTTAATGTCAATGCTAATTAGCATATTTCCTGAAGGAATAAAACTCCACAAAAGGGAATGTACTCCACATTGCAATACAATTACACGCTCCACCTCAGTTAACAGGATCTAAGTTTAAATTAAAAATGTTTCAGTTGAAATGCTCGCATTGATGTGCATGTTGGAATATAAGCAGTCATCACTTATTACCTGCTTTGCCTGGTTCAGAAAATGCAACACTAAATTACACTGTTCTATTAAGGGCAGTTTTCTGATTGCGTTCACAAAATGTAATCAGCATTTAGGAAAATATGGCTGTCCAAAAGATGCATACTGGGCATATTTATAAAAACAAGGAGTCCCAAGCAAGCTTAGCATTTGTGATCCAAGAACATACGCCAAGTAAGAGAAACCTTACACTCCCCATGAAAAGTCTTACGGGCTAAAGCTCATGATTATTCTTTTGTCAAAGTGATCTACCGTACGAAGCTTCAATTTTCTTTTCCTCTCACTATACTCAGCCAATTGCAATTCCTTTCCTCCTCTGATCGGAAAGGAAAACACTACCCTGGTTGCGTTTTTGATCCCACTTTGTGCAACGATAGAGCTGCAAATACCAGCACAAATGGAATTACACATCTGAAATTTGGTTTGACAAACTATAATTATATTTCGGAGAGGCTTTCATTGTTAAAATAAATACAAAATGCCATTACCATTGTTTGAAATGGAACAATAACACAACGGCATATTGTTATTTGGACTGTTGAGATGTTCATCTGTCTAAATGCCCACTGGCCTGTGTACTTAGGTGATGTGAGAATTTCACTCTCAAGAGGCAGCAACATCTTGTGCATGACACCTCAAAATTTAAGTTTAAATAATTAGAGACCACTGAATGCTCACAAGAATGCTCATTAGCCCAATTTATATACATTTGAACCCTTTGGATTCATATGACACCATGGTTAGAGCTCCACTGAAATCACTCATTAGCTTTGGTGCATTTTCTCATCATTGTTAGCTGAATGCTTTACAGTGAAGCTGGATTCATTTATATGGTGCTGTGAACGTTCAAAAAGAAATGTCGAGAGCTTCAAAGATGTAATCAATAAAAATGGAAACCAAGTATAAGATGGCAATATTAGGACAGTTTGGCCACAAAAGTTTGATCAGGTATGTAGATTTCAAGGACGCTTATAAAAAAGGTGAAAGTGGTATTGGAAAAAATTCAGGAGAACATTTAGCACATTTGGCCCAGGCAGCTGGACTCAACCTCGAGAACTGGGGTGAAGAAAACAGAGAAAGGATATTCAAGATCAGGGGAATGGAGTCTTGGAGCTTTCATTTACAGATGTAGGAAGGGAAGAATTGAGCTCAAAGGTTCAGTACCAACGTAGGTCAGTAAGTAAAAGAACAACATGTAAACAGTACACGTTAGGAAAAAGCTAAGGTTTGGATGAGTAGTCTATAAGACCTATAAATTAGAAGCTGGACAAGACAGCATAGGAACAGTGAAATTTGGAGGTGATAAAGACATGGATGAGCTATGATAGGCTGTTGCATTTTGACAGTTTGGATTTTAAAGGAGATATAGGAGTGTTGGTGGTTTTTGTCAGGGTTTGTAGGGGAAAAGAAAAAGCTAGGGCAGAAAGCCTTTCTGGAATAGTGAACTAATCCACCAGGGAATCCCTGGAACATTATTGGAGAATGATTTATATTGGAGTGATTTATGACAGATGAAGTAAACATTGAAGGAAATTAGATGGTTCCCTAAACCAAAAATCAAACTAACAGACTGAAAGTTTTGAGAACAGTTCAGGAGACTGGAGTTCCAAGCAAGCATAGGTGCTCTGTGAGAGATTTTCTTAGAGCAGTTAAAGGAATAAGTTAACTCAGAAAATTTAGTATGTGCAACTTCTAGACCAGTAACATTCAAGTAGAAAGCTACAGGTTATTAGGAGAGAAAATCTAAACTCTTGGTATCAAGCATATTAACAGAGGACTCCATAGTTCAGAGGGTAGGAATTGTTAAGTCAACTTAAAGATTTGATAGACGGAGGTGCAATTTTTCTGTATTTGATTTTTTGTAGTAAAGCACCAAGGTTCTTGTGCGACAGTGATTGTTGTCAAGCTTCTTTAATATTGTGAAGCAGTGCTCATCTAGGCCGAAGGCGAATATTCCACCTCACTTTTGATTTATATGTTCTAAATGATGGGCAGAGTATGGCAAGCAAGCCGCCTCCTGATTCCCTAAATCATTCAAGATAAAGCAACCCACTTGACTAGCATCCCCATTCAGCATCTTAGTGCACATTGCCAGTGTGTGTCTACAAGATGTATTGTAACAAATCACCAAGACTCCTTCATCCGTGCCTTGCAAATGCACCATTTCTATCACCGAGAAAGGACAAAGGCAGCAGAAGTATGGGAACTCCACTACCCTAAAGATCCCCTTCAATCAACTCAATATCTTAATTTGGAACTTTATCATAATTGTTTTACTGTCGCTGGGTCAAAATCTTATAATTTCCTTCCTAACAGCACTGTGGGCACACTGATAGCCCATGGACTGTAGCAGCTTAATAAAACAGCTTGCTGCGACCATTTAAAGGTTGATGAAGGACAGGCAATAAAATAGTGGCCTAAGCAGCAACGCACTCATGTCACAAGTAAATGAGAAATGAACAAGTTAAGCAGACAGTAAAGTTAAACAGCAATGGCTACTGTGGCATAAAGAGGCAATTAATAAAGCTTCTGAAAAAAAAAGGTGGACAGGATTACTTTTCAATATGTTGTCCAAATTGCTTTTCTTTAGTCTGATATGTTTTTTGATGAACTGCACAAAATACTTGCGAACATTTGGAATGTTGGAGTGTAGTAGAAAAGACCTTACTGCTTCTCTCTCTCTGTCCATAATAGTTTCCAATTCTTCAAAGTGACGTAGTTTTATTTCCAGCTTCTTCATTTGAGTTTCCACCAGAAGAGCAACAAGTGACTTGATCTTCCTCTCCTCCACCGCTGCAAGGTGCTGAAGTAAATAGAGTAAGAAGTGATTCAAGAACAAATTCCACTGTGGAACAGTCCAGCAAAAAATAATTAATAACTTGTCTTCTGGCAAAGATTAGGTTTAAAATGGAATGGAAAATGACAGAAAACCTGGAACCAAAAATATTGAAAACGATACAAAAGATCTGCAGTCAACTTAAGTGTCAGGCAAGATCCTTTCATGGTTATTTTCCATAGCTCATTGGATTTCACTGTTTGTGAGCAATGACAAGTCTTCTACAATTTGTCAGAACAGATCATTCACAAATTCATTATCCAGTTTCACTTCATCCACCCAACTAAAATACCCTGCCTCAGCCTGTAGCCACTCTAACTAAGAGATCTGCTATCTAGTACGTTATGCTCTTTCTGCTCTCTTTCAAAGGCTAGGATATTGGATTCCCTCCCAAGTAACATATCCACAAAAGGGTTGCAGGTAGAGAAAACTATTGCCCATCTGTTACTTAGGAGTCCAAGTGGCTAGTTGTGCACACCAGCAGCCCTGGGGTCTCACCTTAGATATGCAAAATTAAGCAAGGAGCCCATTAGCTTCACTAATGTGACTGGGTGTCATCCATATACATTCATTAAGGGACTAACAATTTAGTACGACAATGGATCAGAAGACAGACGTCAATGGCATGCAAGACACGTATAAATCATGGTATTCACTGAGACAACCAAGTTGCCTGTGAGCAGTCCGAGACCTTATGCGGTACAAGTCCCATTGTCAGGAAGTCAATTACAATGATGACTTTTCACAACTACTCTTCTAACTCTATGATGTTGACGTGAACAATCAATGAATTTGATTACAATATATAAATGAGGAAATTGTGCATAGAGCTCGTTGGCCTGGGAAATAAAAACTGTATCAATAGGTTCAGATCAACACAAAATTTTTCACGGTATTATAACAGGCACTGTTTAAGCTTCAACCGAACAGAGGTCCCATTTGCTTTTTAGGTGTAGTTAAAGATCTCACAATGGCACACGAACGTCTTTCCTGGGCCAACATCTTACCTTAATACTATCACAATTCTGGTCAATCATCCAACAGCTGTTAAGCAATGATAAGAAAGGGTTTTACTACTTAAGTTGTATGTTTTGTTGATGTTTGCATTGTTTCTTTTCTAACACAGAGACTGGTAATTGTAATTTCTTCCTGAACTTCAATTTCTATTTTGCAGCGGTTATTAAGGCAAGCAGAGGCTAAGCCCAACAGCAGAAATTAGAACTCCAGTAATGGAGAAAGAGAAATTCATTGATTCAAATGTTATGGTATAAACTACCAGTTAAGCCGAGTAAGTGCATTTTTATCTACAATTTTACACTGCATCGTCAGCTTTGCACGGATGCTGAAACTTATTTCAGAGTCAAGGCATGATGGCACCATATCCATCGGGATATAATCAAAGCTCACATATCAACGTGGTACGATGGGAGTCCTACAATTTCAGAGGTACATGTTTTGTATAGAATGATCAACTTGCGTTTTGACTATCTGCTTGGGTGGATGCATTACGATATTCAAAGTAGCATGAGGAAATTTCTTAAAATGCTGCTAACACTGAGGTGCTGCTGCTTGTGCAAATAATGAGACTATCTATTGATTCAACTTTATAAAACAGCTTTTTGGCTTAGTGTTACAATTTCCATTTGCTCATCAAAAGGAAGCAGGGTTGGTGAATGAAGAATGCAGACTTGCTTCCAGTCAATGACAAGGAATGAAATATTCATGCCCACTAAGTGAGGGAGTTTGAGAGACCTGATGTATTGAAAGTAAATAAAACAGGAATCAAGCTGGTGGCTGGAATAAAGTTAGTTAGAATCATGAAAGGAGAGTTCAAGTTGCGGCCTGTCAGATTGTGAATCAGAACGCAAATCCTTTGGTCAAAATTCTTTTATCCTTCAAGGGAATGACATGAGGAACAAAACAGCACCATCCATGATACTTGCCGAGCATACTGCGAGAGATATGACTCCATCTTGGAGGGAGTTTTCCATAACTTCAATTTTACTAGGGCTTTTTTTAATGTTGTACTCAAATGAAATGCTACCTCAATATCAACCATTATTTGTCATTTAACTCGCTGCTGTTTGTGTGACCTTGCGGCTAACTGTACTGCCGCACCTCCCTATATTATACAGGCTATATTTCTAAAGTACATTGATTGAAGCATTTGGAAAATATCCCTAGGGCGTGAAAAACACTATAAAATATAAGTCTGAACAAAAACTTTACAGCAGAAGATGAAACTCACCTTTGCCTTTGTAGCAGCTGAAGCCAGTGCTGCAGCAGCAGCAGTGACTATGTTCCCTTCACCAATGTGTTGCTCTAGTTTCTTCTTCCCAACATCCAATTCTTTGTCTTTGGCAGTGACATCAATGTTTTCCTTGTTCTCCTCTTTGTCTTTTTCATCTGCTACAACTATCAGATAAAAGACCAAGTAAATTTAGGAAAGCACAGAAATTTAAACATAGCTCCATAAATAACCAATATAGTTAGTTTTATGTATGTACACTTATGCTTTTCAGAACTAAATCAATCCATTTGGCTTTCAAAAGCAGTGCTTGATCTTTCATATAAAACATACCATAGAGATGCATGCTTCTTTTTTGACAGATGCTTAAAAACTTGTTGAAATCCTGTGAGTTCTCCAGAAGCACAGCCAGCGCAAAGGTGTCTCATTAGTAATTAGACATAGAGCCTGGCAGATGGCAGGGACTCACCCACATAGAAAAAGGCAAGAGTGACACTGTACCATGGATACTGGACTTTTTATGCACCAAAACATCCAACCTCAGTTCATAACAATCTGTACTGATGACCCCTCACCTTCCAAACAGTGAACTTAGGGAACGAGACTGTCACAGGTGCACTGTGGAACTTAAAAGCAGATGCATTTTAACTTGTTGTAGTTTTATCCTGATCTCCAATAATATCTGCCGAGTGAATTTTGATCTAAACATACATTGTGAAAAGACATGGGCACACAGATACAAAATGACTAAAGACAAATTCAGAACTAATGTCAGGAAATTTTTCAGAAGATACAACATGGAAACAGGATGCTGTTCACAACCATTAATTATGTTCAGTCTCCACGAACAACAGTTCTCATCCTATTTAGCCACGATAAGGTAAACGAGAGCCCATGGGAATGGGGTGGGGGTGCTAGTTTTTTGCGGGATGCTCTTCAGAGGCTTAGTGCAGACTCGATTGGTTGAATGGATTCTTTCTGCACTGTAGGGATTCTATGAAATAGTACTTACACTAACCTTTCTCAGTTTCAAACTCTTCAAACTATTGATTGATTGATTTTATTGTCACGTATACTGAAATACAGTGAAAAGCTTTGCTTAGAGCAGTACAGGCAGATCACGGCAAGCAAAGGATATACAAATCAAAAGACTTAGAAGCGTACAAGTTACATTGCAGGTTACATTATTTGAGGCTACAGAGTCCATTCAACAGTCTGATAATGGTGGAAAGAAGCCGTTCCTGAATCTGCTTGTGCGTGTGTTCAGGCTTCTGTGTCTTTTGCCTGATGGAAGAGGTTGTAGGAGGTTATTGCTAGAGTGCGATGGGTATTTGATGACGTTGGCTGCTTTTCTGCGGCAGCAAGCCTTGGAAATAGAGTCCATGGATGAAAGGTTGGCTTCCGTGATGGTCTGTGCTGTGCGCACCACCTTCTGTAGTTTCTTACAGTCCTGGGCAGAGCAGTTGCCATACCAGGCCGTTATGCACCCGAACAGTACGCTTTCAACAGTTCATCTCTAGAAGTTGGTGAGGGACTTTATGAACATGGCAAATTTCCTGAGCCACCTGAGGAAGAAGAGGCGACGCTGTGCCTGCTCGACGGTTGTATTAACGTGGGAAGTCCAGGACAGGTCATTGGTTATTGTCACTGAGGAACTTGATACTCTTCAAACTCTCAACCTCAGTTTCGTTGATGTAGATGGGGCCATATTCTCCTCCTTTTTTCCTGGATTCAATGATCGGTTCTTTAGTTTTGCAGATGTTGAGGGACAGGTTGTTTTCATTGCACCACATTACCAAGCCCTCTATCTCCCTTCTGTATTTTGATTGCCATTGCTAGATATCCATCCCACTATGGTGGTGTTGTCAGCGAGCTTGTAGATAGCGTTTGTTCAGAATTTGACAACACAATCGTGGGAGTACAGTGGAGGGGTGAAGAAGCATCACTGGGGGCTCCAGTGTGGAGTGTTATTGTGGTGGAGGTGCAGTTACCTATCCTCACTGATTGCAGAGGGCAGAGCCGGGACCAAGGTCACACACATCACCTCAATATCTCTATAGTACTTTCTAACTTTAAAAGAATCCAGTATTTTCAGATTTCTTTCTATCAGGCAATCTCTCAATGATGTAATGGACCAGACGTGACACCTCCAAATATATTAAGGTAACCTAGACCCTAATGTTTTCTTATTTTTAAAAGCGAATGTAAAGTGTCTGTTCCAGATGCAATGTGACTGGTCAAACTCATCGACGTTAAGCCAAACAATTTATTTAAACACTGTAGTTAAAATACAAACAAAAGAAAGATGAATTTAGAGTAACTTATCAGAATAATAGATACACTGACTATAACTAATTATTGGAATCTTTTCTGGGGTAGAAGTAACCTGCATAAGAATGATGGATTGCACTTGAATTGGAAGGGGACCAATACTCTGGCGGGAGATTGGCTAGAACTGCTCAGGCGGATTTAAACTTGTAAGGGGTAGGTGGGACAGGGGGGTGGTGGTGGTGGTTTAGTGAAGAGACAGATCAGTCCGAGTCCGGTGAGGTTGGGAAAAGGTACAAGTCAAACAGTCAGGGTAAGGAGAAACAAAGCAGAGAATGAGGTAGGACTGACAAAATAAACTACATTTATTTAAATGCAAAAGACCTAATAGGTAAGGCAGACGAACTCAAGGCATGGTTAGGAACATGGGACTGGGATATCATAGCATTACAGAGTTGTGGCTCAGGGATGGACAGAACTGGAAGCTTAACATTCCAGGGTAGAGATGATATAGCAAGGATAGAAAAGGGGGCAAGAGGGGGAGTGGTATTTTTGATTTGGGATAACATTATGGCTGTACTTCGGGAGGATATTCCTGGAAATACATCCAGGGAAGTTATTTGGGTGGAACTGAGAAATAAGAAAGGGACATTTTTTGTACCTTATTGGGACTGTACTGTAGAACACCCCTCAATAGTCAGTGGGAAACTGAGAAACAAATTTGTAAGAAGATCTCAGTTATCTGTAAGAATACTCGGGTGGTTATAGTTGGAGATTTTAACTTTCCAAACAGAGACTGAAATGTGTTAAGCGTGTAAAGAAAATTTTCTGATTCAGCATGTGGATAAATCTACTAGACAAGGCACAAAAATTGACCTACTCAATTTCTGAGGAAGAGTCACCAGGCCCAAAACGTTAACTCTGACTTTCTTCTTCACAGGTGCTGCCAGACCTGGGAGGTCATGTTGCAGCTGTACATGACATTGGTCAAACCACTTTTGGAGTACTGCGTGAAATTCTGGTCTCCCTGCTATGGCAAGGATGATGTGAAACTGCAAAGGGTTCAGGAAAAGATTTACAAGGATGTTGCCAGGGTTGGAGGGTTTGAGCTATAGGGAGAGGATGAATAGGCTGAGCCTATTTTCCTGGAAGCATCGCAGGCTGAGGAGTGACCATATAGAGGTTTATAAAATCGTGATAGGCATGGATAGGGCAAATAGATAAGGTCATTTCCCCAGGGTGGGGGAGCCCAAAATGAGATGGCATAGGTTTAAGGTGAGAGGAGAAAGATTTAAACGGGACCCAAGGGACAACTTTTTCATGCAGAGGGTGGTGCATGTATGGAATGAGCTACCAGAGGAAGTAGTGGAGGCTGGTACAATTACAACATTTAAAAAGCATCTGGACGGGTATATGAATAGGAAGGGTTTAGAGGGATAGGGGCCAAATGCTGGCAACTGGGATTAGATTTATTTAGAATATCTGGTCGCCAAGGACAAATTGGGCTGAAGGTCTGTTTCCACGCTGTACAGCTCTGTATCTCTATAACTGCCCCAAATACAGTAACATCCCATAAACACACTCATTGGCAAAAAGGAGAATTCAGAAAGAGGTTCTCACATTCAGTTCTCCAATCCAGGGGGAAATAACATCACGAGACAATTCAGAGAGAGCAGCAACCAGGAGGCATGCACTGAAGCTTCCAACTTGGTTGAGATCCCAATAGCTTCTGTTTAAAGTTAAACCTAAAAAGTACCTAGAAATCCTGATCTGAGAGACTTGGCCACACCCATTCAGGCTGTTCAAAAAAAAAAAAAATCCAAGGCATCCCAAGCCATTTACTCTAGTGATTCTGGTAGGTTGCTCAGTGCCTCTGCCTCATAATCTCACTTCAAAAACAAAAACAGGACAAAATAATTTCTTAGACTCCCAGCACTGTCACAATAAATCTGTGCTGCATCCTCCATGTTGGTACTTAAACACCAATCAAATAGAGTCTAAGCTTCTTTATTCACTCACTTGTGCGACATAGGCATTGGTGGCTGGGCCAGTATTGGGTTGCCCATATTAAGTTTCTCCAGAAAGTGGTGTTGTATTGCCTTTTTGAACCACCAAAGGTCACGTACTATAGGTGGACCCACTTCCCTGCTGAGAAGGGATTTCCAGGATTTTGACCCTGCGGCAATGAAGCAATAGTGCTATATTCCCAAATCAGGATGGTGAGTGGCTTGGAAGAGAACTTGTCAGCAGCAACGTTTGCATGTACCTGCTACATACAATACTCCAAACATACTAATGAAATCTTGGCAAGATAATCCACTATCCACTCTCATTGCTTTCTACTAATTTGTAATACAGTTTTCCACTCATACTGTATTTTCACACATTTCGATTTTCTCCGTTAGACTCTTGCACAGTATTTTGATGATTTTTCTAAGTCCATCTCAACTTTAGAGTATCATGGAATGCCAGAGCATTTAGACCATCTAATGTGATGAACAAACTTGCGCAGATTCTTGGGTACAACTACAAATTCAATTAATCCCACTTCTCAGCCTTTTCAGCATATGCTGTGACATAATTTTCCCTTGAAGTATTTACCTATTCTCGTGCATATTACTCTTTATTCCTCTTCCACTGCCTTTTAATATCAAACTTTTAAGAGTACAACAACTTGCCATGTAAATGAAAACATTTCCTCATGCTGCTCCTGGCTCTTTTTCTGGCAGCACACATTTTTCCTTCTCCACTGGACAGAGTTTCTCCTTATTCACGATCAAAACTGCACCATTAGTCTGAACATATCAACAAATCAAAAAAAACTGTCTGAACTCTAAGAACAACAAATTTGGCTTGTCTAGTCATTCTGTGAACTTTGAAACCCTCATCCTGTGGACATGTCAATAAATCACCACTACATTTCCCCCATAATCCAGTCCCTCCAAATAAACCAACATTTTCGAAACGTGTTGCATTTACTTCCTGACCGCAAACAAAAGGTTAAGCTTAAAATAATTGAGAAAGCATAGTTCCGAGTGAGACTTTTGAAAGATGTTACAATCCATACTCAGATCTAGGTAACAAGATTCAGGCAGTTAGATCATTATTGTCATGTTACTCTTCTGCCAAAACAGTAATGGCATGAAAGGAATCCACAGCAAGCCAGGTCACAAAATCATAAGCTATACATTAGGTGGTCAGTTTGGAAGATGTTGTGATAGCAAATTAAGTGAATGATTCTGATCTCCCTATAACGGCAATTTGTCTGCAACGGTTACGCCCATTAACCTGAATTTGTGCAGTTAAGGTACCTATTTTGTTCTGAATACTACACACATTCAAATAAAGAGCCATAAAGCTTGCCTTTTTACTATTTTTCTTCATTTTTACCAATATAATGCTTTTTCAAAATTACTTACATGTTCTGCCCTTTCTTATCCCACATTGCATGTCATTATCCAAATAGCTTAGCTGTAATGTTGCCATAGCCTCTGCTTTCTAAGCATAAATTCCACTTCTCCCAAAATGCTCTCCAATTAATTTAAAGCCCTTTCTCCAGCCTTAATTATTCAATCTGTCAGCACACTGGCTGCAGCACAGTTCAATTGTAACCCAGCCCACTACAACACTCTGCTTCTACCCAGTACAAGAGCCAGTGCCCCATGAACCGAAAGCCATTCCACTCACCCCAATCTTGATGCTATGTTAGTTTGCCCATGACTCAGGTATAATTCAGAGATTATTACCTTGGAGGCTCTGCTTTTTAATGCAGCTCTTAACTGCTCAAAGCCTTTCAATGAAGCCTCATTTTTAGTTTTACCGATGTCATTGGTACCAACATGGATGATGATCACTGAATCCCTCTCCAAGTTCTCCTTTAGCCCCAAGATGTCATTAACCCTGACAGTAGGCAGACAACACAGCCTCTGGGACTCCTGTTCACAGATATAGAAATCAGCACCCATCCTCTACCAAAACTACATTCCTTCTTCTATCCCCCACTTGAATGGGTTCCTGTATCATAATGCTACGGTCAGTTTGCTCATCCTTCCTGCAGTCACCATTCTCATCTACACAGCTTGCTAGAACCTTGTAACTGCTGGACAATCGCAGAGGTCGAGGCTCCTCAATTTTAAACCCTTTTAAACCCTTAACTCATACCTGCTTCATCTGTGGTCACACTCTATGGTGCCTGATTAGAAATTCTGAATTACCTAATTTGAAAGGCGGGACCACCCTTCAGAGAGAAAAAAAAGAGTGTCCAATTCAACATCTCCTTGCGTGAAAATTCTCCACACCCAGAATCAACCTAGTAAACCACCTCTGCTTCTCCAATGCTGATACATTCTTCCTTAGATAACGGGACCAAAACTGTTCTCTGTATCCTAGGTGGGATACAACTGTCTTGTATAGCTTTACCAAGACTTCCCTATTTTTATGCTGCACTCTTTCAAATCAAGACCAACATTCCATTTGCTGTCCAGTTACCTGAACTTGAATGCTAGCTCTTTATGACTTATGCATGATGACTCAAATCACTGTGCCGCAATCTTTCTCAATTTAAACAACATTCAGCTCCATTATTCTTTCTAAGTGCATAACCTCATTTTACTACATTATATTCCATCTGCAAGGCTTTTGCCAAGTTGTTTAAACTCTCTCTATCCCCTTGTAGACAGTCATTCTCACCATTTGCCCTCTCACCCACTTTTGTGCCCTCTACAAACCTAGTTGTTGTGCATTCATTTTTCTCATCCAAGTCATTAATATTGTTGTAAATAACTGCGGGCCCAGCACTAAGCCCTGTGGCACTCCACTAGTCACAGGTTGCCGTTCTGAAAACATCCCCTTATTTGAACTTCTGCCTTGTATTAGTTAACCAACTCTCTATCCAAGCTAATATATTACCCCAACACTAGGTACTCTTAGCTCCTTGAAAAGGCATCATATACAAAGCTACTTTTTGAAATACACGTATTCATTCTTTAAGGTTTTTAGGAAGATTTGTAGCTCCGGTTGTGGATGAGGTTGTTGGCTTGCTCGCCGAGCTTGGCTGGTTACCGTACAGACACTTCATCACCATGCTAGGTAACATCATCAGTCGTAGTGTGGCTGTGGGTTCGTGTGCTACCATGAATCCTAGTGGTCATAGGAGTTTCGTTGTCAGTTCTGATATGTTCTTGATATGAGGCAGGGTGACCAGTGTATTGGGGCGTAGTGTGTCCTCTTAGCATGGTCTACGCGACCATCTTAGCTCAACAAAACCACAGACATGCACGGGAATTCCTAGAGATAGTAAGAACTGCCGATGCTGGAGTCCGAGATAGCACAGTTTGGAGTTGGAGGTACACAGCAGGCCAGACAGCATCAGAGGAACAGGAAAGCTGACGTTTCGGGTCAGGACCCTTCCTCAGAAATGGTGGTGGGGGGAGGGGGAAGGGGGCTCTGAAATAAATAGAGAGAGGAGGGGTGGGGCTGGGAAGGTAGGTGGGATGGTGATAGATGAGTGCAGGTAGGCAGTGGTGGGGATTGGTCAGTGAGGTGGGAGGAGCAGATAGGTGGGAGAGAAGATGGATAGGTCAAGAAGGCGGGGATGAGAGGGAGGGTTAGTCATGGGATGAGGAGATTTTGAAGCTATAGCTTCTCTGCAACTTATCCGCTACAAACTGGAGAAACATCCTGCACTCTGGACACTGAAATTTCTGTGACTTGCAAATACTGCAAATTTCAAGCCTCCAGTTCTTTCCTCAATGTGTAAATTTAACAAAAAACTCTCCTTTTCTAAAAGGAACTGCCAGTTGGAGTCCTAACAATGATGCAAAACTATTGAAGAAGAAATTGAAGCATCAGCTAAACCAGATGCACAAAAAAAGGACGGATTGACAAGTTTCCCTAACCACTGCCTGCAGTTTGAAATGTGGCCATAGCAGAGTAATCGCAAGGCAGCATGCCCACTTGTCTGTTGAAATTGCATTTGACCAAATAAAACTGTGTAGAAATGGCAATCATTCTTGAAAGAATTTCTTTAATGAACACATGCATTATTCAGTACTGCGACTGGAACAAAACAAAATGAACTTATTCAGAAAATGCCTCTGCAACAGAGCCTCACTTCACAACCTCATTCTGTCTCACCCCACATAAAGCATTCATTAAACATTTAACATGACTTTGAATGGCGCAAGACTACTGCTTTCAAGATTGCAGCCTGCAGGGTGAAGTAGAAACAAACTGAAATCCTGCCATTTAAAGGAAAACAAAAACACCATTCCACGTGTTAACTAGGCTCAGCAAAGCTGGCTATCAAGATCTGAAAGTCCAAACTAGCCCATGAATGTTACAGGATACACCAGACATTAGAATTGACTATTAAAGCAATTTAACACTCCACACTCTATAATAAACACAACCTAAAATTTGCCTCCTCACTAATGGTCTTCCTTCCACACCTTCTGATCAGACTGACACTTCAGGATGTGGTAGTACAGTGAATACGCTACTGAACTAGCACCACAGATATTTTGCATTCCAATTCCATTACAGTAAATGAGGAAACTAAATTCATCAAATAAGGTTAATTTTATGGTAGACAAACAGAAGGCTGGAAGAACACAGTGAGCCAGGCAGCATCTGGAGGAAAGGAACAGTTAACATTTCGCGTATAACCTTTTTTCTGAACTGGCAAAATCCGGAAGAAGGGCTACACCCGAAACACTGACTGCTCCTTTCCTCCAGATTCTGCTTGGCTTAGTGTTCTTCCAGCCTCCTAGTTGTCTACCTTTGGTTCCAGCATCTGCACTTTTTTAAATCCCTAATCAAGGTTAATTTTATGCTCCCGTTTTTAAATAGGTTAATAGCTGGAACCAGAGAAACAAGCATGAAAAGCTGTTGGATTTTTTTTTTTTCTGAAGCAGGGTCTAGGCCCGAAACGTCAGCCTTCCTGCTCCTCTGATGCTGCGTGGCCTGCTGTGTTCATCCAGCTCTACACACCTTGTTATCTCGGATCTTAAAACCCAACCTGTTCACTTCCTTCTGGTAAAGAAATTTGGCAGCCCCATCCAGGATGCACCTTCAGATTTGAATTAAATGATCTTTACAACTTTTAGAGGTGGCCCATCATTTATGACATAAATGCTGAGCACCGCCTTTGCAAGGCAGTTCATAATGGTCAAAAATGCAACCTTGATGGAATAATCCACAAAGAACAACAAAATGTGGTTGAGTGTTTTGAAACTGTCTGTCTAAACTACAAATATGGAACTAGCATCAATTGTCATAAATGAAGATTCACAATCAAGCTGAATCTCAATAAATATTTGCACACACATCTGTCATCCAACTTTCCTTGACCTGTTTGGCCTATTCCTACTTAGGAATAGCTCAAGAACTGATATTTCCTGCAACATTGTCACATTTGTTTCATTCCCATTTTGTACTGCACAAGAGAAAAGCTGCATACTTAACACTGCCGGAATATCTTGCAATGTTGCACTGTTTGACTGAACTGTTATCACTTAGATTGAAAGTGGCTTCGCATGGAACATACGCTCAAATAAAATCTGACCAGCAGTTATGAGAGAACAAGCTGCTGGTGACCCAATGCTGCAATGAAATTTTTTCTATGTATTCTTCTATGGGAAGCAGGTGTTGCTGGCAAGGTCAGCATTTGTTGTCTGGACCTAGCTGCTCTTAAATGGATTGTTCTCTCGGTCATTACAGAGGATGATGAAGAGTCAACTCAAATTGCTATGGGTTTGGCATCACAGGTACGCTACATCAGGCAAGGACAGCAGGCTTCCTTTCCAACTGACATTAGCAAACCAGATATTTTGTTTTAAAACAACAATAAGAGAGATAATATGGTTGCCATTAGACCAGTTTTAATTCCAGACATTTTTCCAAAATAAAATTAGACTATTTGCCACGGTAGGATTCAAACCCTAGTCCCCAGAACGTTTAACATGGTGGTATGGATTATCAGTCACAGACAATGCCACAAGCCACTGCCTCCTGAAGCACTACTGTCCCTTTAATGAAATCATGATTTTAACACTCCCGATTCCAGTCTTTTTCAAATTGGCAGCCATGCAGATCAAACTGCTAAGCTTTGTTAAAATTCAAGTACCAGTTTGCCAGGTTGCACTAAATTAGGAGGAGACTTAAGGACACATTTATCTCTTTGTCTCTCTTTATTAATTAAAACTAGATGTCTATAAATTTAAATACGTATCAGTTCGCAATAAAACCTCTCATATTAAGATTGGGGAAGACCGTATCATTGACTAATCAGTTACAAGAGTCATTTAAGTACAACCATAAAGAGTTGATACAGGGTGTAATTTCTCTGACCCGAACTTCTCTGTTACAGATACTGTCAAGAATCAAGTTCAAACTTTGCTTTGCAACGTGTAAGATAATTTTGACTAATATTTATAGATAGATTTTTTAAAATGTTTTTGTATAACAAACTTCTGCTTCTGTTGTTCATCTTGTAGCTGGTACCTATTGCTGCCATCGAGCAACGGTGGTGGAGGGAATAGACGCTTATGGATATAGTACCAATTAAGCAGGCTGCATTATGCTGGGTGGTGTGAAGCTTCTCGAGTGTTGAGGCTGCACTCATCCAGGCGAGTGGGAAGTATTCTACTACAGTCCTGACTAGTGTTTTGCAGATGGTGGGCAGACTCTGGGGAGTAAGAAGGTGAGTTATTGCTGCAGTATTCCTTGCCCCTGACCTTCTCTTGCAGCCACTGTGTTTATCAGCGAATTGAATTGAATTGAATTTCTAGACAATGGTAACCCCAAAGATGTTGGTGGTGGGGATTCAGTGATGGTAACACCATTAAATGTCAAATGGTGATGGTTAGATTGACTCTTATTGGAGACGATCATTGCCTGGAATTTGTGTGATGCAAATGTTACTTGCCACGCATCAGCCCAAGCCTAGATATTGTCCATATCTTGTTGTATTTGAACACGGACTGGTTCAGTATCTGAGGTGTCAGGAATGGTGCTGAACAATGTGCAATCATCCGCAAACATCCCACTTCTGACTTCATGATGGAGGGAGGGTCATTGTTGAAGCAGCAGAAGATAGTTGGGCCTAGAACACTATCCTAAGGAGCAACTGGAGAGATGCCTTGGAGATGAGACGATGACCCCCAATAACCACAGTCGTCTTCCTATGTGCCATATATGACTCCAATCAACAGAGAGTTTGCTCCTGATACTCACTGATTCCAATTTTGCTAGGAGTCCTTAATACCACACACAGTCAAATGCAGCCCTGATGTCAAAGGCCATCAAACTCTCCTCACATCTGGGATTCAGCTCTTTTGTTCATGCTTGAAGCAAGGTTGTAAGGAGGCCAGGAGCTGAGCGGCCCTGGTGGAACTCAAATGGGTGTTACTGAGCGCATTATTCTTGAACAGCTGCTGCTTGATATCACAGTTGATGACACCTTCCATCACCTTACCGATAATCGAGTGTAGACGGATGGGATGGCAACTGACCGGGTTGGATTTATCCTGCATTGTGTGTGTACAGGACATACCTGTTCCACATTGTCAGGTAGATCCCAGAGCTGTAACCATACTGGAACAGCTTGGCTAAAATAGACTCGGCACTATCTAGTGTCTCCAAACATTTCTTGATATCAAATAAAAACCAAAAGAACTGCGGATGCTGTAAATCAGGAACAAAAACAAAGTTGCTGGAAAAGCTCAGCAGGTCTGGCAGCATTTGTGGGGGAGAAAACAGAGTTATTGTTTCGGGTCCGGTGACCCTTCCTCAGAA